>CM047523.1:27168019-27240519 GCA_026122265.1 Ammodytes dubius | reverse complement strand
GTGACATTTTGCGGCTGTGAGGCGATTTGATGCAGAGGAATCAGGAGAGTGTTTCCACTGAGCAACACAGAGTCCAGATGCACCAGCAGCTCCATGACAGTCTGTCTCTGAGCTGATTGGCTGCTGCTCAGAGCTAAGGCCCGCCCCCCGATCTGATTGGACAGGAGACCGATGCAGAAATCCCTGAACCCTTCTGATTGGATGGTTTTCAAAAGCTCTGCCAGTCTCGCCAACTCCTGGAAAGTCATAAAAAAAAGTTGTGTTGAAAATGAGAAAGTACATTTACAATAGCTACAATTTTTCATGTGAAATCGTAGCAGCCAAAAATGTAATAATGGCAGATAACGTTATATTTAAATATATTTTTTTTTATAATATAAGTCTCTTCTTGGGATTTTTCTGAGCTCCTGCACCAGTGTTGCTGGGAAGGGAGACACCAGTTTGTAAACGCTGCCATACTGAGAAATACAGAGAGAGTTTTGTGGAGCTGATAATAGGCTTAATCAACTTTGTGTCAACTCATTTGGCGATGGCTTGAATGTGACCAACATACATTATACAATATAATGAAAAAGTTACGCACTTTAGCTTTAAGACTCACTTTCATCGTATGCCTTTTACTAACCATTGGCTTTGTTGTATTATTTTACCATGTTTTCTTTATTGTTGTATTGGATCTTGTTTATGTGTTGTTATTTAGATTTAAAAAAAAATTTAGTTTCAAAAATGTAAATAAAGATGAATACGTTATTGGCCATTATAACATGCTAAAGACACTTTGATTGTTGCTTTTATTACATTTAAAACTTGAAACGTATTAAGTTATTGCCGGTTGTTACGGCCGGCCATCCCAGGCTCGTTCACCGGCCAGTAAACATTAAAATGAACCAGACCAAAACCATGAATCAAAGTAATAATGTGATTTATTTAAAACAATCCCAAACAACACAACTCAAGCAGGAGGCTGCAAAAGAAAAAGAGGTAAACGGGAGGAAGACCTGGGGCAGCCACAGTTGGACCACAGTATTGCCCAGGTCTTCCTCCAACTAAACTATAACCCCGACCCCTCTAAACTACGATTAAAGTAAAATAACACCACCGAGCAGCCCCCCATTACGCACTATAGCGTTAAAAAAGAAAGATGAATATGTTATTGGCCATTATAACAACAGCTAAAGACACTTTGATTGAGACCTGTTGATGCATTTTTAATATTGTATTGTTGTTGCATATTTGAAATAAATCATTCATTCATTCATTCATTCATTCATTCATTCATTCATTCATTCATTCATTCATTCATATTCATTCATTCATTCATTCACCTGTGGGGAGGGCAGTGTCTGGGCCTCAGCTGATCTGTAGCAGCAGGTGACCTGTCTGAACACGGCCAGAGCCACCAGGCTGAGCTGGGATCCTTTCAGCTTCTAGAGGGGATAACAGACAGACATACAGACAGACATACAGACAGACAGACAGACAGACAGATACACAGACAGACAGACAGACAAACAGACATACAGACAGACAGACAGACAGACAGATACACAGACAGACAGACAAACAGACATACAGACAGACAGACAGACAGACAGATACACAGACAGACAGACAGACAGACGAAAAAGGAAATGATTAAGTTGTTGTGATGAAAAAACGTATATTGTGAGAGCGATTTTTTTTTGTGAACAAAAATTTGCCAAAATTATGATTAATTACATGACTGTATGAAAACTAAATATCTTTGCAATAAAAATATTATGAATCATTTCACGTAGGGCCAATTAGGCATACGTTTCCAACCTACTAATGACCTCTTGTGGTCATTAGTAGGTATTTATTTATTATATATTTATTATTATTCTTTCGGACAATTCCACACAATACACAATTATCTCTTTCACATCATACATCTTACTTTGTGTTGTCCGAAGGGTGACGGAAGAATTGTCTTACTCTTTAGATAATATTGAAGCAGGATCAATAATCTGCAGTCAACTAAACCTTATTGATTCTTAGCTCTGACCTTTAACTCCGTCTTGAAAGCGTCTGACTTGTTTTCCACTAGGACTCGAGCCACTGCGTCTCTCATGGCTCTGTATGACGGTCCACAGCACAGGAACTGGTCTATGTTAGCAGGAATCATCCTCTGTAGGACACACACACACAAGAAAGAAAAAATTATGTTTTAGTGTTTTTTTCCCTTTAAATAGATTGATTCAGTTTTATTTCAGACATATCAAAAAAAAGAAAAAATTAAAAGCATGAAAATACAATAAAAAAAATATGTTCAAATGATTTCACAAATAAAAATAAACAAAAAATAAACAAATAACATATTGAATTGATATGCCTGAAAAGGAGTAAGAAGAAGTATAAACAAGTTCAAAGCTCCAATATTCAGCTTTATAAGTTCCAACTCAGTAAAGAACACATAATGGATCCTAGTTAGAAATGTAGTTCTTTGTTATGATTGCATTATGAACAGTATATAGATTTTTCCCCACTGATTGTATGGTTATGCAGGGGTTGTAATTCATTCAACTCTTCATAATGCTCAGAACATTTTTGTTTTTTTAATCAATTTAACAACATCACAAAATTAAAGCTGAATAATTAGTAAAGTAATAAATCAACTTGGGATTTTTCACTATTTTTAAACAGTTATACACAATTAATGCAGCAAATAAATTCACATACTAATTTTAAAAAATCGGGGAAAAGCATCCAATTATTTTCTTTAAACTCCAAAAATGTTCTAATTATAACAAAGGACATCAGAAACAAAATGGTCAGAATGATTTTTTTCTGTGTGTGTGTGTGTGTGTGTGTGTGTGTGTGTGTGTGTGTGTGTGTGTGTGTGTGTGTGTGTGTGTGTGTGTAGTGTGTGTGTTGTGTGTGTGTGTGTGTGTGTGTGTGTTTGTATGTATGTATGTATGTATGTATGTGTGTGTGTGTGTGTGTGTATGTATGTATGTATGTATGTATGTGTGTGTGTGTGTGTGTGTATGTGTGTGTGTGTGTGTGTGTGTGTGTGTGTGTGTATGTATGTATGTATGTGTGTGTGTAAAATACCTGTTGTGTAACTAGATCCGGGGGGAATATCCACCTCCATGCCGGGTTGTTCAGTAGACTCAGTATTCTGTCTAAGCCGAGAGCCTGTGTAGCGCTCTGAGCAGATACACTCTGTGCCAGCCGTTACCACAGTACTCACACACTGCCTTCACCTGCTGAAGGAAGAGAGAGTCCACAGGGGTGTGTCTGCCTGGATTTCAATAGAGAGAGAATAGCAATTTAACATGGTAGTTTAATTCCTTTATAAGAAATATTAATAAATACATTATTTACTATATACAGTATATACATATTTTTAAGATTTCTTGTTAAATTTTTCAAGGATTACATTTTTTTTTTTTTAAATAAAAATTAAATTTTAAAATAAATTGAAATACATCTTCAAAAAAACATAATTATTTTTGAAATGATTTTTTCTAATAAAATAAATACTTTTATGGCTTGCTGAGAAAACCCCACTTTAATTTCAAAATGTTGCATTTTTTCCTCAAAATATTACTTATATCCCTCCGTTTTTGTGGCCATAACAAGCCATTGTAAATATCTCTAAAATACACAGAAAAAATAAAAATAAAATAAAATAAATAAAATAAAATAAAATAAAATAAAATAAAATAAAATAAAATAAAATAAAATAAAATAAAATAAAATAAAATAAAATAAAATAAAATAAAATAAAATAAAATAAAACAAAACAAAACAAAACAAAATAAAATAAAATAAAATAAAATAAAATAAAATAAATATAAATAAAATAAAATAAAATAAAATAAAATAAAATAAAATAAAATAAAATAAAATAAAATAAAATAAAATAAAATAAAATAAAATAAAATAAAATAAAATAAAATAAAATAAAATAAAATAAAATAAAATAAAATACAATAAAAACAATAAAAATAAAATAAACCCTTCCCCACCTGCGTTGGCTCCTCCCTCAGCAGTGCAGCAGCGTTACTGAGACAGACTCTCAGTCTGGCCGTGTCCAGGAGGAACTCTGCCGGGTCGGCATGACGATCAGCGGTTTGTTTACGAGCCATTCTGCTCAGGAAACATGTCTCTCTCTCTCTCTCTGTCTGTCTCTCTGTCTGTTCACCCTCATCCCTCGCTTCACTGCACAACAGAGAGTCCTGGGGAGAGAGGGAGAGAAAGAGGGATGGATGGAGGGATGGAGAGAGAGGGAGGGAGAGAAATAAAGATATTTTTGTGTAACTATAGGTTCCTCAACGGGAGAGACACATTTCACATTTTCACTTTAATGCTATTTAATCCACAATTTATCTTTACAAATAAGTCTTCAAATGACATGGACATGTACAGTTCAACAGGGGGTTAAGATGGCATGTTATTTAAAGGTGCTCTGAGGAACTTTCAGCTTTTTTTAAGTCTTGCACCCCTTTGGACAAAAGCGGTAGTGTTTCTACTACGCCAGCTGTTGTTCCTGGGTGAGAAGTATACCCATGACAAAGGCATTAAGAAAAAATTAGACTGTTTCAGAAATATATACTAGGATATCCGTGTATTTCTCAGCATGCTGCATTAGACCACATGTATTGGGACATCTAAAATGTTTGTCTACTATACATAATAGCAGGGAAGAATGAATATTTGTATTTAGCCACAGTATATGCAAAACGTGCATACATAAGTGAAGTGTTAGTGTTTTACCTGGAAGCAGTTGACAAACAGCAGGTAGAGTTCTGTCCTGTCCTCTTTCAGGAGAAGCTTTTCCTCCAGATTCCTCAGGTAGGTCTGGATATGAGTCTTTACCTGCTCAAAACTAAACAATACACCACGGCTTACAAACAGGCTGCTTTTAGAACAGTGTTATGTACTGTAAATAAGCCTTTTTTATTGCCTTACAACTATACAATAGTTCCTTAAATGTATATGACTCTATGCAGATCTACAGTTGAAAATAAGAGATTTATTTACTTGGGAGAATTCACTTTTTATTTATCTGAAATTATAGGATGATCAAATAAATACATTGTCACCACATTCACCCATTCACACACACACATACACACACACACACACACACACACACACACACACACACACACACACACACACACACACACACACACACACACACACACACACACACACACACACACACACACACACACACACACACACACAGGTATACCTGTACTGCAGCAGTAGTTTAGGCAGCACAGAGCGAACCACCGGACTGTTATCAACACAGTCCAGGAAGGGAGTGAGCTGTCTGGTGCGGTACACGTCTCCTGTCAATCAATCAAATCAAATCAATCAATGAAACCTTATTATAACAGCAGCTTCATAATGTGTACCTTTGTTTTGAAAAGTGGTGGGGAAACTTTTTCAGATTAAAAAACAACTTTTAAGGCAGGCCCACTATTTTTTACAATATACCTGTAGACACAAGGTTTACAATGCCAGCCCACACACCGACTGTCAAGCGACAAAGTTTTACTTCTAGATTGTAGATGTTCTATTATGCGAAATGCTTTCTCAATGTGTTCTCATTTATTACATTTGTTTGTGCACTTAGATTTTTCTTTCAATTTATTTTTTGTTTATTTTATTTTTTATTTTTTTTTAATTTTTACAAATTACCATTTCAAAACAACAAAAATTACAAAATGTCCCAGTTCAAAACATGCTGGGGACACCTATGACCATCTTTCATACATTAAAGTACATCATCATTAGTTTATACATTAAAGTACATCATCATTAGCTTATACTGACCGTTGGCAGACACCAGTAGAGAGAAGAGCAGCTCCACCAGTCCCTCTGCGGGCGTCTGTCCCTCTGACAGACAGAAGCGAGACACGACCTCCAGGAAGAACGAGTTACAGCAGCTTCTGATCAACGCCTGCTGCCCAAGGGCGGACCTGAAACACAAGGCAAGGCAAGTTTATTTTCTATCTATCTATCTATCTATCTATCTATCTATCTATCTATCTATCTATCTATCTATCTATCTATCTATCTATCTATCTATCTATCTATCTATCTATCTATCTATCTATCTATCTATCTATCTATCTATCTATCTATCTATCTATCTATCTATCTGCCCAAGGGCGGACCTGAAGAATAGAGAGAGAGGAGTTATTATAGGTACCTGGGGCATAGAGAGAGGGAAGTTACTAGTAAATACTACAGTATAAACTATATCAGTATCGGGACTGATAGAGTAGTATTTAGTAATCAAGGGTGGGGACCTATACAATACAATATTGGTATAAAGGTCTAAAATGGCTGAAATCCATTTTTTAGAAATTGGACTGACGTCACCAAACCAAATTCAACATTTGTAAAAGGTTATTATTTTAAAATTTTAAATAGTTTAAAATGTTAAGACCATAACAGATGTTAAAAATTATTTTGAAAGGGTTTTTTTTTCATGCTGTTGTTGATGCATAACAATAAATCCCTACTAACCCTGTTTGGACAAATAAAAAATGAACCAAACATAATGAAATGTTCCAAATTTAAAAAGAAAATACAATTGTGCTCAGAGTGAACAAAAATTATACAACAAAAATTCATAAAGGTAACATTTTATTTAATTTTTTACAGGTCCAATAAACACTTTTCTTTGAAAAAAAAAGATTTCCTATAATTTGATGATTATTTTGAAATCTTGCAACAAAAAAAAAAACTTGTGTAAGGACTAAACGTTTGACATTTTATCGTGTAGTTATAATTTCATATAAGTAATTTTTTCTGAACTCACTTGATGGGTGTAGAAACTGTGGGCTTGAAGTCTGGTGGCAGGTCCTTTCTGCATTTAGGACAGCAGTGTTTGTTTGGCTGAATGCATTTCTTGATACACGGTAAACAGAAGATGTGTTGGCATGGCAGCACGCACGGATCTGTGAGCTCCTCCAGGCAAACTGGACAGATGATGCCAAACCTTTAAAGGAACAAAAAAAAGTTTTATCAGACCGTTTACGATAAAAACGCAACAAAATAAAAAATAAAATAAAATAAAATAAAATAAAATAAAATAAAATAAAATAAAATAAAATAAAATAAAATAAAATAAAATAAAATAAAATAAAATAAAATAAAATGAAATAAATAAAATAAAATAAAATAAAATAAAATAAAATAAAATAAAATAAAATAAAATAAAATAAAATAAAATAAAATAAAATAAAATAAAATAAAATAAAATAAAATAAAATAAAATAAAACAAACAAAACAAAACAAAACAAAACAAAACTAAACTAAACTAACTAAACTAAATAAAATAAAATCAAATAAAAATAGTAAATGCAGATCCTGACCTCAGTTCCCTGCTGAGACTTTCCTCATGGAATGAGTTTAGGATTCTGATGAGCTGCTTCAGTGTGTCTACGTTCCTCACATCCGGAGACTCCTGCATCAGCTGAGGGAACATTACAGTAAAACAATCAGTCCCATTATTGATTGATTGATTGATTGATTGATTGATTCAATTTATTTCAGACATATCAAAATTTACAAAACAAAATGAAAAGCATAAACAAAAATAAACAAATAACATATTGAATTGATATGCCTGAAAAGGAGTAGGAAGAAGTATAATTTATCTAATCTTACCCCTTTTCCACAGCTCAATAATTCATATGTATATTAGCTTCCTGTGTTCCTTATAATCTCTTTTACAAATCTATACAATTTGTTATACTATAATGTATAATACCACATCCGGAGACTCCTGCATCAGCTGAGAGAACATAACAGTAAAACATATGTAACAATATGTTTAAGTACCAAATTATTAAAGTTATCACTCTTTTCCAAATTATATAAAGTTATTACTCAAACATATACTTATAAATAGTAAAATCGAGAGACACTAAATATTTGGAGTGGTCTCTTCATTTATTTTCCAGAGCTGTAATTGTTTAAATAATAGCTGTTAGTTTGGTACTTATCACTCAATATTGCTATAAATATTTATTTTTATTCCGTTTATTTTGTACTCATTATATGTCTGTTTTACTGCTGCCCAAGTAAAGTCCCTAAAATCGGGATTCGATTCTGATTTCAACCCTGCCTCTCTCAGTCAGATCAAGATGAAAACACAGATCCCTGGGACGCCCTTAGCTCAGTTGGTAGGGCGTCCCCCCCATGGGCCTCGGCCAGCAGCAGACCCGGGTTCGATTGCAGCCCGCGGTCGTTCTCTGCATGTCACTCCCCTCTCTGCCCCATTTCAACTCTGTCTCTACACTATCAATAAAGCATAAAAATGGCAAAAAAAATATCTTAAAAAAAAACAAAAAACAAAAAAAAACAGATCCCTTAAACCATTGTCCTTACGTTCAGGTGAAGGTTGCAGTGTTTCAGAGCCAAGTCCATCAATCTAAAGTCATCACGTTTGACTTTCAAAATTACGTGTTGGATAAACGACGTCACGACCAGCATCCCACGCCACAGAGACCTGAAAAAGGTTAAATATTATATAGTTTAGTTAGGCTGACCTAAAGCTGTTAAAGTATGATAATATATATGAAATTTACAGAAAATTCATATATAGCTATAATGTGTATTTATGAAAGCAGAGGGGGAACTTGTGTAGGTTGAATTCTGCATATTTTTTCGGATCAAATATGGAAAAATTAGACTGTTTCAGAAATATTTAAAAGTTCCTCGTAGCACCTTTAAAAATTATAAAATATCTAAGATTTAATATCTATATATCAAACCTAATGGAATGGAACAGAATATTTTTTTGTCAAAATCAGTGAATATCTCCTCACGATCCGCTACTGTGTGTGTACTGGAAAAAAAACTGGGTGTTAATCCACAGCCTACGCTCAGTAGACTGGTATATAAACAAATAATAATAATAATAATAATAATAATTCATTTTATTTGAGGGCGCCTTTCAAAGCACCCAAGGTCACCTTACAGGGCATAGTTAAAAAACAAAATCAACAATGATAAGAAAAACAAAAAAAACAAGAACAAGACACATTAAAACAATTTACACAAGGGTGGTGTGATGGGTGGTAGACAGTGAATTATATGGAATATGACAGTTTAAAAAGATGGGTTTTTAGATGGGTCTTGAATGTGGAAAGAGTGTCGGAGTTACGGATGACAGGTGTGAGGGCGTTCCAGAGGTGGGGGGCAGATCGGCTGAATGCCCTGTACCTCATGGTACAAAGGGTATAGCTTACGTAATATCTGTACATCTTACCTGATGGAGTGGAGGTGTGGCAGACAGGTGGCGCTACAGAGGGAAGTGTATTTCATCCCAAACACTCGGTCCAGACACGGCTGAAGGAACTCCACTCTGCTCACAAACGACTCACACTCCCCCAGTGACGTCACACTCAGCAGTTTGGTTTGTTCCACACAGATACCCAGAGCCAAAATGTCCTCCATCTGAAAGACATATAGACACGGTTATAACGTGTTAAAATAGGGTGCTATTATTCAGCATTATTGACTATTGGCTTGTTGTAGTATTTAACTTAGTTTTTTTTATTGTATTGGATTTTATTCATGTGTTTTATTTTTTATTTTAGTTTTTCATCCCTTATGGAACGGGTCTAGTGTGTGTTATGTTGAAATTGGCTATTTCTTTTAAAAATTACAATACATTTTTTATTATTTTGTATCTTTTTTAATCGTTAACATTTTAATTCATATAAATTTACTTTAAAAATAATATTACATTAGAATATATAAAGAAAATATAATAATAAAAGAAAAAAAATATATTTTAAAATATTAAAAAAGAAAAACACTTTCTCACCATTTCTTGTGGCTCCCTCTTCGAGCCTTGTTGAAGGACATCAGTGGCTAGCTGGGGCTGCAGCAGGAAGATGTGACAGAGAGAATCCAGCCTGGTGGTGAAATGTTTGGCAGCGGCCATTATCCAAGCAGGAGACAGGTCAGCTACGGCATCCATTAACCTCTGTAGCTCAGACACACAGCCCAACATGGCCCTGGTGAGCACCTGGAGGAATTAGAAAAACATGTGCAAAAAGTTAAGACTATTTGACAGTTACCAAAATATCTTATACCTAAATGTTAGACGCTAAAATATGTGTCAAGTTCTATGGCACTTTATAACACATTTTTTCTTATTTTAACTTTTTTATTTATTTCAATTTTTTTTCCTACTCAATACCAACTTATCCTATTGTTTCTATGTTTATCAATGTTTGTTCTTGTCCATATTTAATTTATTTTTATTTTTTATTATAATTTAAGTATTATTTAGTTAAGTACAAGTTCACTGTATGCTGTGCAACATCCATCAACATTTCCAATGAAAATAAATAATATAAAAAAAATATATATAGATTGTCTATACCCTACTCTATTCAGTGCTCATCAAAATGTTAAAAATAAATAAATAAATAAAAGAAAGAAACAAACTAAAGATTGTATACCCTCAGCTCGTCCTTTGACTTGATCTTCAAGTCCAGCAGGAGGAAGTCATGTAGAAAGCTGTGTCCGTACTCCAGTCACTAAAATACGTGGCTATAGCTTTGGCACTTTATAACAATTTTTTTTCCCTTAATTTAACTTTTTCTTTTTTTTCTAATGTTTTGCTTCTTATGTTTATATGTCTGCTCAATAGCATCTATTCTTAATCCATATTTTTTCTTGTCCCTATTTTTTTTTAAATCTTTATTATACTCATTAAAGTATTATTTAGTTAAAGTTAAAAAAAAAATGTAAAATCATAATTTTAAAAATATGGTTATACCTTGATTTGATTTGATTTGATTCAATTTATTTCAGACATCAAACAAACAAAACAAAATGAAAAGCATGGAAATACAATAAACAAATTATGTTTTCACAAAAAAAAAAAAAAAAGAAAACAAATTATCTGTATTGCTGAGATATGCCTGAAAAGGAGCAGGAAGAAGTATACACTTATTTAATCCTAGCCCTTTTCCATAGTAAAAAAAATAAAAATATTTATTAAATTAAAAAAATAAAAATATTTATTATATTCGCTTCTCTTAACCTTGAGCTCGTCCTTTGATTTGATCTTGAAGTCCAGCAGCAGATAATCATGTAGGAAACTGTGTCCGTACTCCAGTCTTTCCTCCTCCGTCAGCTTCTGTAAATGTCCGCCCAGTGTGCTGTTGTTGAACGTGCTCACGAACTGGAGAATCCTCTCTGTGCCATCCTCTCTAGTTACTAAAGCAAGAATAAAAAATATTTAAAATCATACTACACCATATATTTTTCATTATTTTTATCTTTTCATTTGGTTCTACATTATTTTTATAATTTTTTATTTAAATAACAATTTATTTTAAACAAATTTTTATCAGATTCCGAAGAACTACAAACAAACATATTTATTGTGGATATAAAGGAATAAAAAACAAACAAAAAGTAGAACAGGAATGACAATAGAGCAAAAACAAGATATAATTCAAGGATAAAAAAAAGAAAATAACTACACATGTGTTTCTACATTTAGTCATTTACATGACATCATTGTATAGGCGACTGTATTGAATATAAATAAAGACTATTTTATCTTATCTTATCTTATCTGATCTTATCCTATCTTATCTTATCTTATCTTAAAAACACTCTATAAAGGACAAACCTGGCATAAACTCTGACTCTTCCCACAGGCTTTCCAGGTGTATTTTGATGCGCCAACTGAAAGCAGCAGCGCACGGTCTCTCTTCCCCATCCAACATGAAGTAATGTTGCACAAGCACCTCCTGGTCGGACTCACTGGAAATCATGATAATCAGAGAAAAATGTAATGAATTGTGTTGATTTTTTATTAAATGTACATGTATATTATTCACAGTATTATGTATGATAGTTAAAGTCTCCCAAAAAGGTTCATGAATTATTTTTATCTGCTAAAGACAGGTTTTTATTATGATTTTGCTTAAAGGTGCTACGAGGAACTTTTAAATATTTCTGAAACAGTCTCATTGTTCCTCTAATGATCATAAATTACATGTAACAGCAAACGAGACCATCAGTGCAAAGAATGCTATTTTTATATAGTTTTTTCTTAAAGCCTTTGTCATGGGTATACGCTCACCCAGGAACAACAGCTGGCGTGGTTGAAACACTACTGCTTTTGTCCAAAGGGGGCGCTAGAACTAACCCAGACTAAAAGTTCCTCGGAGCACCTTTAAATTAACAGTGGGAGTTACTATACACATGAGGAAGTAATTTCACAATACCTTGGTTTTTGGATTGGTGTGAGGTCTAAAATCTGTGAATCTGCCAATATGTCCAGCCACAGTGTTATCAGACCCGGACTGAGCCTGTCGCCAGAGAGAAGGTCCAGGTTTCCATATCTGTCCATCACTTCCAACATGGCGGCCAAGGTGGGAGTCACCGTGGACTGAAGACAGCGCCACAGGGTGTGTCTGCAAATTAACAAAACAAAATGAAGCTGAACTTGATTGAACTATTTACTAGAAGCAAGAAAGTAGTAAAAGAGTGTAAAAAAGGGACAAATATTTAAGAAAAAAGTGACATCCAAGGCAAGTTCATTTCTATAGCACAATTCAGACACAAGGCCATTCAAGGGGATTTACAGGGGGATTTACAGGGGCGCTGAAACTCTGGTCCACGCATTCATTTCATCCCGCCTTGACTACTGTAACTCCATCCTATACGGCTCATCAAAACACTTACTTAATAAACTACAATATGTTCAAAACTCTGCAGCCCGTATGCTCACATCCACCCGCCGCTCAGACCACATCACCCCTGTCCTCCAAGACCTTCATTGGCTTCCCGTCAAATACCGGATTGATTTCAAAATATTACTCATCACCTTCAAAGCGCTAAACAACCTGGCCCCCCCTACCTCTCGGACCTTCTCCACCGCCATACCCCTACCCGCTGTCTCAGGTCCTCAGATGCCAACCTCCTCCACCCCATCAGGACCAACCTCCGGTCCTGGGGAGACAGAGCCTTTGCTGCAGCCGCCCCCGCCCTCTGGAATGCCCTCCCCAACGACATCCGCAATACCAACACTCTTTCTTCCTTCAAAACAGCCCTAAAAACACACCTTTTCACCATTGCTTTTAACCTTTAAACGTTACGTTTTGTTTATTTGTTTTGTTTAGCTTTTGTGAAGCGTCTTTGAGCACTCGGAAAAGCGCTATATAAATTTGATCTATTATTATTATTATTATTATTATTATTATTATTATTATAACATACATCAAGATTAGACATTAGAAATTGCATGTGGGTGTGTCTGCAAATTAACAACACAAAAACAAAGCTGTATCTTATATTATCGAAACATTGACTAGATGCAAGAAAGCACTAAAGGAATGCACAAAAAAGGACAATGCTTTACAAAAAAAAACCTTAAGTGACATCTAAGGCCAGGCAAGTTTATATCTATAGCACAATTCAGACAAAAAATCCTTTTCATGGTTTCAGGTTATTCTGCGAAATAACGTTACCTCAGCGTCCCCCCTCCTGCAGAGCCTGGCGTTTCTTTGACTCTCTGTTGACCCATTCCTTAGGACAGTCTCCCAGTTCTTCTCTCTTTGCCAAAGTCTGAGCCAGTCTAGCAAGCAACACCTCCTGAAAGAGGGCTATAATAACAGTATATCCATTAGAAACCAGTCAGTTCTCTGCATGTCTTCCCCTCTCTGCCCCACTTCAACTCTGTCTCTCCAAAAAACCTAATCTAATAAAAAAAAGCAAAAATGCTCCAAAAAAATCTTAAAAAAAGGAAAGACATGTAACCTAGATAGAATTTATTTACATCAGAGTTAGAAAGAAAAAATGAATATCATAAAATTAACAAACCTTACTGGTTTTAACGAACCCTGTGAGATGCTTGCAGATGTTTACTTGACAAATTCATAGTATTAATATAATATTTATAAACGAAAATAATTCTTGGCTTTTTTTTACCTCCTTTGTGACCAGTTCCCAGTAGATTCAGTAGGATGTGTATCCGTTGCATGCTACGTGACGCCACGCCACTGGTGTCTCTCAGCAAACCCACCGCTTTTTGGATACAAGATCTCACTAAGGACAGCCTGTGGAGGTGTGCTCTGTCTGCCTGTGCAAACACAATTAAATAAAAATGTAACGTTAAAAATGTATATTTGTAGAAAAGAACATAAGGTTTATAAAAGGTGCTACGAGGAACTTTTAAATATTTCTGAAACAGTCTAAATTTTACGTAACAGTCTAAATTACACGTAACAGCAAACGAGACCATCACAACAAAGAATGCTATTTTTATATAGTTTTTCTTAATGCCTTTGTCATGGGTATACGATCACACATCTGGCGGTAGTTAAAACACTACCGCTTTTGTCCAAAGGGGACGCTAGAATTAACACAAATTGAAAGTTCCTCTGAGCACCTTTGCCTCTTAAAACCAAATATGTATCTACCTGAGAGTCTTTTGCTTTTCTCACAATTTCTCCGCCTTCCTCGGGTTCTATTAAAGACCAAGAAAACAGTTTATTTGGCAGTAAAACCAATTACCTCAACAACAACATCAATGATACCAATTTGTAAGCCTTTTTGTAATTAAATTAAATGGCCTTGTTAATGCACAGCGGATGTATTTATTCTACCTGACAGTGCTGGGTTGAGCAGGTTGCTAATGAGAGTTCCACAGAAAACCAACAGGTTCAGGCTCATGTCATCTGAATCCCTCAGGTCGTCAATATGCACCGAATGCCAAACGCCTTTTTGCAAAGAATAAAACATGACAAACATTTTGACAAACATTTTCTAATACATCAAGGCAAGGCAAGGTTAGGCAAGTTTAATTCTATAGCACAATTCAGACACAAGGCCATTCAAAGTGCTTTACAGGGGCATAACATACATCAAAATTAGACATTAGGAATTGCATTTAAGAGATAATAAAAACAAAAAACAAATATAGGCAAACAAATTGACAAAGCGAATATGAAAGAATGAATTAAAAAAAAATTAAAAAAATTATAGGTTAACATCAAGTATAATGTCATCAGAAATTAATTTAATTGCAATAATGAGTATATTCCACTTATTACTTACCACCTTGGAAGCCAATGTACTGAGATTGACTTGGGATCCGAGAAACCTTGACAATGAAAATCACCCAACAGGTCTGATCCTCCAGTGACATCAAGTAATTCATGGTGCAATATCTGGAGGCAAATGGAAGTCATAAACACAAGTGAAATGCCATTCTTCCACTGATCTGGTTTAAAGGTGCTATGAGGAACTTTTAAATATTTCTGAAACAGTCAAATTTTTTCCTCTGATGATCATAAATTACATGTAACAGCAAATGAGACCATCAGTGCAAAGAATGCTATTTTTATATAGTTTTTCTTAATGCCTTTGTCATGGGTTTATGCTCACCCAGGAACAACAGCTGGCGTAGTAAAAAACACTACCGCTTTTGTCCAAAGGGGGTGATAGAATGAACACAAACTGAAAGTTCCTCGGAGCACCTTTAAAATCACATCGCAATCTGTTCAGTCTTGACATTGAGTCCTACTTTGCTGATGCTATGAGCTCATCACTGCATTGGGATTCCTCGAGGTCCATCTGGATTAACAGGATGTGAAGAGAGTGGCCGGCATCTTTAAGGAACCCCCTGACACATAAAAAGAACGAAAAAGTAAAAAATAAATAAAATTAAAATTAAAAATTAAAAAAAACTTATGCTGCTTTTATCTGAAAATGTTTTATCTTTAAGGAACCCCCTGACACACAAATAGGCTAAGTAAGAAAAAGTTTAAACAATAAAAATTTAAATAAAAAAAAAGTCTAAATCATGTAAGCTGTTTTCTGAACATGTATCCCGTATCCCCTGATGCACAAATAAGTAAGAAAAAGATTAAAAAACTAAAACAAATTAATAAGAACAACCGTAGTTTAGTACCGTATCTTGTTGCAGAAGGAGACCTCAGTGTCAAACTGATGGAGCGAGAGCAAGAGGATCCTGTCCGTGTGAAGTCCTAAGGCGTGGGCTACAACTCTGACGTCTGCTCTGGTTAACAGGCTGGAGAATGTAGTGATCTATGCAAAAAACCACAAAGAGGGCAGTGAAGTCAACAGCTTGTAAAAAGTATAAAGAAATTATGAAAGTTAGCAGGTCCATGCTGATTGTTTGTTTTGTTTTTTTGTCTCTAATTATATGTGTTTGTGTTCTACAAAAAGTGAAATTCCAAAGATAAAGTAATTAAAAAATAATATATATATTAAAGCTAAATTGGAATGGTTTGAAGCCTACCTCTTGAAACTTGCTGGACGCCCGATCCTTGTTCAGGCAATCCTGCAGGAAATCTCGGATTGAGTGGTGATGCTGTTGCTGGAAGTACATTCTCTGCAGTTTCTCCTTCTCCTGGTGTGCTAGATCCGAATACTTGAGCCTCACCACAGCGTCGGGGGTGCACAGTTCAACAAGAGACATTTAGCTAGATCGCAAACTTCATCCTCCTTGTTTTCTCGACAGATTTTCTGTGTCCATTAATTTCTTCGCTCTCAGACACCATTTGTATGTCGTCACATACCTCAGTGGATCCCTCATCCTTTTCTTCCATTGTCTCAATTTCTTGCTCTTTTACAACAGTGTCTGTGTCCATCGCATCTTCCAACTGATCATCTTCCTTATCAGTTACTTCTTTCATTCCACTTGAATCGTCTATTTCCAAATCCATCATTTGTTTCATTTTGTTTTTTTGCTGCTACTTTTCTGTCTCCTCTCGAGTGCTTGCAAGAGAGCGCTGGCACAAGCATCCCGTGGTAGCCGACAAAAACGTCAGAGAGCTTGAAATCTGAGGCCTCACCTGTGAATTCCTTGACCCACTCCTTCAGTTTGTCTAGAACCCTGTGTTGCCATGGTTCCAGATCGGTACTCCGGTCCACCCTGTGCTTTTCGAGCCGTTGATGAGCGGCATGGGAAAGTGCTCATAACTTTCTTCTGATCTTCCACAACCACAAGTCGGAAGTTTGTATGGACGCGACATTTGACCTGTGCGAACCCAGACCAAGATCGACGTATTGCTGCCCGCTGAGGTAGACATAGTACTGGTTCAAGGCGTCGTACAGGCTTTCGTAAAGATTCTGCATGTTGAGGAGAATCACGGTACGCCCGGTCTCCATGCACGTTTTGACCGGTTAACGTTGCGGCAGACTTGGGCGTATTCCTGGTCTTTTGGGAATCCTGAACCGAAGACTATTTCAGGCGGTGGAGCGTCTCCTTTGCCAAAGATCTGTGTTGAAGGATATGCAGAGCTGCGTTGTTCGTGGTCAGCAAAAGGAGGTAACGGCTCTCCTGGTCGGCGTCATAATCGAGATTCTTTTTCACCATTTGCAAGTGCTTGGTCTGGGAATGTCCATTATGTTCAGGAGAACTCTTTGAAAAACTTCACAGGGTCAAAACCTTCTGGCTGTCCACTGAAGTTGCGCAAGATGGCCTCTACCAACTGTCCGCCATCTGGTTCCAGTTGTGTGGACTTGACGGTCGCAAAGAGCATTTTGACCAGGCTGTAATAATCCCTGAGACCAAAGAACTGATTTTTTGAGGTTTCTTTACAGATGCTCAGGAAGGCCTTCGCCAGAGGTGGGAAGAGGTGTTTGATTTTCAGTAGATTTGTTTGGAGGAAAACAAATTCCCTTGGCAGTTTCCACAAGTTCATCCTCGCTTGGATCCCACCTGGACACAAATATTCCTCGGTTCATCTTGGCCGGGTCGAGGGCCCAGTTGGAAATGCCCACGAAGCCGACCTTCATGTGTGGATCCGGCTTGTCGTTGTCAATGCAACCGTCCTCCAGGAGTGGATGAAGGGTCTTCAGGGGCATCTGAGGGGAATCTTCTGCTAGTCCTATCTCATCAAGCACCACCACTGACACATACTCGTCCATGTTTTTGTCCTTCTGGAAGCGTGCGCAGTTCCTGAATGTCCCTATGATGCCCTCTGGACTGGAGTGAGGACTGCACTGGAAGGAGACCATGTGCACTTGCTTGAGCTCTCTGAATAGTTCATAGTGGGAGTTCTGCCCTGCATGGCATCGGCAACCACCGTTTTAGCAGCGACTTGGAGCTGCCTGGCTTGCCGACCAGAAAGAGTGGGATCCTGAGCTCAATGCAAACCACCATGAGAAACACATTCTCTTTCAGTGCGATGTTTTTAGCTATGGTCTCCCTTGTCTTTATGTTCTGAAGGAAGAAGTCTTGACAGGATGAAATTACTTCCTGCAATGCTGCGAAGTGTCAAAGGTTCTGGAAAGTACCGACATATTACAGAGAGGTACTGGTCTTTGTCCACGAGCGCTGGGTAGTAGCAGACTCCAACTGAAAGATCAAGCATGTCAGTGTTTTTCAGCTTCACTGAGATGTGAGAGTCATGAAAAGGACGTCGCTATGCTGGTAAAACCAAACTAGCACTTTCATAGATCTCTCTACATCTCTGAGACTCACAAAGCTACACTCGTTTTTCCAGCTTCGCATGTACGTCTGTGAGGCTCCGAGCACATTTGAAATGATGTCCTTGCAGTTATTTGGCAAACGCTGGTCTTGAACTGTCTTCTGGACAATCTGTTTGATGTAGGAAAGTTCAGTTGAATCACTCAGCTGACCAAAATCCCAAACCAATGACACCATGCTCGGAGGGAGAGGATGAACTCTATAGACCAGCTGCCTCAATGGGACTTTGCCGAGGCGATCTTCTGTTTCATTTGCCTTCACCCTGTATCCTAATCCGGCACGTTCCAAACGTTCCACCATTTCCGGTGAGTGCTTCCTGTAAGGATTGCAAGCAGCTATTATTTTCAAGCCACTGCCTGCCTTCAGAGGTTCCCCCTTCATGGATTGGTCACACAGGATTTCTTTGATGGCAAAAATGGCCTCTGTGGTGTTGGCCTCGTCAAAGAACAAAATTGTGTCTAGCTTGTGCATGTTTCGGTTCTCCACGGCAAGTTTCTCTGCCTCCCTGACCTTTCTGTAGATCATCTCAGCTGTGGTTCCACCGTGTACCTTGACAAGTACCATGTTCTCCGCTTGCTTTCCCCCCCTTTGCAGAGCACAAAGGAACCGAACCAATCTGGTTTTTCCACAGCCGGTTTCTCCCATGATGACAACTGGAATGCCACATCTGAACCTCATGTGAATGGCCAACATCTTCATCACATTGTCAGCAGTGAGCTCATACGTTGGTCTGGATCAAATTCTCTGTCCGCTGCACCTACAACACAGGAAATCCTTCTGATTTTGTCCAACCGGGGCCTCGCATCAAAGTCCTCAGTGAGAGAGATGTTTTGCCTCACCAAACCTTGAAAAAGTTTCTCAGACATCACATTTGGTATCAGGACCTTGGAGCTGTGAGGATCTACTGCGTTGAGTGTGTTTCTCCCCATCTCCACATTGAAGCCAAGGAAAGACATCGAGAATCGGTCGGCGTTAAAGAAAATGTACGGGTGGGACTCATTTTCCCAATGCTTACGAATTGTCATGCGAGCAACAATGTCTTCCTCCTGACTGTTATCAATGTGCAGCGTGGGACTTTCATCAGATGTGTTCAGAGATGGCGAGGCAAAATCTCTTGCCATTAGAATCATGAACTTAACAATGAAGTCCTTGAAACCAGGCAGCTGGTCAGCCAGAAAACTCTGCATCACAGAAAATTGAGTTCTCGCAGTCTTTCAGTTGGACGTTGAGGAACCAGGAGAAGTTCTTCAGCTCAGCCCAAAAAGGATCCTTCATTCCACAGTATGCCAGAAAGTGATTCACACAATCGATAGGATCCCCCATTCTAGACCCTTCCTGGTATTTAAAATGATCCAGATTCTGATTGCTTCCATAGCGCTTTAAGTATTGATAGGGTCTTTGAATACCCTCGCTGCAAAACTCCTGTTCATCCATGAGTGGATCAAATGTCTGTTTCTTCAATGCCCTCTACTGGCCATCAACTGCATCACCTCTTTGGAGGTCTACAACGGATGGTAGGAAGTATGTCCAGAAGTCCAAGCCTTGTCTGTGTGAGCAAATAAATCACATAGATTAATGAAATCCCTTGCAACTGTTAGGTCATTTTTGTAATTTTGCTTTAGATTTGAAATGGGTGATGGGTAAATCCTAAACAACGAACATTTGCTGTAATTGGACACTTTAAAAAAGTTAAAGGCTATCCCTCCTGTTAATGTCTTAAAGCACATCTCATGAGATTTTTTAATATTTTTGACATTTCAAAAGAATTCAAAAATGTAAACAAAATTCCAAGATTGAAGATTAATCATGATCTTTAAAAGTTTCAAATACCTGCTTCTGCTGGTTTTGAGGCGATGTGTGTGTTAGGACCTCAACAGTGATCAAGTGGCCGACATTCCTTCTCCACAGCATGCCATGGCTGTCACACAAACAACCCAGGACTAGCAGATGGAAAAGGAGCTCTTCCAAACCTGAACGAACCTGACAGGAAACAAAAGTATAAAGTTTAAGTTTAATCGAAATTCGTTCTTCGCGTATCCCCTCTCAAGTTACCACACTTCCTAGGGGTCAGAGCATGCTTGCTCAAGGACACAATGGTAGAGATACTGGGCACTGTAGATGTCATAGCAGCCACTACAAGTTTTAAAAATAACACCCTTCTGTCTTAAGCCCGGGATCCAACCAACATGGTTACCGTACTGGTCGGCCACCTTTCCTTCAGTCCATCCTACCACCCTATTTCCCCCCTTTTTTTTGTAAATATAAAAGAATTCAGACTCCCAAGTTCCACGAACAATAGAACAGGCTATACGTAGAGATAAATGCTTTTTTACTTACTCCAGCCGTGTCAATGTGCAGGAGAACAGGGTCCTGCTCTCTCAAAGGTGCCAGTTTGTCTGACAGAGTCTTTATCAAAGAGTCTATATCAACACATGGCTCAATCAGTCTGATCGTGATATAGTCTGCTCTGGAAGATTGCTGCTGGAACTTCTCAAACAAACGATCCACATACAGGGATTTTCCTACAGGAAAAAAGACGTACGTTATGTTAAAAAAAAATATCCAATAATTAATCTGAATGATACACAGCTCTGGAAAAAGAAGAGGCAACTCCAAATGATAAGTGTCTATTGTTTTATTATGTGTATGTGTTTGAGTAAAAGGAACATTTCCTGACTACTGAAAATATTTCTCAGAAAATGCCAAGAAAAAATATTGTCATTAAAAGCATTTTCCTTAATTATTGGTGGAGGGATGCCGATTTAAGACAAATTTGGAGTGGTCTCCATTCTTTTTCCAGAGCTGTATCCGAAAGACTTTTACGTGATAACACTTGACAAAATGTACAGTTTTTACACAACAAACATAATGACCAGCTAAGGGATACACTTACCAACTGCAGGGCGTGTAGATGACACCAACCAGACCGAGAGCTGCTGTGGAGAAACCTGTGCGACTGGGTTTTGTGGGTCCGTGTTTTGTGTGAAGTGTCGATGAAGATATTTCCTGGCGTTCTCTGCTGTTAGACTCACACCAGCCTGCACCTTGTCATTGCTGAAGAACGAGGGAACATATCTGTGCTGGTGCTCGACCGGACTGACTATCACCAAACGATAATCCGGATTGGCACTTCTCTGAAGAACCTCAAAGAGCTCGCCCAAGGCCACACTGACATCGTATCCTAGCAGCCCTGGATTGACTAGAGAATATATCTTCTGATAGTTTCGGCCGGAGCCTTGGCTGAGAGCCCGGCGAAGAAAGATCTCCGCCTCCTCCTCTGTGGTTTCTTCTCTGCAGACAAGAACCTCATCAGCAGAAGGTAGAGGCTGCTCTGGACTCTCCATGTAAAAAGACAAAATGGTGGTGAACACTTCTGGAGTGGGACAAAGCACAAGATTGGGCTTTCCCTCCTGGAGGACCGATGGAAGGTTCCTGACCATGTGCTGCTGGTTCATCTCAGAGAGGCATGAGAGGAATCGAGCCAAAGACGAAATGTCCAAGTACTCGTTGAGATACTTCGGCATGTCATCCTTGAATCGACGCCAGATAGTTTCAAGACTGATCTCCTCAACACATTTCATCACTTCATCACCGTTGTCATCTTCAGAAGAAAAGTCCATCAGATCATGTGCCTCCTCTTCCATGTCTTCTTCAGAGTGTCCTGGTGACGCTTCAAACTCAACATCTACCACTTGATTGTGCTTCGAGGTCATACGTTCTGCATTACTGAAAGCCTCTTTGACATCAGCTAGAGTGCAGTGAGGTTTTATGGGAAAAAGCAAGTGCCATAACTGTGGAGGAACTGAAGCTTGACGTTGACATACTTTGTGAATCCAGTGGCACAGGTAAACCATCTGCTCTGAGGTGTAGTGGTTCAGCAAGTTGAAGTTGGATCGCATGTCGCAGATGAATGAACGCCATTCTTTGTGGCAGGTTTCCATGGAGTGAGAGAGCTTCTGTAGCTGCTCAGTCACCTCGTCGTAGTACGTCATCTCTTTACCCATCAGGGATAAGAAGGAGACTTTGATGCACGGTTGCTGTTCTGGGCAGCACTGGACCGCAGCGCGCCATTCTCTGAAGAGCATGTTGCCGGATGTTTGCATCTGAAGTAAGATGGTGCCCAGTCTCTGAACTCCTTCAAAAACCTACATGTGGATAATGCAAATTAAGATAATTTAGAACACAGGCTTCAAACTCAACTCTTTAATGTGTTGACTATGTTATGTAGTAAGAATATAACAAAAAATTATTAAATTTAGGATAAAATCATGAAACATGTCCGTCGTAGTGACTCATACTAGGGATTTTCATGGTTAACTGTTTAACCATCAACCGTTAAGTAAACTTTTAACCGATTAATACAACAACAAAAAAACTATGTCATACAGGTCAGTCAACTCATGGGGGAGAGCCGTGACTAAAAACCAACCACATGTGCAGGTTGAACAGGGGTACTGATAAAGGCTTCTTACTTGCAAAGGTTTTATTGCACTTACTTACAACAACTATGAGCATAGTTCACATCAACTCAGGTACTCTTTCACTAAATGCTGTGCCGTGAGTATAATTCTAAATTGTCTTCTATAAATGCCACTGACCTCTGTGAACCTGTTGACTTGCTCTCTGCCGTGCTCTCCTTTGGACGACATGAGCATGAGCTTGTTCTGTAGCTCCAGCAGGTCTTCCAGCTTGTAGCTCTTTTCCTCTTTGCCGGTTTTCACTGTGACCTTCACCATGTTCTGTAGACATCTCTGCAAACAAAAGAAAGAACATTCCCTTCGTTATATGTTGTAGGTCACTAGTCTGAGCAATGTTTCTTGGTGTGGCCGTGACATATTTGGGGGCTCGTCCGGGATTTAAAACAACGAAAAAAATTGTTATTGTTTTTATCCCATAATTTGTATATGATTGCTGCCATAGTGTTTTTTCAGTCTAAAACCGTAATAATAATGTTAAGAAATATATATCTTAAATAATTCAGGCAGCACAGCCCGACATTTTGGTATGTTTGAATGATCTTTGACACGTTATAACAGGTAGATTGTCCACTTACCTTCTCTGTGTTTTTGTCAGACCATCCGATGTGATAAACTCCATCAGTGTTTATAGAAGTCGCCAGGGAGAGAGAGGACTGCTCCACCGAGCCGTGGGTCTCCTTCAGCGCTTTCAGCCAGCTCAGCAAACGGGTAGATTCTCTCTGAAACACAAACCAAGTAGGCAAGGCAAGTTTATTTCTATAGCACAATTCAGACACAAGGCCACTCAAAGTGCTTTACAGGGGCAAGATTAGAATACATAAAACACATTATAAAACATTTAAAAGCGAATAAAAGAAGCAAATAAAATAAAAATTGCAGGTTAAAATGGAAACAAAAAAGTCTTCAGACTCGATTTAAAAGAACTGTAGCATCACTTTACTCTGCCACAGTAACTGGACTTTATCTTCTGGCTACAATGATGAATGAAAAGTTTTTTGGTCCCATCCAAAGAGGCATTACAAGACACCGATATAATACAATACGACACATTTCTTGTAGTACAAACACATTTACAATACAATATTTCTAATCGTATACATCCAGCACCGGATAAAATTAAACTAAGCAAATAGTGACATGTTTATTTCAGCCCACGCCTCTTTTTCAATAAAATCAGTAATGACATTTGTTCTATTTTCAAATAGCCAAGATAACATATCTTTGTCCTGCATATAACAAACTTCCTTTAATTTGACTTTCTTGAATAACCATAGTCTCAATTCATGGTGAAATAAATGGACAATACAAAACCGATTTCATTGAGCTCACAAAGTTATTAAAGTTATTTGACAGAATGTACATAGCTTGGGCAAGCAGTAAATGAAAGAAGTAAATACCAATTTGTCAGGTAGCTTCTCGTCTCTGTTTTGGGTTTCCCAGACCTGGCGAGCACACTTCATGAACTCCACAAACCCAGCGTTAGGTGAGCAGGGAGTAAAGCAGAGGACCATAACCCATCACAGCGTCATGGAAACACGCCACCTGGTCGATCTCTGTGTCATTCTCTCCGGCAGAAATGAAGCCAGGTCGACATACACCTTCACTTCACTCATATCTGTCGAGGGGACGAAAAAATTAAAGACAATTTAAATGCTTTACTTAACCCTCATCCTATGACTAAGGTAAACTATTCATTATATATCTCACAAACGATGTTATGCTATGGTTCCAATTCGTCCATGCTTTTGTCAGAGATTTGTTCCTAGATATTTTTTTGGGGCATTTTTATGCTTTATCGATAGTGCAGAGAGACAGAGGTAAAAACGGTGGCAAGAGAGAGTGAATGTGCTAAAACGACCGCGGGCGGGAATCGAACGCGGGTCTGCTGCTGGGCCCGGCCCTGGAGGGGAGCTCTTACCAATGAGCTAAAGGCGCCCCAACAATTAGTGCTTTTTAAAAATACCAATGTATCGGGTTTCAACATTTGTATAGATGTTACCATTTATTGAGTTACGAATTGAAAAATCTAGATTTGAATGACATATTATGTTCTATGCGAGCGTCTTACCTTTAAGTGTTTCTTTGATCCGGGTGACCAGAGTTTGGCTTGATAGAAACTCTTCCAGACATGCCGTGTTCTGCTTGGTGACTTTGGACAGTTGCTCTTTGGCACGTAACAGGTCTTCAGTGAGGGAGCCCAGGGCCCTCTGCTTAAAGGTGTCTTCTTCCTGTTAAATAGCAAGACACATAATGGATTTTTTAAATATATTGTCAAAAGAAGAAAAGTATATTTAAGTGAAAGAGAGACGGCAGGATGCATGGCCAATATATGTGACAGCTTAATAATTGTGATTATGACCATGGTGAAGCAAAGTAAACTGTGATTTAGTAGCTTTCATAAGCACATGGTTTTCGTAAATTGTTTGGTGTGAGTTGGCGGGGATTCCGATCCGAGCAAAGGCATTAACAATAACTATATAAAAAAACGAATAGCATTCTTTTCACTGGTGGTCTCATTTGCTCTTACATGTAATTTATTGTTAGATAATAAGACCATTACCAGTTGGCTGAGAGTGTCAATTTCAGTGAAGTCCCCAGAAAGATTCATTTTGTCTGCGATTTTCAGCATGGCGCTGGCTGCAGCCGCGGCCTGGTGTAACTGTCGGTACTCCTGAATCTGACCATGTCTTAGCTCCACACAGTTCTTTATCTTTGCCCATCCGGACTCACTAAAAGTCTCTGACATTAAAATAAGCTCTTTCTTCATTAGCATCCCATCTCCTTGGTCTCCAGAATCTGCCAAAACCTTATCGAGCTGTTTGAAAGTGATGTTCCCACTTGCTATGTTGTCGCTGAGTTGATAGAATTCGGTCAGCAGCGGATTCCAGATTTTTTCACAGATCTGTGTTAAGGTGACTGCAACAGGCCCACTTTCTGCCGCCAGAAATTCTGCCCGCTTCACCCAGGAGAAGAGAATCAAGTTGCTGTGATGGAGGTTGTGCATTTCGCTGGCCATTTTCAGGACGTTCATACTGATGTTGTACCAGATGACCGATGGAGAACCCGTCTTCCCCAGTTTCCCCTCAGAATCAAAGGCCTGAACGAGCACCAGTTTGTTCAAGCTGACGGTTTGGAGATCTGCATTGTGCTGCTGCTCCACTGTCGACATCTCAGGAACTGGTTAAATGAAAACAGTGAAATAAATGAAATCACAATACAAATCCTTCTGTAATAACCTTCAGAATAGCGCTAAGAATGATTATGGCAAGTTTAGTTGATGTAAGTGCTTTAGAAGTTGGGATTTTTGGTTCAGAGTATTGAAGAAAACGTATGTTGAGATAATGTCTGTTAAAGATGGTTGTATAGGAGAAATATAAAGATGCAAACAAACATGGTGCAGTAAAAAAAATACCAGATGTATATTTTGGACCTTTGATTTATACTGGTATGAAAGAAGACATGTTACGGAAAGAAAATAGACAACAATTTCTTAATTGAGAGTTGGCAGTAGGGTAATTTTCTTAATTGTCTAGGTCTACTTACCTGTGATGCTTTCTGTAACCTTTGCTATCATCTTTATCAGTGTTTCCATCTGCTGTTTCCGCAGGATGAAAGATTCCAAGTCTTTCTCTCTCTGAGCCAAAACCACATCCGCAGTGACAGGAACCGTCTCAGATTTAGTGTTTTTCTTGTCTGTGAAAAAACACAAGGCAGATTTTATTAATTAATATGTTTGATCACATTAAGGAAAATCAGAATAAAGAAAACTTTACTGATGCCCACAGAAAATTTGTTTTGTCAGAGATGTTCCAATTTAGGATATAATTAATTTGTACAAAAAAAAATAAGTATGTGCTTTATTCTACAATATGTAGCCTAACAAATACAAATCTAACAATATAAAGATAAGAATAATAAATATATAGATATGTACTACAATATGCAAAATGGAAGCACTGCAAATAACAAGTTACTGAAATACTTGATATTAAAATATGTACACCATGAATACATTATTTGTATACGTAAATACTAGGTCAGCAAGTACAATATCCATAAGACCATACCAGCAATGTAACACTGTAATAATAACTAATATAATGATTTGTACAGTTAACTTATTCCTCAGATGAAATATTACACTTTCAAATTTAACGTAGTATTTATATAAGTGATGTTAGTGCTTGTTAAGGTGCATACACTGCTGGTGAAGCCTCTTGAACTGTTCCTTGTATTTCAGGCAGGTCTGCAGGTCTCCAAAGGAAATGTTTCCCTGAATCAGAGAATCCACCAGAAAATGAAGAGAAACCAAACAGCTGTGAACGATCTGAGCAGCAGTGTCATCAACCTGGACAGACTTCCAATCACCTGGGATGAAACAATGACATTATGAACCTTCAACAGCACTGGGAAAATAGACAGAAAAAAAGAGAAATTTTGCACAACATGGATTTGAATGAAAATTATTATTTTATGAATGAATTCAGTTAATTCTAGACATAATCCGATACAAATTACAGTTGATATAGGTTACACTTCTACTAAAAGTTAAAGTTGATAAGATTTGTTGAAAAATATTGCAAAATGGATCGTATAACATCCTGCAACAATAATAATAATATATAAAAAAATAATTATTAAAAACATATCTAAAATAAATTAAATGGTATAATATATAAATAATAAAACAATAAAAATAAAATTATAACACAAATATTATTAAAAAAAGTATATTGAAATTAATAATAAAATGAAGTAGGCTACCTTTAGTCAGTAGGTGGTTCATGGCAGACTGTGGGTCTAGCAGTTGGGCGACAGCGTTTTGTCTGAATCGAGCTGCGGACTCGACCACGATCGCAGACGTTACAACAGGAGGCAAATCCTTCATTTTAGAGCTCAGAGTCCGCATCAGGTCGCCCTCTTTCTCTCTCTAAACACAGGAATATATGATCAATTATCATAAGAAAGCAGGGCAGCTGTGGCTACTATTGTAGTTTACCACCACCGGTATGATTGTGTGTGAATGAATGGAACCTGGAACCCTGTAAAGCGCTTTGAGTGTGATTAAAAGCGCTATATAAATCCAATCCATTAATATTATTATTATTATTAGGGGTAAAAGGTGTAATAAAAATAAATTAAGAAATAAATACTTATAACATCCGGATATGGGGTCTTATTTAAAGAGATATTTGAAAACTCTGAAATTCAAAGTTTTCCAAAATATCCACTTAGATTTGAAAAGCCCCAGTTTTAGTAGTTGAAGTCGATATACAGCATGTTGGTTACCTGGCATATTGCCTTGATGGCAGACTGACACATCTCGTCAAAGCAGGTCTGCACATCCTCGTGGCTTTTCCTTATAGCTGCTGAGGATGAATCCAGGCAGCAGAGCAAGACTTTCTCATCATCACTCGCCTGCAAACAAAACAGTTCGGATGTCGATAAAAACAATACGATTATCCGCACACAATATAAAAATGAAAAAGTTTGGGAAAACTGAAATTATCAAGGCAACGGTTTGCTCTAGATGTTTGAGTTTTGAGGCTTAAACTAAAACTCTCAAGTTTGAAGGAAAACTGTCTACATTTGAGACAACTAAATATCTTTTGTTGAGATAACTTATCATTCATATGAAGTGAAACTTCAAGTTTTTGAGTTCTACAAACTAAAGATTATTTAAGTAAAAGTTGTGCCAACTTATTAAACAGTTTTAACACAGTTGAATGTTTGAATCAACATTTTGACGACAGATGTTTTTATATGTATGAAAAATACATTTCCATTACATAGGATTGATAAGTTATCGCAACAAAATATAATGATTTCATTTGGCTCAAATGTAGGTAGTTTTCCTTCAAACTTTAGACTTTTAGTTTTAGCCTCAAAATGGAAAAATCTTGGAAATGTGAGTTCCTGTAACTGTTTCATTTTCACAGAACTGGTCAATATAAAATCACTGACCTTTGAAATCCTCTTCTTCAGGTCTTTCGTCAGACTGATCCTCCAACGGGATGAAACTTCCTCTAGAGAGCTTTCCACCTTCAGCATAGAATCCCACATCTGATAATTCAATACAATAGACAGTGTGTTATTTCACACCTGGTTAAAGGGCTTAATAATGACGATTTGTGAGATAAATACTGGAAAATATTCTGTTTACCTCAATTTCCTTTGGGTAGGAGAGTGATGTAGACAGTGACGTCATAATGGGTTTTTTCAGCAGTTCATCTCTCCACTCACTGATTTTCTTCTGCATGCCAAAAAGATTGTCCAAGAACTTCTGCCTGAATGTCTCCAACTCTTCTTCAGTGGACTAGAAGGCACGAAAGGAAGATTTTAATACGACAATTTTAACAACCCATCAAGCTCCCTGATTTCATATTTATTTTGGTAAAACCTGTCATGTTTTTTCAATACTCTGAACCAAAAATATCAACTTCTAAAGCACTTACATCAACTAAACTTTCCATAATCATTCCTAGCACTATTCGAAGGTTATTACAAAGATATTTGTTCATATGTTGTTAATTTTCTGATGTATGATACATTTAGTTCTTAGAAACAGCCTTTGTAGGTCATTCTTCTTAAATATGAGATTTTTACCTTTTTGCAGCGTTCAGTTAGTGAAATCTCTGCCAGTTTCAGGACCAGTTGGTAGGAAAGCACAGCAGCTGGTACCAGGGTACGATTCAGCAACCTACATGTGTTCCTGCACCAAACTGATGCTGCTCGTGAGGGCCCGGCAAGATGTTTCCAGATTCAATCATTCTGCAAATAAAAAAACAAAAGTTGCAGGGGGCACCAGTAGCATGCACGGGGAGCCTAATGGTGTTTTCACATCTAAAAGTCCGAACCAAGGTTCATATTTGTGCTTCGATAGATTGATTCACTTAGATGGCAGAATGGCATAGAGGAAAGAGGGGTCCAACCAGTAACCAGTTGGACAGGAGGTGTAATTTGTAAAACTACTGGTTGCCGTTGTGTTTGAAAACAATTCATTCAACAAAACTGTAATGTTTTGCCCCCCTTTGCCCTTGTGCAGATTGCAAGACAGTCTGTGCACACCACTGGGCAGTATGGTGCTTCAGAGGGACATGAACAGTATCCCAGGTTGTCATTACCTGTCCTTCTCTTTGTCCACCTTTAGCAGAATGTGGGTCAAGGTTTTTGGAATATGCTGCAAGCAGAAAAGGAATAAGATTATCACAAAAGTGACTTTGAGGTACTAGATAAGTGCCATATAAAATGTATAATACATTTTTTGACTATAATAAAAGATGATTTTAAAGAATAAACAATGTTTTTTTTAAATGTAAAATAGTGTCATCGGTATGTTTCTACCTTAACAGCCTCCTGTGCTCGGTTTAAATCTCCACATTTCTGCACTCGGTAGAGCAGACTCTGGGTCAGGTGTTCTACGGGGATCGCTGTCAGCTCTGAAAACTCATGAAGATCCTCAAACGCGACGAGAGATAACCAACTGACAACACAGAGGCGTCTCTTTAGCCAGAGGTAAAACGGGTCCCGATCAAACTCAGCATTTTCCTGTGTGAAATACAAATGTTAGACCCCACAAAATATGATCGGGATGTCAAGGAAAATACATTTATAGGTGGAGTCAGTGATTCTGGAGAACGTTTGTTGTCAAAATGACTGAATATCCCGTAAAGATCCGCTACTGTCCATAATGTGCCCACTGAAAAATACAACAAGCCTAGGCTCTGTAAACTGGCTGGTTACTAGCTACGGTGGGCACCTTTGTTTACATAAACTTTTTTTTACATACAGTTTATATTTAGTTATTTGTTAATCCCAGCTCCTAAACACTTTATGGATATAACAATTATGGGGGCTCGTCCGGGATTTGAACCCGGGAACACAGAGGAGAATCATACCCCTGAAGCGAAAACACAAAACAAAACACAGCCAGAAACACACACTAGGTGTTTACAAGAGCTAGGCTGTGTATAAACACTGGATTGTTTCAGTGCACACAGTTAGGACAGGTAGCAGATCATGAGGAGATATTCAAGTGATTTTGACAAAAAGGGATTTTGACAAAAAGCGTTCTCCAGAATCGTGACTCCACTTTAAGCTGGGTATATGATTTCTGTTGGTCAAGTTAACATCGTACACTTTGACCATCAGAGCGAGGTCCGATTCCCCTCTTCTTTGCTGTGACTGTCCATCCACTTTGGCACAACTTGTTGTGCAGCGTGTCAGGGAGGACATAAGGAGGGACCAAAGAACAAGAGGGTAGGTATTTGATATTCGAATCTCTATCACAACTGCATTTCTCCCAAATCTCCACCCAGGTTAAGGTTTTTTGAGACAAACTCACCTCTCTTTTCAAAGTTGGGACTGTATATTCTCTCTGAAATTGCAGAAAAAACATTCTCCAGTCCCGACCAGTTTTCCTCCAAAACAGTCGGACCAACTTTTCCAGCGTTGGCTCCCGGGAGTCTGAGTTTGAGGAGAGGGAACACAGAACGATCTCCGACACCATGTTGGTGATGCAGTGGTTCATCAGACCCAACACAATACTGGGGGAAAGAAAAAGATACTTTAGACAAATGCAGATTTATTTATAATTCATCTGACCAAAGTATGAAATGATTGGTTTTTAGATCATGCGATGACAGTGGGGCAATTTCAACGTGACAGGGAGACCATAGAATGCAGTTGAAAGCTTCTGGAGAACCTGGTAAGTAGACGTCTTTTTTCAAAAAAATTCTGCAAAACTTACTATTGTGCTTGTGGGAAAAAACTGAGCAACCCATCGATGTTTTTCTCTTCCATGGCGGCCTCTGAAGACACCATGAGACACAGCTGAACCCAGCCGGTCAATCCCAGGTTGAGTTTTAAGCTGTTGGTGATCAGGAAAACCGACAAGGCCCTGAATCACAGGACTGGTGCTCTTCCATCCGCCCGGGAGTTTCTCCTTTGATTCTCCTTTTAGGATCTGAACCAAAGTCTCTGAGATCAGCTCTGGATGTCTGTAAATAAAGAAGAATGTTGTGTTACTGGGGGATATTGGACAAAGCAGTGGTTCTCAAACTTCTTACACCATTTACACCTCAACATATATTAGGCTCTCCAAGTACCACTAATATGACGACATAAATAAAAATCATGCTTTCTATCACATTTATCGCACATCCTCTGCTTACCACAAAAGGGAGCTTACATACCACTGGTGGTATTTGTGCCACAGTTAAAGAACCACTGACGTAACGTATAATTAATTATTTAATTCTCGTCTTTTCGTTGCACTAACCTTGACCATGGGAGGTTTGGAATTGTCCGGGAATTTCAAACGTTCAGTGCAGAACCGAAACTCCACATAAAATGCTCAAGTTGTCACACAGGCTGTGAATGCTCTGCTTATCTGATGGAGTCCATTTCTGGAAGATTCTGTTGAGCAGATCTCTGGCTGAGGCCTGCCACGCGTCAGATAAATCCACACCTATCAAATTCTTCAAGCCGATTCTCTGAAGGCCAGATTGCCAGAAACTGTGATCATCACGACCAATGAAGCCTTCATAAAGGTGCAGCTCTGGAAGAAGAAAAGGCAGCAACATAAGGACTAGGGTTATATCCACATATACACAGATATTTATGTTAACATTTTTTTTTTCCTCTTTCGTTTATAAGAATATCCCTACAAGCACGGATTTGAAAATCTTTCAGTCCACACGAAAAGTGTCACCCAAGTAACATGTAAACAAACGGCCCAATCTGACGTTGAGAAAAGATATCTGGGCGGGTACTGTGATGTCTTGTTTTAGTGTCTGGTTGTGATGTTTGCATGTGGTTAAAAGGAAAAGCTCGTAGAAAAAGCTACCGTTACGGCAATGCCCGTGTAGGTGTGGACATGTCGCAAACATACAGTAATGAGTTGACATGCTGAAGAAAAATGGTTTGTCTTACCTTTGCTGTTAAAGTTCCATGGAATTTGAACATGTCTTTCAGCAATTCCTGAAATCTCTTTATGTCGTTGCTTCACACCGTACCAGTAGGTCAAGCTGTTGCCTCTTGTCAGTTTGCTTTCTTCAATGGAAAAGTTTGCTTCCACCAGATAGCCTCCCTTTAGTCCCCTGAACAGAAAACATAGAACATTTGTGTAGATTAAATTATCACTGAATTCTGAAAATATGAGTGAAACTGTAGGAATTCTATATTTTATATGAGGGACTTGGGCAGTGTAGGACATTCTAAACATAGTCATGGCAGTGATACTGAATATATCAAGGAAAACGTGTATGTCAAAGCAACCAGGAAGTTCATGGATTACCATAGTGAAGACAAAAGCAAAGAAGCACTAAATGAAGCTTGCTCTGTCGGCTAGTGGACGTGCATTAGAGACTTGGAACCAAATATTGCAGTGAGTGATACCAAACCTTTACAAACTTACAAATAATATCACCACCAATAAAAACATATATAAAAATAAATTAAATCGTATGGGCATGGGTAGTAGTAGTATGGGTATCAGCCGATATCCAAAACCCAGATATCGGAATCGGATCAGAACTGAAAAATAGTGGATCGAAGCATCTCTACTGACAGCATGTAATATCACAGTGAAAAACATATTGAATACTCACACAAAATGTGTCAGTTTAAGGGGGAAGCTCTGTTCTCCACAGTACAATGCGAGGGTGTCGAGGTCTTGTTTGAATTTGAACTTCTTGTCGAGCACGGCGTAGATGTGGAAGGTGAACATGGGAGCAGCTGGTGGAGCTCGTACAGGGCTGCGGGCTCTGTGGGGAGGCAGAGAAATGCATGATAACAGTCACAGGTTTAACCACAGCAGGGGTTCACCTAGGTTCATGTTACTGCAGGATTGACCATCTGTAAGGCTGATTGATTGATTTGTATAATTTGTTGAGTCATTACTTTTTTTTATTTTACTTTTATTTCTTAACTTTACTTTAATAGTTCAAAAGATCTCTGCACACCTGCGTGGATGACATGTGCAGTAAAACGATGGAAAAATGTGCTTTACTTTAATAAACAAAATTACTCAGGGTGAATTTGCATTGATACAACTGACTGATCATAGTTTCTAAAATCTTTGGAAATATTGTCACGTTAGAAAACTCATGCCAATAAAGCTGTATTGAATTGAATATCTAAATCCTATTGTAAACACTTCACAGTATGTAGATGTAGCCATTCACTTCAACTTAACTCTTACCTTGAGCTTTGTGATGTTGCAGTCTTTTTTCTGTTGCATTATCGGCTCCACTACTGGTCTGTCTGTCACTCCCTTCCTCCGCAGTCACCACTTTGGCGTAGGACGTTGTTGTGGCATCTTTCTCAGCTTCACTTGAGGCTCCTGCAGGTGTATTCTCTACTGTAGCCTCTGAATCTTTCACTGGCATTTTCTCCTTAGCTGAATCTGACTTTGCTTTGTTTACATTCTGCTGATCTGCGCCGCCATCTTGTAATTTAGATCCAGAATCAGGTGTGAGTTTGTCTTGCTGTAGCTGTGACTTATTAGCCGCGACGTTAGCATTGATGTTGTCATTTTTTTTCTTTGTCTTTTCATCGTTTTTATCGTCTCGTTTCGCAGCGTCAAAGTCGGTCTGAGTTTCCTGGTTTCTCTGAAGAACAACTGGAGTTTGTGTGTGTTTGTTTGTGGCTTTAAGTTTACTTGTTTGGGTTTGAGCTTGAACCATTTTGGCATTTTCGTGGGATTGTTGTTCGCTGTTTTTTTCCAAAGTTTCCATATTGTCTGTGTCTGTAGAAGCACTGTGCTGAGTTTGGGTAATGTGTGTGTGCCTTTAAGTTGAATTGTTTGGGTTTGAGCTTGCACCATTTTGGCATTTTCGTGAGATTGTTCTCCGCTATTTTTTCCCACATGTTGTAAGTTGTCTTTTTCTACATGTTGTGTATTTGTGGAAGCACTGTGCTGAGTTTGGGGTAATGTATTTGGGCCTTTAAGCTGACTTGTTTGGGTCTGAGCTTCCGTTATCTTGACATCCTTGTGGAGATTTTCATCACTGATTTGCTCCACAGTTTTCAAGTCACTTTCTTCTTCTACACATTGTTTGTCTGTAGACGCGTCGTGCTGAGTTTGGCTGCTTGAGTCCACAACCTCCATCTTGGATTCTTCTTCTTCTTCGTTGGTTTTACTGTCTACATCTTCTTCATCTCCCTCTACATCAGACTTGCTCTTTTTATGTTTTCGATTTCTCTTTTTTCGTCCTTTTTCTTTTTCTTTGTCTTGAACTTTCCTGCTGGGACTTCCTCCTCCCTGTGACTGGAATACAAAAATAACATTTTGTTCGTTTGTTTATTTCAAACATGTATGTTAAAAAAGGGAGAAAAACAAAACAATTACTGTACATAGAAACAAACACAATAGATGATTGTACCACGGGACAATCCACATCTACCAATTCATGTGTATGCAATTATCCATTAACAGGTCTCTCTTGTATTTCAATGAGATGACCAGTTTAAATACATTTAAAAAAAATATATAACCCTTATGTATCAAATGAAATAAAATAAAAGTGTATTTGTATAGCACTTTTCATGCACAGTGAAGGCAACTGGAAGTAAGCAAAAAAAGCAAAAGAGCAACCCCCCCCTCCCTTCCCCCATATCATGCTTAAAGTTCCTTCGTCATGCTTCAAATGTTATAAAACATTTTGGACACGTTTTTTGTGCGACCACAACCATAATTCTAAGGTTGAGAGCCGTAAATAAATGACAAATAAAATAAAATTAAATTAAACTGTGATTATTTTTCTCATTTGAGTGTTTGTACCTTTTTCTTCTTCCAGGGTCTCTTAGTAGGAGCTTCTTCCTTCTTCTGGCTTCTGTCCTGGGAGGCTGAGGTGCTCTGGGGGTTAGCTGCTCCCTGCTCCATGTCAAGGGGAGTCTCTCTCTCTCTCTCTCTGTCTGTCTGTCTGTCTGTCTGTCTGTCTGTCTGTCTCTGTGTGTCTCTCTCTCTGTCTGTCTGTGAATATAAAAAAATTAGACTTAAACACATATTAATTTTCTCCCGAGAATGACAGATAGGCCTAATGGGGTTTCTCAGCAGGAAAGGGCAGGTCTTACAACTTTAAACTACTTATTCGAAGGGGATAGAATGGTAGAATGATTTCACACACACAACACAACGCACGCACGCACGCACGCACGCACGCACGCACGCACGCACGCACCACCACACACACACAACACACACACACACACACACACACACACACACACCAACCACGCAACGCACACACACACACACACACACACACACACAAACACACACAACTAAGATTGAAATAAGATGGACCCAAAGAGTCGGATATGGGTTTGTAAATATGTCAAAAAATAAGTGACTTACTATACAAGTTAAGTTGGTTGCATTATGCACAAATTACACAGTTTGGGAGTGGCAAAACGAGAAAAGCTAAGTGCATTTATTGATCCTCCCTAGATACTTTGTTCGATCATAAATTACTTCATAACATTATGATTGTGTGATACAATATCACCACTAGGACTGCAACTAGCAAATATTTTCATTATCAGTTCATCTTTTTTTAAACTAGTTCTACAAGTAATCAATGAATCTTTTAATCTGTAGATTGTAGAACATGAGAAGATAATAAAAAGTGAATTGTCACGTCTTTAAAATGCTTGTTTCATTTGATTAACTTGATCAATTAATAAAAATTTAATACTGTGCCATACACCAGAACAGTCATGTATAGTCACCTGCATGGTCTATAGCCTAGACAATCTTGTAAACTTTTATAAGTAGCCTTTATAGAATGTTAAAGACCTACTTCACCGGTGGGAATATGAAGTGTATTGAATTCTGAGATCCTATGTAGTATACATGTGCAAAAATGTCTCTTACTGTGACATCACAGTAAGAGAAATGTAAGGTTAGACAGTGAGGCCATAAAACACTCTTTCTGCCTTTTCTCAGGCTAGGATGATCCAATTTCAATTGTTTTTGCACATGTATACTACATAGGATCTCAGAGTTCAATACACCTTCATATTCCCACCGGTGAAGTAGGTCTTTAATGCTACGTTCACTAAAGTTAGAATATTTCGTCATATGTATCTGATAAAAACACAAAAAAAAGTTGACGGGCACTTATTTAAGTTGATTTAACAGAGCTTATTTGAAAGGTTTTTTACTAAGTAGCACACACAAAAGTAATTAAGCCAACTGGCAATACAAAAAGTAAAAACACATTTGAAATACTGATTTAATCTGTAGGCCTATAGTGTAAAACACACTGTAGTTGGTCCCTACAAAGTGAAGCGAGGCATTTAAGTTTAACCACATTAGAACGTAGGCCTACAATGTCTTGTTTTCTTACCTTCAACAGCTGATCAGTTTGACACGAGCGTCTGCCGGAGTGTCAAACTGTAAACTACTGATACAAGGAAATGTGAAACAGACTTGATGCGACACGAAAACACAAGGGATCGTCAACAAATTAATTTACCGCATTAAATATGGCTTTTATGTCTTGAAGTCGCCACAATTTACCTATGTAAAATGACTGTGTGTATTAGTAGGATAACACTGGGGATATAAACACGGTCCATGTCACATAATAAATCGATTTAAATATGTTTTGCGTGTTGATTTTATGGGGTAATTTCTCGACGGTCCCTGAAATAAAAAAAATTATCGTTTCAGTTTCATTTCTCCCCGATTATCCACAAACAAGAAACTTACGCTGCGTTCAGGTGCCGGTTAGTAGATTTCAGTTTCAGTACAGGCAGTTTGGAAACCTACGGCTAATTATTATGAAATATCTACAGGCTATAACTTTATTTGAACAGGGACAATGTAAAAAAAGAAACATTAACCGTGTTTAGAGCAAGGAGAGATGTATTATAGCAAACCAGGTTTTTAGTAAATTGCTATGTTCAACCTGTAGTCCCTGTGTAATAAATAGGCTAGACTTACGAAGTTATGTAGTCATTCATTGATAGATTTATGATTACAGTGGCGAAAGTGTTGCATAAAAGCACGAATTAAATGTGTGTCCTTCATGTATTTACTGCTATTCTGTCTTGGATGCCCATATTCCTGATTGTTGTGAAGTAGAGGAACATTTGTACAGGTCACATTAACCTTTAGTGAAAGTTGATTCTGGTAAAAAAAAAAAAAAATAATAAAAAAAATAATAATAATAAAAAAAAAAAAAAAATAAAAAAAAATCTGAAATATTTCGTTTTGAAAGAACATACTGAAAACATCAAAAATAAACAGCATATGCAAAGTATGATTATTCTTATTAAGTATTTTACTACGTATCATATCAATATAACAATCATAAATGCATCATGATAACTAGAGGGGATATTGTGTGAATGCTGCTGCTAACTATTTTACATGAAAACCAGTATTTAGCCTACAGAGTTGTTTTCCATAACCACCAGATGAATTTATTGAATGTAATAAAACGTCCACAGGTAGGCCTATAATCTGAGCCGATACTATTATACTAACAGTCAGATAAACTGTAACTTTAACTGCAGCGTCACAAAGAAACAGATTCATCCCAAACCTATTATGTAAGGGTTAATGCCCGACGAGGTGTCCAGGTATCAGGAGTTAATGGACACCGTGGAGGCGAGAACTGTCCGACGCGCGCGATTAATTCATGTTCGCACAAGTCAATGCACTTGAACACCCAAAAAAACACTTCTATCCAACATTGCAGGATACACTTATTTCTAATGCTGTGGCGCCATCTCGTGGTGAAGTAAAATATAACTGCATTAATAGTGTTGATCCAATGACATTAAAATGGTAAATGGACTTGACTTATATAGCCATGTTTTTTTTTGTGCCAATTTTCTCAGCCCCAAAGCGCTTTACATTTCTTACCACATTCATCCATTCACCCCCCCCTCACACACACACACCAAATGGCAGTAGTAGGTTTATAGGGAACCAATGTGTAGTCTAACCTTATACGCAGGTTAAGTAAGAAAAATATGAATGAATAAATAAGGAACATTGGCAAGTTAATGACATGTGATTAAAAATGTAAAACCTTAGCTTCAGAAAAAAAATGTAGAGTCCTTAGCCGTCCAATTTTTTTTGATATATAATAATACACCGTCTTCAGCAGAAAAACATTATTAAAGAACAGATTGGAAGACTTTAATAACAATCCATATTCCATAATAATGTACATTTATTTATATTAATATATATTTTATTGCATACACACACAAACAAACACATACATTACATTCCTTTAAAAAGCCATGTTGTTTAGTTTATAGTCCTAGTTTTGTTTACAACATATTTGTAATAGCACATTTGAACTTCTCCTGTGTCTGTAGTAGGGTTGGGTGGTATCCAGTTATACCTTTAAACCTTAAAACCCAAATTATACCCCGGTATACAGTATAACCTTCCTGGTATTAGGCTTCATATTTCTATGTTTTACAAAATCAATGATAGAACGCCGGTTCCGTGTGGGTAAAGTGTTCCTCTATTAAAGCTGGGGTATATGATTTCTGATTGGTCAACGTTAACATGAGCTGTACACTTTGCCCAATCAGATCGAGAGAGGCTCCGATTCTCTGTTCTTATTGGCTGTTGGGACTGTCCATTCACTTTGGCACTGACTTTGTTGGTGTAGTAGAGCGTGTCAGGGAGGGACCATAGGGGAGGGACCAAAGAGAACAAGTGGAGCGGTTGGTTGAGGTATTTGTATTCGAATCTCTACTATCCCAACTGCCATTTTCTCCCCCAAAATCCTCCACCCCAGAGTTAAGGTCTCTGGATCTTCCTCACCACCACTCTGGTTCTCCTAGCCTGGGTTCGGCCTCCCGTGTTGGGGCTGTGAGCGGCCGATGTGCCCCTGTCTCTGTGGAGGGTCCCTGGCTGTCTGTGTGCGGTGCCTCTGGGTGCTGCCGGCTTCTTTCTGCCCGATCGCACGCTGTCCACGAAGGACTCCACTCCGTCAAACTGCCCCGTCAGCTCCGCCAGCCGCTGCTTGAGGCCGTTAAACTCTCTGTAGAGATCTCCAAGGGCGTCAGACAGAGGCTGGATGCTGAAGAGAAGGACACATGACATTGTTTAAACCTGCAGTGTGTAATATGACATCATCAAGAAAGTTCTACAAAGTTCTAGAATGCAACGCTCCCTGGGTAACCCCAACCCTTTTGAATAATAACAGAAGCTACAGTGGCCTTCAAGGACAAAAACAATTCTAAATTTTAAACAATGCACCTGATGACATTCCAACTATGACACTGTCAAGATGGCGGCACTAGGCCTTGGTCCAAGATATGCAGAAATATGGACATATAGAGACCCTTTCTAAGGGAAAAAATATAACTAGTAACTTCTGTCGCCCCCATGAAGTATTCTGAGTAATTACAACAACACTGTTGATGCATCTACATGAGGTCAGACAATGGCTGGATAAAAGGGATGGAACAAATAAGATTGATTCTAGCGCCTACTTTGGACAAAAGTGTTAGTGTTTATGTATTGTATTGTCCAGCAGTGGCATTGCTGAATCTCCACTTTGATATTTTATGACATCATTAGGGGAGACAGACATCTGACTGTACACTTGAACACAAATTTTCATAGAAAAAAGAGAGAGGGTTGTTTTTTCTTCTTTCTTTTTGCTGTTGAAAAACCATGAAAAAGTGCATTTTGCCTACAAAGTGCCCTTTAAAAATATATAGAATATCCTCACCGTCCGTAGTCTGGCAGCACTGTGTTGTGGTCGTGCACCAGCAGATCTTTCACCTGAGTCATGATGGCGTATTTCCAGTTGTCTAGAACCAGAGTGAGGTTAGAACATCCTCTGGGGTTCACGCGCTCTGCTGTGGGTGTGAGGAAAACAGAGAAGGTATAAGTGTTAGAAGTGTTGAGTGTTATTCAAAACAACAGGCTATTTTACTATATGAATAATGACTTTTTCTTGTTAAAGAATATATGCTTAAAGGCCTACTTCACCGGTTGGAATATGAAGGTGTATTGAACTCGGAGATCCTATGAAGTATAAATGTACAATTTTTTTTTAAATCGGATCATCCTAGCCTGAGAAAAGACAGAAAGAGTGTTTTATGGTCTCACTGTCTAACCCTACATTTTCCCATGGATGACTCATCCATGGGAAAATGTAGGGTTAGACAGTGAGACCATAAAACACTCTTTCTGCCTTTTCTCAGGCTAGGATGATCCGATTTAATTTTTTTTTTGCACATTTATACTTCATAGGATCTCCGAGTTCAATACACCTTCATATTCCAACCGGTGAAGTAGGCCTTTAATGCAACAAGGTACGAAACAGAGCAGGTAGAAGTGTTAAGGCTTCATCAAAACAACAATCAATTTAATTGTTATAATGCTGGAATTATTAGAAAGCGTTTAGTAATATACTAAATAGGCAATAAATTATTTTCACTGTTGGGAAAAGCAGTCCATTTTGATGACTTCATTCAAACAGCTCAAAGGAAAATTAATGCATTAATTGTAAATAAAATAAAATAAAATAAAATAAAATAAAATAAAATAAAATAAAATAAAATAAAATAAAATAAAATAAAATAAAATAAAATAAAATAAAATAAAATAAAATAAAATAAAATAAAATTAAATAAAATTAAATAAAATTAAATAAAATTAAATAAAATAAAATAAAATAAAACACTGCAGTACATGGAATTTTTAGGATTTAAGAGTAGAGTATTGACAATGACATGTATTAAAGTATCCAAGCTTTTTTAATTTATTTATACTTTGTCTGCATACACACACAAAAAAGTTAAATTTTAAAGCAAATTTTAAAGACACATCTTCACCTGCAAAATCATAGAATGTACATTTAAAATTGTCAATGGAGGAAAATGTCGTATAATGAAAAGTAAGTAAAAATAAAACATCAAAAATATCAAAGTTAGTTGATTTATTTGAATACCTTCGTTCTTGTAATCCCAGTCTTGTTTCTTGATTATTTTCTGTTTCTGAGCAACAACGAGAGTCAGTGAAACAACGAGCAGAAATCCAGCTGGAGTCATCCTTAAACCTGCATCTGGAAACACACACACACACACACACACACACACACACACACACACACACACACACACACACACACACACACACACACACACACACACACACACACACACACACACACACACACACACACACACACACACACACACACAACAAACACACACACACGCACACACACACACACACACACACACACACACACATCTATAATATAACTACACAATATACATATCGGAGTATGTTTCACTGTGCATTGTTAAACTGAAAACGTTAGAAAAACTCTCATTTTCAAGGCAGCTGGCTGTAAACAATTTTGGAGTTTTGAGGCTAAAACTATAATTCTTAGGTTTAGAAGAAAAACTGTCTTACATTAGAGCCAACTAATTATACAAATGCATCATTTATAGCATATGTATACAAACCAAATCAAATTTTGAGTTCTAAAAACTAAGAATTTCCAACAGTGACAATTGTGCCAAACGAAGTCGGTCAAAAACCTTTACTTTTTTGGAATTCATAGTATCTAGAAAACTTTTAATTAATGGATATGAAAGATACATTATCATTACACAGGAAAAAAACAAAAGATAATTAGACGGGTCAAATGTAGGCTGTTTTCTCAAAACTCAAAAATAAAGTGCAGAAAGTTGCTGTGAACATTTGAGTTTTTTTTAGTTAATTTTTAAAGCTTTTATGGATATCCACAATCTCTAAATAAAATGCTGGTTTAAAAAAAACGACAAGAATGTAGAGAAAACGGTAGAAAAGTAGAAAACTCACCTGACTGGACCGTCCAGAGGCAAATAATCCAGTGAGGAAACTTTCACTAGATCAGTTTATTATCTGGAAAGAGGAGGGAGGGTCTCTGCAGTCTGACACACACACACACACGCACATACATGTACAGTCTCTCTCTCTCTCTCTCACACACACACACACACACACACACACACACACACTCTCTCTCACACACACACACCCTCTCTCTCTCACACACACACACTCTCTCTCTCTCTCACACACACACACACACACACACACATGCACACACACTCTCCCTTTCTCTTTTACTCACACACACAGTCTCTCTCTCACACACACACACACTCTCTCTCTCCCTCACATGCACACATACCCTCTCTCTCTCTCTCTCTCTTACTCTCACTCACAAACACACACAGTCTCTCTATCACACACACACACACATTCCCCCCCCCCCACACACACTCACACACATCCCTCCCCCCCCCCCCCCCCACACACACACTGAGATCATCATATATCAATCAGCGTTTCACTTCAAAGTCGAGCAGGAACTTGAACCCGCTTAAACTTGGTCTTTAAAGAGGTTTAACATGAGTCACAGTCTGAGGATCAAAAACAAAGACAATATGGTTTTGGTTCAAATCCCTGTCGTCATGGAGACACAATCATTGGTTTCGTGATGAACCCTGTCGCACTTGAGTGACAAGTTTATTGGAGACGTTTAAAAAGGCAACAACTTCCATAAAAAACTAGTGTTAATGTGTGTGTGTGTGTGTGTGATTGGTGAGGAGAGTGTGTGTGTGTGTGAGAGGTGTGTGTGTGATGGTGTGTGTGGAGAGTGTTGTGTGTGTGAGAGTGTGTGTGTGAGAGACAGTAAATGTGTGTTTGTGTGTGAGAAAGAGAGAGTGAGTGTGTGTATGATGTGTGTGTGTGTGGAAGAGAGAGAGTGTGTGTGAGAGCTGTGTGTTTGTGTGTGAGAGCCAGTGAGTGAGTGTGTTGAGTGAAAGAGACTGAGTGTGTGTGTGTGGTGTGAAGAGAGAGTGGTGTGTGTGTGTGTGGAAAGAGAGATGTGTGGTAAGAGAGAGTGTGATGGTGTGTGTCTGTAAGGGTGTGTGTGTGTGGTGTGTGTTGTGTGTGTGTGTGAAGAGACGTGTGTCTTGAGCGAGTGTGTGTGTGTGTGTGTAGGAGTAGAGAGAGAGACTGTCAGTGGTGGTGAGGGTGAGTGTGTGTGTGTGTAGGAGAGAGACAGAGAGAGTGATGTGTGTGTGTGTGTGTAGTAGGAGAGAGAGAGAGGTGTGGTGTGTGTGTAGAGAGAGAGATGAGTGTGTGTGTGTGTGTGTGTCCTCTGGGATCTTCACGTCAGAGTGTTTGATGTTTCACACATTCCAGTTCTTCATCTGTTGTCCATCTGCAGAGGTCTGGTCTCACTACACACACACACACACACACACACACACACACACACACACCACACACACTACCTGATTCAAACCATTTAAACAGCATTATAGAATTAAATAGTGAATTATAAACAATTAGCTACAACTGAAAGTGATTTTATACCTTCTGCTGTACGTCCAGGTTTTTTTTTCAGGAACAATACTGAAACATTTCTTGGGCTCTTCTTGGGGATTTTTCTGAGCTCCTGCACCAGTTTTTTTGGGGGGCGACACCAGTTTGTAAACGCTGCCATACTGAGAAATACAGAGAGAGTTTAGTGGAGCTGATAGGCTTCATCAACTTTGTGTCAACTCGTTTTAGCAATGGCTTAAATGTCACTAGCATTAATGTATATCCAGAAGTTACGCACTATAGCTTTAACACACACACAACACACACACACACACACACACACACACACACACACACACACACACACACACAGCCAACAAATCAGACATTATCCTAATGGTAACGTAGGGAATGGGAAATCTCCTTAAAAGGTCTCCGGTCTCAATGGGATTTACCTGTATAAATAAAGGTTAAAAAAAAAAAAAAAAAAAAAAAACAAGCAACAAAGTTACGCACTATACTTTAAAAACACACACATAGCCAACAGTAAAATACATTAACACAAACAAAGGATTTTTCTTTTTATAATTTTTTTATTTTTTATTGTTTGAAATCCAGGTTCGAATGTTACAGGCCCCTCAGACCTGCTCGCTCAGCAAACGGCCCCCCGGATCATCAATATACAAAAGGAAAGGGGATCTCTCTTGCTCTCTCTATAGCATGACATCAGTTAAATCGCTCTGCACAAATTCACACAGGGAAGGAGGGAGGGAGAAAGAGAGGCCATTTTGGGGAAATTCGGGGTGGGGTAGGAATTATATAATCGAGAAAAAAAAATGTAAAGAAAGATTTTTTTTTTTTCAAAAATTCATTTTTACAACTAAAATATATCCTCACTTCACATATCAATGGAATTACTGCCGTCCAAGCTCTTGCAATAGAAGCAACGTCTCATAAATCGTAAATAGCTAAATCTGCAGCCCACAACACAACCGAAAAAAGGCCCGTTATTCCTGGCAACAACATCCCCACAAAGACAGGTATATACAGCTCCGGAAAAATAATTAAGAGACCACTTCTATTGTTCAGTGTCTCTTGTTTCACTATTTATAGGCATATGTTTGAGTAGAATGAACATTTTGATTTATAATATAAATTTACTGAAAACATTTCATAAATTCACAAAAAAAAAAAATTGTCATTTAGAGCATTTTCAATAAGTAATGTAGAGATAAGATTCAAGAAAAATCCAGAATGGTCTCTTAATTTTTTTCCGGGCCTGTAGCTTCAAGTGATTTTTTCAAAGCCTAGCTGGAGAAAGATTTCAACGTAAAGAAAGCTAGTTCATGTAACAACTAAATGCACTGAAGTTATGGAGGAAAAAGCATATTTGTGAAACTAAATTGGAAAAGTGGGATATGTTTGAGTCAGAAACATATTGAGAGGGGGCGCCCTTAGCTCAGTTGGTAGGCGTCCCCCCCCATGGGCCTCGGCTAGCAGCGGACCTGGGTTCGATTCAAGCCCGCGGTCGTTCTCTGCATGTCACTCCCCTCTCTGCCCCATTTCAACTCTGTCTCTACACTATCAATAAAGCATAAAAATACCAAAAAAATATCTTAAAGAAAAAAAAAGAAACATATTGAGAACATTGTGGACTAAAGGTGTCAATATGGGTTTGATTTTGCGTCGTAAAGTTTTTTTTATTAAATAATTCTGTTTTAAATTATCACTTAAATTCTGCAATTTTTATCGAGTGAAACATGGAAAATCATTAAATGTGACGTTATCTCCATCTGGTGTGTGGATAATATCTATGTGTTTGGATTATGCGACAACACACGCACGCACACTCTCACACTCTCTCTCTCTCTCTCTCACACACACACACACTCTCTCTCTCTCACACTCTCTCACACACACACACACACACACACGGTTTGGATTATGCTAAATGTGTGTAAATTCGAAATGTTACGAGGGGGTTTGGGTGGAGCAGTTCACAGTGACATTATGTTGCCAGATGTTGAGTTTACAAACCAGAAACAAGTGAAATGATGTCACATGTTTTGGACTTCAGTCAGCTTTAGAGGCTGTCTTTGAATAGTTGAATAGTTCCTTTCTAAATTTCACATTTAAATTTATTTTATCTTAGCACCACAACTAACTAATCAAAACAAAACTCCATTGTGCTGTGGTCGTGTAGGCAGAGTGAGACCGATTCATTTATATGTTCAGCTCCACATAAATAGAGTAAAGTGATCAGCTGCAACCAACGCATCTCAGGGTTCGTTTTTTCCCTGTAAAGTCCAGAGAATAAATTATCTTCAAAAAACCCTCCAGATTATTTATTATTATTATTTGTTAACACTGTTTTCCCATTCATCCTGAAAAAAGTTAGGAATAGCCACATTTTCCACGCCACTGTCATTGCACTAGATTTTTTAGATTTAAGGCTAAAACTAAAATGTTTGAAAGATAAAACTGTCACATTAGACAACTCATTATCTTTATGTTGAGATAACTTATCATTCATATGTTAATGTAACTTCAAGTTTTGAGTTCTACATACTATGAATCCTAAGAAATAAATTGTGACAACTTTCTTTTTGTTCAGAAATTTTTAACAAGGTTTAATGTTTAAATTAACATTTTGACCGACTTGGTTTTTGTTTGTTGATATGATAAAGTTATATCCAACAAAAGATAATCAGTTGGCTCAATTGTAGGCAGTTTTCCTTACAACTTATTTTTGTTTTAGCATCAAAACTAAAAAAACTAATGCAGACAGCTACCATTTTCGACAAAGCAGCTGATAGAATAGATTGAGCTACATATTTCGGCTTATCAAGTTCAAATCCAATCGCTACAACTCAAACAAACCAGGGAAAAAATCCTCAAGGAACCACTTTGAGTTGGTTGGACATCAGTGCAGAAGTTACTAGAGTTTGGGGGGGGGGGGGGGGTTTGGTGTTTTGGTCCCCCCAACGGAGCCTTCCAAGGCAGCGCTGGTTAAATACCTACTTCACCTGGTGGAAATATGAAGGTGTATTGAACTCTGAGATCCTATTTAGTATAAATGTCCAAACATTTTTAGAAATCGGTTCATCCTAGCCTGAGAAAAGGCAGAAAGAGTGTTTTATGGTCTCACTGTCTAACCCTACATTTTCATGGGAAAAAGTACAGTTAAGACAGTGAGTTAGGATTAACAGGACAGCTGGGCCAAGGGAAGAAAAATCTCATATATTATATTATTATCTCGATTTTATAATGATATAACACCAGTTCTGTTATGGGTGAAGTATTCCTTTAAGGTTAGAGGGTAGAGCCTTCCAGACAGCGCTGCCTTGAAGGCTCCGTTGGGGGCACAAAACACCGTCAAGCTTTTGGGGGACGACTTCTCAAATCTTGGACGCATTTTTTAAAGTAATTCAATGGTGAAAATATACACTCTAATTCAGTGGAAAACACTCTGGAGCTATTTAAAGTCTTCAAGTCTGAGCTTTGACCGATGATTGTACTTTTAAAAGGGGAAGTGGGGGCTTTGTCAAAGAGACTGAGACCGTATATAACACCTGACTGAGTAGAATTCACACTAAAAAAATTCAAAACTTCTCGCAACAATCAGATAAAAAAAAAATAAAGAAATTAAAGAAGAAATAAAGAAGCTTAATTAAATAACAGTATCGGAGTATTCCTCAAAATGTATTATTTTTTTTTATACACAGCATGAGTTTCCAGAAGAAGTTTTGTGTGAGAGAGAGAGAGAGAGAGAGAGAGAGAGAGAGAGAGAGAGAGAGAGAGAGGAGAGGAAGAGAGAGAGAGAGAGAGTGAGCGGGGCACTGATGTGAGAGAAACATCCAAACATTTTGAGAGTCTTTTGCTGCTGTCCTGAGCCACAGCAGGGTGTGTGTAGGGGTGGGTGTGTGTCTGTGTGTGTGTAGGTGTGTGTGTGTGTGTGTGTGTGTGTGTGTGTGTGTGTGTGTGTGTGTGGTGGGGGCGGGGGTGTATTTTGGGAAAAGGACATCAGTGCTTTGCTTTTACGAACCCCGCCATTCACAGGAGCCATCGTGAAAAGGGATAGCATAAAGAAAATAAAAAAATCAGTCTTATTTGTTTTATTTGATTATTCATTGAATTTGGGGTGTAAACGAAGAGTACTTTGTATCCCTTAAAATGTGTCACAACGGCCTGTGAGATGGGTAGGACAGAGGCTTCAGAGATAGCATGAGAAGACAAAAAGGGGGGTTGGGCTTCCAAAATCTCACAGCTGGTCCTAGGGCAGGGATGTCATTGGTGAGTTAAACTTGTAGTCAGTGATTCTGGAGAACGCTTGTTGTCAAAATTAATTTGTCAAAATCAGCGAATATCTCCTCATGATCCGTTACCTACTACTACTACTACTACTACTACTACTACTACTACTACACACTGTCTGTACTGTGTGAGCGCTGATAATAATAATAATATGGTGTAAATATACAGCCTAGGCTCTGTAAACTGGTATTCAAACAAACCATAGCTAGGGAATCATGAGATATTCACTGATTTGACAAAAAAAAAAAAAAATAATTGTCAAAAAGCATTCTCAAGAATCTTTAAGCTGCTATCAAGCCAATGGCGTGGCTTGATAGCAGGGCGTAGGCTGTGTGTGTGTGTGTGTCTGCTGTGTCTGTCTATGCATCTGTGTGTGTATGTATCTGTCTATATGTGTATATCTGTGTGAGACTGTGTGTATCTGTGTCTGTATCTGTCTGTGACTGTGTGTATCTGTGTCTGTATCTGTCTGTGAGACTGTGTGTGAGACTGTATCTGTGTGTCCATATGTGTGTGTGTGTGTGTGTGTGGTGTGTATATATATATATATGTCTGTGAGACTGTGTGTGTCTGTATCTGTGTGTTATGGGGCGTTTATCCGCGGGGCAGGCTGCACATCTCGCAGTGCTCTGTCCCGGGCTGGTTCATGAAGGTGCAGTGGAGACAGGACCACATGGAGGAGGAGGAGGCCGGGGTGGAGGGGCCGCCCATCGCCCAAAGCCCGCGGAACTCGAGGGCTGGACGCCAACTGTACCTGCAGAGAGAATACAATAAGTCTTAAAGACCTACTTCAACGTTAGGGCTGTGTCAAAAAATCGAAATATCGCGATACTTAGTTTCGCAATATCAGTATATTTTTTTATTAATTTTTTTATGATTTTTTTTTGCTTTTCAAGGCTTTATTGACAGTGCAGAGACACAGATATGAAATGGGCAGAGAGGACACATTCAGAGAACAACCACGGGTCAGATTCAAACCCATGTCTGCTGTGAGGCCTGAGCCTCTAGGATACTGACTATTGAAGTTAAATATGTTTTGTTTATAAGAACACTTAAGATTCACTGTGTCACAAAAGCACACTGATGTGTTTTCATTTTCATTGTGTCCTGTACAGTTAGTACAAGAGTGAATTGGATTTGTTATTTTGATGTTATGGCAGCTGCAGCAGTGTTTGATCATTTGCCAAAACCAAAAAAAAGAGAAGAAAATAGTAAAGGAAGTTGTGAATGAAATAGTTTTGACTTCATTTGTCTGTGCAATTATCAATATATTGTGCTGTTATGTTTGACAAGGCAACTTGTTTATGGAATATCGCAATATATCGCGATATATCAAGATACGCAATATATCGTGATATATCGTATCGTGACCAGTGTATCGTGATACGTATCGTATCGCAAAGTCCTTGACGATACCCAGCCCTACTTCAACGGTGGAAATATGAAGGTGTATAGAACTCTGGGATCCTATGTAGTATAAACGTGTAAACATTTTAGAAATCGGTTCATCCTAGCCTGAGAAAAGGCAGAAAGAGTGTTTTATGGTCTCACTGTCTAACCCTACATTTTAAATGTAGCTGACCGCCAACTCTGCCTAAAGGGAGAGGGGATTAATATGGGACATTAGGACAGGTAATTATCTTCATAGGTTATGTTCAGATTGCAGGGTAAAATTTCCTCAATTCTGTTTCTTTTGTTGTTGCCAATATGTGACTTTTTTTGTTTTTATGACAGGGAATATATATAAAAAAATATAAATTTTAGCATTGGAAAATACAAAAAATAAAGCTGGTATGTACACTAGCATATTGTTTTCAAAATAAACTAACAGTCTAAACGTAGCAGTGTGTATATTAATGTGTTGTGGTTTGTTAAACTGTGTGTCTGTATCGTGTGTTTGGGCGTTATCACGGGCCTTGCACTGTCGATCTCTCCCTGGCATTTCATAAGTGTGAAACCCTGGTAGAAGGGTTTGGTATGGGGGTTTCTCAAGCCGCCGAGCTCGAGGGCTGAGTCAATGGCTGAGGGGGTCATATGGTATCATATATCATATTGTATGAAATGTAAAGCCCACTGAGACAAATGTATTTGTGATTTTGGGCTATACAAATAAAACTGATTTGATCATCTTATCCACTTGTACCAACACAAGCTAAACTAAGACCACTTATACTAAATAGGATCTCAGAATTCAATACACCTTCATATTCCCACCGGTGAAGTAGGTCTTTAAGTAAATCAATCTATTGGATACTTTTTTTAACTGATATTCAACTTCTTATATTATTCAAACACTTTAGTACATACTAAAGTAAGACCCTGTTCATGCTACTACGACTGTGGCTCAGTTGGTAGAGCGGGTCGGCCGATGATCAAAGGGTTGGAGGTTCAATCCCCGCCCTGCCACCTATGTCATAGTGGTTGTGTCCTTGGGCAAGACACTTCACCCACCTTGCCTCGTGTGAATGTTGATAGTTAGCCTGCTATCGGTGTATGAATGTGTGTGTGAATGGTAACGTGGGAAAGGAAAACAGGTCTCCCTTGCAAAAGAGTCTCTTTACCTGTAAAATAAAGGTTAAAAATAAAATAAAAAAAAAGACCCGTTCATGCTACTCACTGCAGAGCTGCTCGATCGTGGCCCACTGCTCCGACTTCTTCCACGTCTGAGCCAAATCCTCGTTAGACGTCTTCACCGCGTCTAGTAGCAGCCCGATGCTGTCCTGGAAACACACACACACACACACACAAACACACACACACACACACACACACACACACACAACACACACACACACACACACACACACACACACACACACACACACACACACACACCCAGCTCAGGTGAATAACACACAACATTAGCTTACAGTCTGGGTTTTTCATTTAGAAGTACATTGGCAAATCTTTATATGAATACAGTACCTGTTGTACGGGGAAAAATCTGAATCACAGCTATGCAGTATGCTGTAAACAAAGGTTGTACAAACCATAGCTGCCTGCCTTCATGCTGATTACAATTGCTTAAATAACTGCAATCGAGGATTCCACTGACTACACCTTTAAGCAGTGTATTGTTATCTTTTTTACTTTTTTTTTTTTTTAAAGATATTTTTTGGGGCATTTTTATGCTTTTATTTGATAGTGCAGAGAGACAGAGGTGAAATGGGGCAGAGAGGGGAGTGACATGCAGAGAACGACCGCGGGTGGGAATCGAACCCGGGTCTGGTGCTGGGCCCGGCCCGGGAGGGGGACGCCTACCAACTGAGCTAAAGGCGCCCCCAGTGTATTGTTATCTTAACTAATCAAAGATGTGTTTGATAGTCATGATAGGTCGTGGGTCAAAGCGCTATGACTGAAAACATCCGTACATCAGTAACTGCTTCCAGATTGGGAAAGAATGCAGCTGAATATGATCAGCCATTTTCTACAATTATGTAACGCTAGGAAAGGCTAGTTTATTTTATAGCACAAGTTCAGAACACCAAGTCAGTGTCTGTCTGTCTGTCTGTGAGAGAGAGAGAGACAGAGAGAGAGAGAGACAGAGAGAGAGAGAAGAGATAGAGAGACAGAGATAGAGAGAGACAGTGAGAGAGGTACAGAAGAGAGAGATAGAGAGACAGAGACAGAGAGAGAGAAAGAGGATAAGCGAGAGAGAATGAGAGAGAGAGATAGAAGTGTGTTTTAAACTCACTCTGAGAGGCATGTTGTCTGTCTGTGTGACTGTGTGAGTGAGTGAGAAATGTGTGTGTGTGTGTGAAGAGTGTAGATTCACGTCTGAGAGGTGTTGTCTGTGTGTTTTACAATCTGACTAGTGAGTGAGTGGTGGTGAGTGAGTGAGACAGAGTGAGTGAGTGAGTGAGAGTGTGTGTCTGTCTGTTGTTAACTCACTCTGAGAGGCATGTCTGTCTATCTATCTCTCTGTCTGTCTGTCTGAGAGTGAGTGAGTGTGTGTCTGTGTGTGAGACAGTGTGTGTGTGAGACAGTGTGTGTGTGTGTGTTGTGTAATCACTCTGAAGGGATGTCTGTTATCTGTCCTCTGTGTGTGCTGTGTGTGAGACAGAGTGAGTAGTGAGTGAGTGAGAGTGTGTGTGTTTTAACTCACTCTGAGGGGCATGACTGTCTGTCTGTCTGTCTGTCTGTGTGTGTGTGTGTGTGAGTGTGGTGTGTGAGACAGTGTGTGTGTGTGAGTGTTTTAAATCACCTGAGGCCAGCTGTCTGTTAGTGTGTGTTTTAACTCACTCTGAGAGGCATGACTTCGTTGGTGACGAGGAAGAGCAGCAGGTGGAAGTCTGACACGACGTCCAGGAAAGACTCCGAGGTGCACTGGGACAGGTAGGACGCTAAGCTGTGGAAATCCTGAAAACACACACACACACACACACACACACACACACACACACACAACACACACACACAGTTAACTTCCTCTGACCTATGGAGGTTATGGAATCAAGGCAACCTAACATGGTCTTTGTTTTTTTTTTTGTTCACGTCTTCAATGCTAATATACACTAGCCTATCTATCTATCTATCCATCTATCATCTAACTTATTATCTAGTAGCTATTATCTATGCCATCTATCGAATTTGCTATGTACTACTCAGATGGAACACTAATTACATTACATGTCATTCAGCACCTTTTTTATCCAAAGCGAACTTACAACTGGAGCAACACACAAGCTGCATGACACCGATGTCAGTAGGAGCACCACGCAGGGGCAAGCAACTTCGAACATTTAGGTCAGTGTCTCATGCCAGGGACGGTTGCGCCTATTTGGTAACATCCAAACTTATGTACAATAGAAAATGCAAATAAAACTGGCTAACGAATAGCTCATTTGAAATAATAATAACAAGACATAAGCTATGATGAAGTAGATTATATGACGTACTTGTGTCTCTCCCAGGATCTCCCGGTTCTCGATGGGGAAGCGTTGTGTGGAGCAGAAGGTGAACTGGGGATCCTTTGGGAAAGTCGTCGTTATCTGGAAGAGAAAAAAATAGGGACAGGTAAGTTATATACAAAGGTAATCAAAGAAAAATGGATGCTGTGTAAAAAGTAGGGCTGTCCCGAATACCATTTTATAGACTTTGAATACATTTTTATTATTATTTTTTATTATGTAAAACACTGGCAATATCTCGAGAAATTAGCTTTTAATTTCTATTTTGAAAATGTTCTATATATTATTGACTGCTATATCTATCAAAAAAATAATAATAATAATTTGCAGATAAATGTATTGCAGTTTAAGCTACATTTGCAAAATATTTTGTGCAAAAAAATAAACAAGCCTCAAAATACTGAATTAGCCTCCAAAACCAACCTAGCTTCTAAATAGTAGAATAGTCCCAATAGCTCACACCAGCCCTTGTTAAAAGAATAAAATCCACATGCTACTCACATCTATGATAAGGTATTCCACGGGAAGAGGCCGAGCTAGAAACGTGACATCATTCCCAAACTTGTCTTTGTCCTTTAGATGAAAGAAGAAGAACAATATACATTACAGTCAGAGTGAGACACAAATCTTCACATCTGGTTTCCAAACATCTGCGTACTGGAATCATGTTACCGACCCCTGTGGAGAGGTGTGTCTATGTTATGTGTGTGAGTGTGGTTTGTGTCAGAGTGAGTGAGTGAGTGAGTGAGTGAGTGAGTGAGTGAGTGAGTGAGTGAGTGAGTGAGGAGAGAGAGTGAGAGGGAGGGAGAGAGAGAGATAGATAGAGTGTGTTTGAGAGAGACAGAGACAGTGTCTGAATCATGTTACCGACCCCTGTGGAGAGGTTACAATCTGGATGTTATTAATCACCATTACCCATACATTCATATAATATAGCCATTGCCATGTGTTAAGTCTCACACACGGAAGGATGGTGTGTTCTGAGTGAGTGAGTGTGTGTGTGAGTGGTGGTGAGTGTGTGTGTGTCTGTGATGTGTCTGTTTGGTGAGTGTGTGAGTGAGTGAGAGGAGTGGGAAGATGAGAGGGAGTGTGAGTGTGTTTAGAGAGGAGAGAAAGTGTTGTGTGGTGTGTAGTGACAAGAATGCTGGTAATTTTAGTGAGGGTGGTGTGTGTATGTATGCTGTGTGATGTGTGTATGTATGTGTGTGTAGTGTGTGTTGTGTGTGAATAGTGTGTGTGTGTGTGAGAGTGAGTGATGGTGGTGTAGTGTCACTAAGATACGTCGGTACGTATGCTCTGTGAGTGAGTGAGAGTGAGTGAGTGAGAGAGAGAGAGAGAAGAGTGTGTTTGAGAGAGCGAGAGACAGACAGTGTCTGTGTGAGTGAGTGATGCGAGAGCATGTGTTGTTGTGTGAGTGGTATGTCTGTCTGTTGTGTAGTGCTCCTGTGAATATGTCGGTGTAGTGCTTGGTGTAGTGTGTGAGTGTTTACTGATGAGATAGTGGTAGTATGTTGAGTGAGTGGAGTGTATGTGGTGTGACGTGAGTGTTTGTACGTGTAGTGAGTGAGTGACGTGGAGTGAGTGGTGAGTGAGTGAGCGAGGTGAGTGATGTGATGTGTGTGAGGATAGAGTGTGTATGAGAGAGCGAGAGACAGTGTGTGAGTGAGTGAGTGAGTGAGTGAGTAGAGTAGAGTGTGTATGGAGAGCGAGCTGTTGTGAGTGAGTGAGTGGAGTGAGTGAGTGAGAGATAGAGTGTATGAGAGACGAGAGACAGTGTGTGAGTGAGTGAGTGAGTGTGTGTAGTGACGTAGAAGCGGAGAGCGAGGAGTGTGTATGTGGACGTGAGCGTAGATGACAGTGTGGTTGTAGTGTGGAGGGTGAAGTGAGGGTGAGTGAGTGTGTTGAGGAGTGTGTGTGTGTAGTGTCTCACCTTGTAGAATACGTCCGGTACGTACTGCTCTCGTGAGTGAGTGGTGTGAGTGAGAGAAAGAGTGTGTATGAGAGAGCGAGAGACAGAGACAGTTGTGTGTGTGTGTGTGAGAGTGAGTGAGTGAGCGAGTGTCTGTGCGAGTGAGCGAGTGTCTGTGCGTCTGTCTGTGAGTGAGTCTGTCTGTGCGTATATCTGTCTGTCTGTGTGTGAATAAGAGTGTGTGTGTGTCTGTGCGTATATCTGTCTGTCTGTCCGTCTGTGTGTGTGTGTATTGTCTCACCTTATAGAATACGTCCGGTACGTACTGCTCGGGGCTTGACTCCTTAGCGAAGCCGAGCTCCGGGGCGTCTTTACAGGGCAGAAGACACTCGTCCCTCACCAGAGCCATGCACTGGTTAGACACCTGGTAGCCCTCGAAGTGAACCTGGTTATCTGGACCTCCTAGAGAGAGAGAGGGAGGGGGAGGAAGGAGAGAGAGAGGGAGGGGGGAGAGGGAGAGAGAGGGGGAGAGAGAGAGAGGGGGGGAGGGAGGGGGAGACAGAGAGAGAGAGAGGGGGGGGAGAGAGAGAGAGGGAGAGAGAGAGACAGAGAGAGGCACAGAGAGAGAGAGAGAGAGAGACAAGAGAGACAGAGGGCCAGACAGAGACACACAACACAGACACAGACACAGACACACACACACAACAGACAGACAACACACACACACACACACACACACACACACACACACACGATAACATTGTGTTAGGATATAAAAGAAAATCCATGAGTAAAATGAATTACTTTGCAAAATTGTGAAGTGAATGCATTCATATTTAACATGAATATTGTGATTCTATGTTGGGTTTGGTCACTTCAAATTTGACCCAAAAACACATTTAAAAAGCAATTTTAGAAAATCAACATTGGACTGCATAATCCAGTGTATCGTGAAGAACTATCAAAATAAGTAACTTTCAAACAGTTCAAGGCCTACAATTCAGTTTATTAGATCTTAGACTAATTAAAACTGCGAAAACAGCCCTAAAATACTTAGAAATAAGCCATGCACACTACCATAACATTACTGATATCACGCCAGTATCAGAGCGCTCAGAATGCACCTGTAGCTACATCTGCAACTCATTTGGAAACACGCTAACTCTTTCCACAAAGCAAAGTGAAACATATGGACTCTGTCTCACTGGCTTTAGATTGTGTAACCATGACGTCACTATAGCTGCAGGTGGCTCATTAATGCAAACGACTGGGATGGGGTCATTGCTATTGCGATTTATGCTTTTCATCAGAGCTAATACAGCTCTGGATAAAATTAAAGAGACCACCACTCCAAAATATACAGTGTCTCTTGTTTTACTATTTATAAGTATATGTTTGAGTAGAATGAACATTTTGGTTTTATTCTACAAACTACTGACATAGTTCTGTACCAAATTCCAAGATATTGTTTGTCATTAAGAGCATTTCAATTAAGTAATGTAGGGATGAAGATTTAAGAAAAAAATTAAAAATAACAGAGTGGTCTCTTAATTTTTTCCAGAGCTGTATATAATGGAAGTCTTCCATGGCTGTTATGGAGCGTAAACACTTTGGCCTTGGTCCCAGGAACCACAGAGGGTTTTCAGTGTAATAACAGCCAGCTGCTCTCTGGTTGTTATTACACTGGATTTTGAAGTACAATATGCAGCGAGATGTACGCAAGAGTAGGGCCAGACTGATATAGATTTTGTGGGAGAGGATGCAGATTTTGGGGAGTAAAAAGTCCCGATAACCGATATATAATAATTAAATTATTGTTATCTTTATTCCTTAAAAATAGTGCAATAGTACATAATCGTACCTGTTGCCACCACAGTGACAAACTTGGATCCAAAGTGTCCGTCTCTGGAGAGTCTGCAGGGGTTGGAGTAAAGGTTCTGGAAGTGTCCGGCTGTGATGCATTCCTCTGCACTCAGGTAGTGAGAGTCCTAAAGCATATATAACACAGGAGGGAAGACAGGCATGAATACAGGTAGAGAGGGTGTGTGTGTAAGAGAGAGAGAGAGAGAGAGAGCATTCCTCTGCACTCAGGTAGTGAGAGTCCTGAAGCAGGGGGAAAGACAGGCATGAGACAGGTAGTGAGAGTCCTAAAGCAGGGGGAAAGACAGGGATGAGACAGGTAGAGAGGGTGTGTGTGTGTGTGTGTGAGAGAGAGAGAGAGAGCATTCCTCTGCACTCAGGTAGTGAGAGTCCTAAAGCAGGAGGGAAAGACAGGGATGAGACAGGTAGAGAGGGTGTGTGTGTGAGATTGTGTGTGAATGAGAGAGAGAGCATTCCTCTGCACTCAGGTAGTGAGAGTCCTAACGCAGGGGGAAAGACAGGGATGAGACAGGTAGTGAGGGGTGTGGGTGAGAGAGAGAGAGAGAGAGAGAGAGAGAGAGAGAGAGAGAGAGAGAGAGAGCATTCCTCTGCACTCAGGTAGTGAGAGTCCTAAATTATATATAACATATAACACAGGAGGGAAGACAGGCATGAGACAGGTAGAGGGGGAGGGGGGAGGGTGTCTGTGTGAGTGTGTATGTGATAGAGGTAGGAGTGAGTGTGCGTGCAAGTGTGTGTGTGTGGGGGGGCAGGTGTGTGTGTGTGTGTGTGGGGGGGGGGGGGTGAGAGGGTGAGAGTGTGTGTGTGAGTGAGTGAGTGTGTGTAAGAGAGCGAGAGCAAGAGTGTGTGTGTGTTGTGTGAGTGAGTGAGCGAGAGAGAGAAAGACAGTGTGTGTGTGTGTGTGTGTGTGTGTGTGTGTGTGTGTGTGTGAGAGAATGAGAGTGAGTGAGCGAGCGAGCGAGAGTGTGTGTGTGAGAGAGAAATCGAGACAGTGTGTGTTTGAGTGAGTGAGGTAGTGAGTGAGCGAGAGAGTGAGTGTGTGTGTTTGTGGTGTGTGTGTGTGTGTGTGTGTGTGTGTGTGTGTGTGTGTGTGTGTGTGTGTGTGTGTGTGTGTTCTCACATAGTTTCTTGTGTAGCGGACGGTTCCTGTCCTCGTGTCCTCTGAGAGAAGATCAGTGAAGATCCAGCCCACCTGGACACCAGAGAAAAAAAGATTAAAATAATTTAAATTAAAACATTTGTTGATTAAACCAGGTTAATACACAGCCTAGGCTCTGTAAACTGGTATGTAAACAAACAGGCCTGCTGTAGCTAGCGACATGCCCGTTTACAGAGGCTAGGCTGTGTATTAACAATGGATTTTTTTTTTTCAGTTCACACGGTAGCTGATCATGAGGAGATTTTCACTCATTTTCGGCAGCAAATATTCCATATTTGCTGACTGCGAAGCAAGTAAGAAACCACTTTTTCTAAAGGCAAGGCAAGGCAAGGCAAGTTTATTTCTATAGCACAATTCAAACACAAGGCCACTCAAAGTGCTTTACAGGGGCAAGATTAAAATACATAAAACACATTAGAAGACATTTAAAAGCGAATGAAAATAAGTAAAACATTTAAATTAAATTAAAAAGTACAGTTTAAAATGGAAACAGAAAAGTCTTCAGACTCGATTTAAAAGAACTGAGGGTTGCAGCAGACCTCAAGTTTTCTGGGAGTTTGTTCCAGATATTTGGTGCATAAAAACTAAAAGCTTTAAAGGTGCAGTGTGTAGTATGACATCATCAAGAAAGTTCTACAAAGTTCTAGAATGCAACGCTCCCTGGGTAACCCCACCCCTTTAGAATAATAACAGAAGCTACAGTGGCCTTCAAGGACAAGAACAATTCTACATTTTAAACAATGCACCTGATGACATTCCAACTATGACACTTTCAAGATGGCGGCACTAGGCTTTGGTCCAAAATATGCAGAAATATGGACATATATGAGACCCTTTCTAAGGGGAAAAAAAATAATAAAAAAAATGTTTTTCAGCTATTATGCACTGAATTAAACGTACTTATGGATATTATAATTACTTTCTACAAAATCTGCTAGGAAATAAAACCCAACATTCTACACACTGCAGGTTTAAAGAGAGAGGCTCCATGTCAGTCTAACCTTGGTGAGTCCCAGTTTGGCAGCGATCTCGTCCACAGCTGCGGCTTTAGGATCCTCCACCAACTCCAGGCTGTTCTGAGTCGCATTCTGACAAAACAAAGACATTAAACACACACACGGTTAGATTAAAACTAATAAAGTCTACAGGACCCTTTAAATTGACTTATGAAAGACAATAGCTGGGTTTCCATCAGCCTGATTTGATGCACATTTTGAAGTGTTACATCAGAAAAAGTTTATGGAAATGTCAAAATTCCCATTAAAAAAAAAACTTCATTTAATGAAATAAAATTTTAAAAAATCTCTGCATAATGTCGTGGTCTCAGGATATCAATAACTTCACTGAATTATTTAGGTTTCTGGTTTGTAACATCTACTTATTCTACTTTATATTACAGCCAATGCTATGCTATGTTGCCTATAGCGCCATCTTCTGACCAAACAAGTGCAGTTTATCCACTCAAAACACTTGATGGAAACACACCTAATTCACATTTCTTTATTTGTACTTTCAAAAGATTTGCTTCATTCGCTGTGTGTTGTTCTTCTTAGTAGCATGCGTATTATTTGTATGTGTCTTTGTTTTATTGTATAAAAAAAAAGTAAAAAAAGTAATAATATATAATAATAATTTATATAATAATAAAAATAATAACATTCCCTTGACATGACTCTGTTTCTCTGTTTTATTCTGTCACTCTGTTGTTATTGTTGTTGTTGTGTTTGTTGTGCGCTCGTCGGCGTTGTAAATGAGGGGAACCTCAATGCCTTTCGAGTTTGTATAAACAAAGGTTTTCATTCATTCATTCATGTAGCTGTCAGCCTGTCTAGCGCTGTGTTTTACCTGTGGGGGCTCGTAGATGGCGGCCACCTCTGCTCTGATGCCCAGCGGTAAAACCTACTTATTCTACTTTATATAACAGCCATCTTTAGACCAAACTAGTGGAGTTTATCCATTCTAAAGACCCAATTCACATTTCTTTATTTTTACTTTCAAAATATTTGCTTCATTCTGTGTTTGTTGTTGTTGGTGTCTTGTGTTTATGCGTTTTTGTTTTACCTAAAAAAAATAAAAAAAATAATAAAAAAAAATAAAAATAAAAAAATAAAATAAAGATTAAAAAAATGTTTAATAACAATGTTTAATTCCATTGACATTAATTTACGATATGTCTAGCGTTGCATGTACCTGAAATAATAAGGTATTAAGCTGTGAGCCTGTCTAGTGCTGTGTTTTACCTGTGGGGCTCGTAGATAGCTGCCACCTCTGCTCTGATGCCCAGCGGTATGTCTTTGTGTTCGGTGAAGCGTCCGTAGAGATATCCCATCCTCTGGCTGCCCGTCTTCCTCCAGAAGTCCAGGAAGCGGTCTGCGATGGTGTGGTTCTCAAACATGATGTTGTCCACGTGCCGATATTTCTGGGAGAGGAACAGAGGGATTAGCTATAACTATTGATGGCTCTCTCTCTCTCCCTCTCTCTCCCTCTCCCCCTCTCTCTCCCCTCTCTCTCTCCCTCTCTCTCTCCCTCTCTCTCCCTCTCGCCCTCCCTCTCTCTCTCATATATACAATCTCTGGGTATAACTACACAACATTAGCCCCGCAAAAATTTGTGGTGAGAGAAAATATTTCTGGAAGAGGAACAGAGGGATTTGCTAGAATTATCTGTTGGTACAAGGCAAGTTTATTTCTATAGCCCAATTAGGACACAAGGCCCATTCAAAGTGCTTTACAGGGGCAAGATTACAATACACATTAGAAAAACGAATGAATAGAACTAAAACATTTAAAAGCGATTGAATAGAAGGGGGATTCAAGGCTCTTTAGTTTGTTTCCTCAATCATGGGGCGGAAATCAATCTTGATGCAATTTGAGGTTTCTACATTAACGCGCACACACACACACACACACACACGGTGTAATAATTGTGGTGAGTTTCTACATCTTCTAAAAAGGGAAATGTACCTCATTTGAAAGTGCTGCAGTATTATGACATGCATTAACGTTTCACAAAGTTTTGCATCTCTTGTAACTAAAGATTTGTAAGAAAACTTCAAGCAAACTTCTTTTTCAAGCATTTTTTGATGGCAATTGTTTTGTAGCCGTACAAAATTTATGAATTTATACACGTATATTGACAAAAAAAATCTGTTTCTCTCTGTATATTCTCGATGGGCTAATACACACACACACACACACACACACACCAGACAGACAGACAGACAGACAGACGGGCGGGCGGACGGACACACACACACACACAGACAGACAGACAGACAGACAGACAGACAGACAGACGGGCGGGCGGACGGACACACACACACACACACCTGTCTGTTGAGTGTGAGGGCGCTGGGTTGGCACTTGGTGCAGATTCCTTCGGGCCAGGGCGGATGGCCCTCGCAGCCCGACTTGATCTTACAGCTGATGTTTTCCAACGCTGTGTACTTCCCTCTGAAAACAACAGACAACAGTGTTCAGGGTCCACAGACACAGTATTACCATATTTTCAAAACCTTTTCTTGCCTTTTTATCCAGTTTCCATACCCTTATTCAAGTAGCTCAAAGCGGGTTGGCCTGTTTCGCATATGGCTCAATAATGCTGTGTGTCTGTTGAGCAGTGTGTTATATTTGTCGTTCAAAAGCCATAGAATATTAAAATACGCACTTTCCAGGCCTTCTTGAGGATAACTAAGTAAGAAAGCAGCATTTTAAAACAATGGACATTCAAGGAACTATTTTGCTTAACGTTGATCTTTTTCATGAATCATTTTCGAAAAACATTCAATTAATTACAAACACTTTTCTAGGCCTGTAAACCTTTTTCCAAATTTCAAAAGTTTTCCAGGAATTTAATGGAGGAGGGAGAACCCTGAGTGTTAGGATTCAAATAGACATTTTAACATGTGTATTAAAACTTTAGAAACATCGCCTCACTTGTCAGCTCCTCCGGTCAGCTTGCGAAGGTACGCGTGGAATGACATGTGCTTCACTGGAGGGTCCAGGTGATTCAGGTAGTCTTCGTCAAAAGGCTGAAAAATATAAAAATATATATTTAAGTAAAATAAAATAATAAAAATAATAGTGCGATTTTTACAGGTTGTGAGTTTTAAGGTTATAAACAAGAGGACATTCTCTTACCTCTAATGGTACACAGTGCACACATTTTCCAAGGGCACTATGGCGACATCTGTAACCAGAAAAAGTAAGTAAGTAAGTAAGTAAGCTTTATTTATAGAGCGCCCTTCACAGACCAGGGTCACAAGGCGCTTTACATATTTTTACATTTCATACACACTCAAACACAGATGGCAGTAGCTGCCATGCAAGGCGCTTTCTGAACCATCGGGAGCAATTTGGGGTTCAGTGTCTTGCCCAGGGACACTTCGACATGTGGCGGGTATGCGAGGAATCGAACCTCCGACCCTGCACTCCAGAGGCAATCTTCCTACCCACTTCGCCACTGCCGCCCCTTTGCATTGTTAGGTTTACGACATGCATGTTTGTGTTGGATGTTTAGCAGTAGGGATGCACCGAAATCAAAATTATTGGCCTAACAAGAAAATAACAAAACCCTTTGCCAAATAATGTGGTTTTTCACAGTTTTTTTTAAATTAGATTTGCCAATTTTTTCCACCATTGCATAAATGAGATGGTCTAAATGTGCCTTCAAAAAAAAAAACCCGTTTTGGAACATATTTTTTGACATTCCAGCAGACAATACCAACAAACGTAATGTAACTTAAAATACATTTGATTTGATTTGATTCAATTTATTTCAGACATATCAAACATACAAAACAAAATGAAAAGCATGGAAATACAATAAACAAATTATGTTTTCACAAAAAAAAGAAAGAAAAAGAAAAAAAATTATCTGTATTTCTGAGATATGCCTGAAAAGGAGCAGGAATTTAATCCTACCCCTTTTCCATAGTAAAAACAAAACAAAAACAAAACAGCATAATATAAATGAATTAGTAAAATGAAAGTAGCTTCATTCGCCTTTTTTGTGTCACTCAGATACTCTCAATGCTTCTTCACTGCTGACATGTTTGCTGCATTTATAAAGCATGAGCGCCAACCTACCCGCTGGTTGCTAATTCATCGTGTCAATACAAACTTAATGTTCAGTAAAAATGTTCACTTAACTTAAGTGCTTTTTTTGGTGCTATTTTTCAGACAAAATCACGTCAGTTGCCTAACATTTGGGTGCATCCCTATTTGGTCAGTGTGATATATATTTTTTCCGCTTACAGCTGTGGGTCTTTGTTCCTGTAGATCTTTCCGTCTTGCTTGGTGAGAACCTGGTCGATCTCGTCTTCCTGGATCGTGGTGGGCGCCGAGAATGAACGAGGGATGACGGAGGAAGAGGAGGAGGAGGAGGAGAAAGACGAAGAGGAAGAAACAGAAGGCTGAGAGGAGGAGGAGGAGGAGGGAATGGGGCGTCGCTGTGTCCATCCCTTCACCAGAGGACGAGCCTGAAGGGAACACGTACAGCATGTCCCCGTGCCTAAGGAGAGAGGAGAGGCAAATTATGGGTTTAAATGTGCAGTGTGTAATATGACATCATCAAGAAAGTTCTACAAAGTTCTAGAATGCAGCGCTCCCTGGGTAACCCCAACCCTTTAGAATAATAACAGAAGCTACAGTGGCCTTCAAGGACAAGAACAATTCTAAATTTTAAACAATGCACCTGATGACATTCCAACTATGACACTTTCAAGATGGCAGCACTAGGCCTTGGTCCAAAATATGCAGAAATATGGACATATATGAGACCCTTTCTAAGGGAAAACATAATAATTCAAAACATTTTTTTCAGCTATTATGCACTAAATTAAATGTACTTATGGATATTATAATTACTTTCTACAAAATCTGCTAGGAAATAAAACCCAAAATTCTACACACTGCCGGTTTAATGAATGAAGCCTAATCCTTGTTATATTTGACTGTAAATGAGACTAGACTTCACTAATACTCGACGCTGTTTCGCTGTCACTCACTTGATCTTGAGCAGAGTCATAGTTTTGTTCTGGGACACGATCTCGTCCGTCTTGTTGCGATTCTGGTAAACATGGAACCCGTTGGAAGTCCACCCGAACTCTGAGGCGATCTGAAGGCAAGGCAAGGCAAGGCAATTTTATTTATAAAGCACATTTCAGGCACAGGGCCACTCAAGGTGCTTCACAGGGTTAAAATCAAATAAAGAATACAAATACAAAAAGGAACAAATTTAAAACATGGATAAAAATACAACATTTAAATAAAAGAATTAAAACATTTTACAAAAAAAAAAAAAATAATTACAGGTTAAAAGGGAAACAAGAACGTTTTGAGACCCGATTTAAAAGAGCTGAGAGTCTCAGCGGACCTCAGACTCTCTGGCAGTCCGTTCCAGACATTGGGCGCATAAACGCTGAATGCCGCCTCTCCCTGTTTAGTCCTAGCTCTGGGGACTTTTAAAAGACCTGTCCCAGACGACCTAAGGGCTCTGGGCGGCTCATTACGTATCAGCAGATCAGTAATGTATTTTGGCCCTAAACCATTTAAGGCTTTGTAGACCATCATCAATATTTTAAAATCAATTCTTTGAAGAGACGAGAGACACAGTGTACTGATCAGAATAGTCAAAGTCAAAGTCAAAATTATTTCTATAGCACATTTAAAAACACCATCAGTTGACCAAAGTGCTGTACAAGATACAATACAAAACAACATATAAGATACATGACAAAAAAAAAAGGGAGCAGTGTCAAAGTCTCAACTTGTGTTAAAGGCCAATGCAAAATAAAAAATAAAAAGTGAGTCATCAACAAGAATAGACTACAACCTTTAGTTATTATGTGGCCTAAAATCAGAATACAGTTTAAAGGTGCAGTGTGTAATATGACATCATCAAGTAAGTTCTACAAAGTTCTAGAATGCAACGCTCCCTGGGTAACCCCAACCCTTTAGAATAATAACAGAAGCTACAGTGGCCTTCAAGGACAAGAACAATTCTAAGAGACACAGTGAGTGTACTGATCAGAATAGAATACCTACAAACTGTTGTTATTATGTGGCCTAAAGTCAAGTTACAGTTAAAAGTTGGAGTCAGTGATTCTGGAGAACGCTTGTTGGCAAAATCAGTAAAAAAAGGTGTGTGTGGTGTGTGTGTGTGTGTGTGTGTGTGTGTGTGTGTGTGTGTGTGTGTGTGTGTGTGTGTGTGTGTGTGTATGTATCTATGTGTGTGTGAACTAAAAGGTGTGTGAGTGAGTGAGTGAGTGAGTGAGTGAGTGAGTGAGTGAGTGAGTGAGTGAGTGAGTGAGTGAGTGAGTGAGTGAGTGAGTGAGTGTGTTTGTGTGCTTGCGTGTGTACGTACGTGCATGAGTATCCGTGTGTGTGTGTGGTGTGTGAACTAAAATGTGTGTGTCTCTAAACTAAAAGGTGTGTCCGTGCTATCAAAGCAGATTACCATGTAGCACCTTGGCAGGAGAGAACCACTAGTTAAGGTCACGAACAGAGCGAGCCAAACTAAGGTATTAAGGCCAGGACACACCAGCCCGAAAATCGCCGTCGTAGAGTCGATAGGGGGTCGGGAGACGAATCTGTTTGGTGTGTGCCGTAACGTCGGCCGACGTAGAGGTCGTCGGGCTTGTTTTGAGCCTGTCGCCGCCGATTGAACATGTTCAATCGGCGGCGACAGGCTGGCCGACCGTCTTTCATTTGGAGCAATTTGATTGGTGGAGGGCTAGCGAATCAGTGAAGCCCGGAAGTGAGGCGGGTAGCACAAACAGCTAACAACAGCTAGCCATCGTTTTAATGTGTTTGTTCGTTTCGTTTTGAGAGTACTCACATGCATCAACCCTTGTTGACTGCTCGACACCATGCTCGACACTCTCTGCTAAAAATTGTGCTCTTATGGTCCATAAATATAAATACGTATTTCTATCTATGTTTATGCTCTAGAGAGTTGTCCCATCATTTCCGGCTTTCGTATTTTTTCGGGCCACAATACAGATTAGCGCCGCCTGCTGTTATGGAGACATTACGTCCCGCGCAAGCAACAGAGCGTACGGAAAGTCAGCAGTCAGTTTGGTGTGTTCTCTGGCCGCGACGGGAAGCCTGGAGCTTCCTGAAACGGCCGACCCCATTTTTTGCGTAGTCGGAACAAGTAGAAACAAGTCGGACTGGTGTGTCCTGGCCTTTAAGAACGCGCTGAGTCGTCCGGCCAACACACAGTATCACTATCCCATCGCACGTTTATCTAACGTTTATAGTGGGGACTGTAGCTCACTGGGGTAGGGTGGTCGACCCTCAACTACAGGGTCGGTGGTTGGGTCCCCCGTCTCCCCGCCACATGTCCAAGTGTCCCTGGGCAAAGAGACACTGAACCCTAAATGTCTCCTGATAGTTAGCTTGCACCCTGCATGGTAGCTGCTGCTGCTGCTATCGGTGTATGAATGTGTGGTCCAGTTGTAAGTCGCTTTGGATAAAAGCGTCTGCTAAATGACATGTAATGTAATATCTCACAACATCAGATATCAGACAGACAATCGGGGATGACCTGCAGTAAAGGTCCACGGGTCGGTATGAAAACAAACGGGGATGCGACGGATATAAAAGCAAGAGGCAAGATCAAGGCGCCATGTTATGATGAAATAAATAAGTAAAAGTATGTCCCAAGTGTATGCCTATACTGCTGCATTCTAACTAGATTATTTTCATGGTCAGATGTAGTATGTAGTTATAGAGAAAAGAAAGAGAATGAGATTCGGAACACAGTCTAAGAACGTCCATGTTGGTTTTCTATATTCGCTGCTTTCACATCAGCAGAGAATGGAAACTTCACCTGCATTGATCTGAAGCCTACACCATCCTCCCTCACCACGGACACATACATATTTAATGGGGAGCTGCTCAAATGCTTCTCTGCGCCTGGTATGAAGGAATATACTGCTGCACTATTTTAGGCTGGTTTCAAATCCACTGGCATTTTAAACATACTATCTTACATCTACCAAACTCAAACTGTAACTCTTTCAATTAGGCTATATTGTACTTTTACCAATTTTATTTTATTGAACAGCTTGTTGTGTATTTGATGTATTTGTATTGTATATGTATTGTTGTTTTTGTTTCTCGACATCATTGCAAATGAGGGTCACCCCCCCCAATTGATATCTTGAGTATAAATAAAGGTTAAATAAATCATTAAATAAAATGTGCAATTATAAGGGCCCTATGAAATCCGTTAAATTATTTCCCCAAACTAACAGTATGTTCAAAGAGTTTGTAAAATAGCTCATCATAGGTAAAGTCTTCTGGAATATACTACAGCACTATTTTATGCTCGTTTAAAATCCACTGTCTCAAAGGCATTTGTAATTATAAGGGCCTGAAAAAAATCCTTACATTTTTTTTCTCTCCCAAATTCCAAAATGAACAGTATGTGTTGACTGTAGTTTGCAAAATAGCTCATCACAGCTAAAGTCTTTCTAATATGTATTTCAGGGTTATAGCCGAATTAATTACGCAGTTTATTTGCCAATTTGGATGTTTTAGCTGCTTTCATTTCGTTTCTGGAGTGAGCGGTTGTGTCCCTTGTTGTTTACCCTTGATAAAAAAAAAATCACTTTCCCCCCCGAAAAATGTATTTCACCCATATTATGGCATTCTGTTTTTATTGCACAATTCTGTGATTATGTCCATGTTTTCCCAGTTCTCATAGTGCCCTAAATCATTATTATTATTATGCTTATGTATAAATAGCGGGTAGTTGGAACAAATCTAAGATAGGATTAATCTTCGAAACATATACAAATGCAGGACTAAACATATATTTTTCTCATTAATTATGGTTTATATATATACTGTATTTTATTGCACTCCAAATGCATGACTAAACATATTGAATTATCTATTTTTATATGTTAACAATCTCTATCCCTATTCTCTGTAGTGCTTTCGGTTGACAAGCAAGCAAAGCCAAATGTATCCACTACACTCTGCATTCTGGAACTTTCTGCACAGCACCCAACATAAATGAACAATGAGAAGGCCCCAGCAACACAACAGTGAAACAACAGACAGTGCACACTTTGGCATTTTAAAATATGTGGTGTACATTTTGTAGCCTTGAATGAGGCATGCGTGAATTTCTTTAAAAGATTTTTTTTATTTTTTTTTGGCATTTTCAAGCTTTTTTTAAAATGTATTTGATAGTGTGGAGAGACAGAGATGAAATTGGTTGCAGAGAGGGGAATGACATGCAGAGAACGACCACGGGCTGGATTCTAACCCGGGTCTGCTGTGAAGAGGACTGAGCCTCTATGGAATAGGGGGGGGGTCTAACATCTAACCACTACACCACAAGCGCCCCAAGTTTCCCAAATTCAGATTTCTTTTTCTTCTGCTCATGTTACTCAGATGTCTTGTTTTTGTGACTTGTTTTGAATATGTTAAGTGTTTTGGAGACCGACATTCATCCATTTCTCATCAAAAACAACATACTACTCAATTTGATGAGGCTACAAATGATTTGCTACTGAGCTCACAAATGCATTAACGTTACCATGTCCAACCACTACATAACACAACGCAGCCGTCATGTGTGAATTTTGCCAGTGTGCCAGTAAAGCGTTTTACCTTCTTCAAGAAAGCAGCTGCCGTCTCTCTCTTGGTAGAAGCGATTTTCTTCATCCCATCCGGGGATTGCACCCTGACGATCTAAAAGAAACACACAACAACACACACATGATCAGAATTAGTTAGTTATTTAGTAGTTGTTAGTTTTATTTTTTTCACAACACAATTACACAGGGCAATGCGTAGTGATAGTAAATATTTTCCATCACATTGCACATTTAAAATTATCTACTTTTTTACTTTCTATTCTATTTTATATTTACTGTTTTATATTGCAACGAAAATTCCTTTGCACTACTTAGTATTTAGATGTATCTATGTAAATATTGTTTATGTCATTTTATTCTACTCTATATTTTTGCATCGTTCCATTGCACCGTGGGTCAGAGATAAACGCCATTTTGATTCTGATGTATGTCTTGCATATATCAGAACTGACAATAAAAAACTTTGACTTTTTAACTTGAAATTTGTATGTACCATGTTCAGGCTATCATTCACCTATATAAAATGCAAGATGATAATATCGATTGGGTGAATGCTAGAATAGAATACACTAGTCTGTATGATTTATCAGTCAAATTATTGTTGGGTTTAGGGTTGGGTGCTAATCGGTGAAAGCTTCCACAAGGTTTTGAAAAATAGCAACGGTATTCCTTTAAAGGTGCAGTGTGTAATATGACATCATCAAGAAAATTCTAGAAAGTTCTAGAATGCAACACTCCCTGGGTAACCCCATCTTTTGAATAATAACAGAAGCTACAGTGGCCTTCAAGGACAAGAACAATTCTAAATTTTGCAACAATGCACCTGATGACATTCCAACTATGACACTTTCAAGATGGTGGCACTAGGCCTTGGTCCAAAATATGCAGAAATATGGACATATATGAGACCCTTTCTAAGGGAAAAAATAATAATAAAAAATAAAAAAGTCAGCTATTATGCACTAAATTAAATGTACTTATGGATATTATAATTACTTTCTACAAAATCTGCTAGGAAATAAAACCCACAATTCTACACACTGCAGGTTTAAAGGCTGATGCAACCTTTTCACTAAAAAATGAAATCATAGACACACAAAAACAATCCCTCTCGATGATCACCTTTTTCATTACAATGTTGCATAGTGTGCTGTGTAATGTGGGTGCATGTTTGATTTAAATACTTTAAGGGTGGATTAAGCAATTCTAGAGATGCTTGTTGTCAAAAACACATTTTGTTAGAAACAGCTAACTGTACACAATGCGCTTTAAAAAAAATGTCTGTTCACACAAAGCCTAGTCTCTGTAAACTAGCTATGGTGAGCCCCTTTTGTTACCATGATTACATACAAGTTTACAGAACACCATTAACAAAATACAACAGTTCAAGGGCTGTAGGATGTAAATGTGTTGAAATTGGTCCAAAATAGTTAGCTAGGTGCAAAGGCGGAGACATGTTTCAACCGGGATAACGTAGCCTATGTCTTACAGTAGTAATACAATATTGTCTTTGTTTAAATGTCTTTGTTGTTTTAAAAAAGCCTCCTGTGGACAGGTGTTGAAAGCTAGCATGAGTTATGCTAATACACTGAAAAACAATGCATCTGGTTCGTCCAATGATATTGTCATGTCCAAGTCAAATACAATCTAGAATACAATACAGTTAACAGTCTCTAGATGTTGTGGTATGCTGCGTTTGTGTCAGTCGGGATTAAGTTCAAGTCAAGTAGCATCAAAAATAGATGTAGCCATTGTACATCTGTTGGGGCAATGAGTTAAAAGAATCCCCATGTGATAATACAAACTGGGATGCGTTGTTCTGGGGTGTAGCAGGCATAAAAATAGTCTGTATTGTCGCTGCTTATTTTTCTATTTTACTTGTATATGGCATATTTTCATGTTTCTTTCTTGACATTTTAGTCTGTGGAAAACAAAGGGAGAATTGCATCGTATGACTGAGAACATGTTTCTTATTGTGCAATGTGACAATAAACACTTTTTAATCTAAAATTAACCTTACTGACGTCACTCCACATAAAAATAACAATGTAGTTTAATAACGACAGAGCACCTGTCAAGCCAATGTCAGTAGGATAGTATTATGTTTGCAGCATGACAGTGCAGAAACACACTCTACTTTTAAACAAATAGCTTATTTTACTGTGGCAATATGACGCTGACATTGTCCCAGAAAACATTAACAAACCAGGCCAAACAAAACATCACTTTTAATGAATTAATAACACATTAATTCACACTAAATCTACTAAGAACGTCCAGGCTAATGTTTGGCTAACGAGCTAGGCCTGCTAAAACTAGCATTTCGGGTGTTTTCATTGGTGAATTTGAGCTTGTTTTGAAGCTTTCCCGATACCCAGCGATGACTGTTTTAATTCGGCTTGCTGTAGCTAAAGATTACCGGGTTGCTCCACAGGGCCCCGGTCAATCTATGCTAAGCTAGGAGGCTAATTCTGCTGCCTCATCACTCCGGAGCTAACGATGCTAGGCTAACGTTAGCCGTTGGGAACAAACAAGCAGCCGTTGTACTCACGATGCTGTCCGCCATATTTGTGTCTTGGGTTGATATCGCTTTGTCAGAGCAAAACACACTTTAAATAAAAGTAAAAAGAATTCACAGTCTTAAATTCTTCCTTCTGTCAACGAAACTCCATCCCGCAACTCAAACACATAGCGGTGTTACACTCATTAGTGACCGACTCACTGACTGGTTGGTGCCACAGCGAAAACACGCCCCATAGAAACAAGACGCTTTTTCATTTTTTCTTCTGTCTGAAAAACACAATTTCTTTTTTTAATTTAATTTCAAAAAAATGTATTTGAGGATAATCCCCTTGAGATGCAGCATCTCGTTTTTGAGGGTGTCCTCAGAAAAACATTCAGTTCTACAAATTCAATACACAAAACAAACTATTAAACACATATGCTACATACAGTAACCTACATACACAGGCTCTCATAATTCTCCCCAAAAATAGCAGCAATAACAAAAACAAATCAAATATGTACATTCATTCATAAACAGGAGCAAGGTGATTTAAGATAAACAAGCAAAGAAGCCTTGAAGCTTTGTGAAGAAGTGATTGCTCTGAGTACAAATACACGTTACCAAGGAATACTGTTAAATGCAGTGGTGGTAGGATGTTCCAATTGACATGCACCTACAACAAGTATGCTATTTTTTACACATGGAAGCATATTTTTTCTACTGGGAGCATGTTTTTTTTTAAATTTAGGATTCCCCTCTAAATGAACGACTATTCTTCCTTTGGTCAACACAAAATACAGAGAGGTTTGTGAATATATCTCTGTATGTTGTCCTAATTCGCTTAGTGGGGACTTCAGAGTTTTTGAAAGGCCCTATATAAGTTGAATGTATAATTATTTTTATCATTATAAT
>CM047523.1:27125519-27163019 GCA_026122265.1 Ammodytes dubius | reverse complement strand
GGCCCAGCTGTCCTGTTAATCCTTACACTACATTTTACCATGTGTGATGTCACGCATGGGAAAATTTAGTGTTAGACAGTGAGACCATAAAACACTCTTTCTGCTTTTTCTCAGGCTAGGATGAACCGATTTCTAACATTTTTGCACATTTATACTACATAGGATCTCAGAGTTCAATACACCTTCATATTTCCACCGGTAAAGTAGGTCTTTAAGATGAATTGTTGAGTGTTAGGGTAGATTGAGTGACGATGAAAACAGTATCAAACAGTAACAAATTATTCTGAAATATGAGCAACAACAATCAGGTACAAGAGGAAAGAATTTTTTTTTTGTATTTTTTTTTTAATAGATTTTTTTACATTTTTTTTTTTTTATACCGTTTTCCATTTTTTTTTGTGCGTTTGTTGCAGTTCATTCAGTGTTGGGAATCTTTCCATTTATAACTATGGAACCAATCGTTTGAGGTGCATGGACGTGGCCTGTGAATGTAGTCGTAATAAAGGAGTTCAGATCTGCGTTTCAGATGATGCCGTACTGCGCCAGCTCATGCAGCTCCAGGTGGTTGAAAGCTTCCCACGGACAGATGACGGTGATGTCTGTGGAAAGAGAGAGAGAGGGAGAGAGAGAGAGAGAGAGAGCGAGAGAGCGAGGAGAGAGAGAGAGAGAGAGAGAGAGAGAGAGCGAGAGAGAGAGAGCGAGAGAGAGAGAGAGAGAGCGAGAGAGAGAGCGAGAGAGAGGAGAGAGAGAGAGGGAGGGAGAGAGAGAGAGATGGAGGTTAGAGAGAGATAGATAGATAGATAGATAGATAGATAGATAGATAGATAGATAGATAGATAGATAGATAGATAGATAGATAGATAGATACATAGATAGATAGATAGATAGATAGATAGATAGATAGATAGATAGATAGATAGATAGATAGATAGATAGATAGATAGATAGATAGATAGATAGATAGATAGATAGATAGATAGATAGATAGATATAGATAGATAGATAGATAGATAGATAGATAGATAGATAGATAGATAGATAGATAGATAGATAGATAGATAGATAGATAGAGGCAGGTCAGGACTGGGAGATTTTACTTTAAATTACAATGAAAAAACTCACAATATGTTGATTGTGGTAATCATGCATATCCTGTGAATCTCTCTAGTCCTATATTAATTCCCTGATTTACTTTGGATTGTCTCAGGGGGGCGCTAAAATCTTATCAAGTCATTCCTAAACCCTTAACCCAGTGCTTCTCAAATGGTGGGTTTTGCAGTAAATAAATGTCCACATGTGTCTCCAAGTGTCTCTGTAGGCTATTTAAAAAGAAATCAAGCAAGTAGATTAATAATAACGTAATGAATTATTGGTTATCACATCACAGAAGGCCTATTGGCCTATACTAATAAAAAACCACCACCTTAACTATGTTTACAGTTTAAAAATGTTTTGAATGAAATGCAAACCTCAGTGAATCATTTGCTCTTGTTTCTCTGTCCTGAGATTCACACAGGCTGAGACTTGTTTAAATGTTACAAATTGAGCTAATAAACTGAACATTGATTTTTTTTGCTGCAGAAGTTTTCTCAGCTAATTTGTTATCTAATTTGGTAATAAGGTGATTGTATGCAGAATGCTCATGCCAGAAACTCATACAGTGGTTTTTATACAGATAAATAAATAAATATTAGCAGGTTCTCAATTTCTGTCCCCTAGGGGGGGCATGACAGAAAATAATTGAGAACCACTGCCTTAACCTGTCACCAAGGCTGAAGGCTCTGCTTGCTTGTTGTATCCATCTCACTACAAAAATATGTGTGTCCTATTCTGTGATGCAATAACAATATTTGTTTATTAATTACAAGTAATGTAAAGTGAACTCACCTGTTCCTAAGCCCTCCATTCCAGGGATATCATCACCAAAGCTGCAATTAAAATAAAATAAAAAATTAAATACAATAAAATACTCACTGTAAAAACTTGCCATTATCTCTAAAATTCTTAAAGGTACATTATGTAACTTTGGGGGTGTGATAGAATAGTGAACATTTTCTAAGGTATATTCTCATAACTGAATAAACAAACTTTCCTCACAGGAAAATGTGATCCCTGGAACACTGTGTTGAAGTTAGAAAGCTTCCTGAAAAGTTACTGTTTCACTGTTGTTGTTTACAGCAGCAGGGCCCACAGTTTGGTTTACAAACATATTCTAGTCTTACGTTTGGTTCCAGGTTCCTCAAAATAATTAGATTTTTTACGACAGAATTATTCAATAATAAGAATTGTAGAGAAGATATGTTAAGTAAACTAACTGCAGGCTCTGTGAATGTAAACAAATCCCCCTCCTCTGAAACTACACACTGCACCTTTTTAGTATGCCACAAGCTGGGAACATAACAGACAGTGTGGGCTAGGAGTCTCTACATTGCAATAAGTATCCATAAACTGCATAGTGCACCTTAAAGGAATACTTCACCCTTATGGAACCGGCGTTCTATCATTAAAAAATCGCTATTATAATATAATGAATGAGGTTTTTCTTCCCTCAGTCTTCCCTCAGTCTTCCCTTGGCCCAGCTGTCCTGTTAATCCTAACCCTACCTATTTCTACTACTGTGATGTCACACTAGTAAAATGGGGTTAGACAGTTAGAGAACACTCTTTTTGCCTTTTCTCAGGCTAGGATGAACCGATTAAATTTTTTTTTGCACATTTATACTACAAAGAATCTCAGAGTGCAATACACCTTCATATTCCCTCCAGTGAATAGGTTTTTAAGAACAAAAAGTACATTGATTGGAGACGTACCCCTGGATTCCTTTCTTGGGGGGCTTGCTCTTGAACTGTCGCGTCTGCCTCTGTTTGAACTTGGGGGGGCCTTTCCTCGGGGTGGCAGGCCCTCCGGTGACTCGTGTGGCAGACTTGATCTCAGCTTTGGGCACCTCAAGGTTCATTCTGGAGCTGGTACACTGAAATGAAAAGAAGTTAGGAAAACTTAAAATTCAAGTCTGCACATTTCTGAGGCTAAAATTAAGACAATTTCCCTGCCAATGTTAGCCATCAAGGTTCATTTTGGGAATGTTACACTATAAAAAATAAAGATACAATTTAGAAAAAATTTAAAATTTCAAGGGAACTGTCCACACTTAATTTTTGAGTTCTGAGGCTAACATTTAGACAATTTTCCTTCACATGTAAGATTTTTAAGTTTGAGCCATACAACTCCAACATAAATCTAGTGTGTACAGTTATTTAAAAAATGTGAGTTATCCCTAAATAGGCTTTTGAGACACCTATCTGAAGTGTTTTCGTCCCTGAAGACTTTTCATTTATCTTTTCATTTTGGAAAAGACAAAGAATGACTGAGAAAATTCCTCCAAAAAACAACTGTCACTTTAATGATAGAAGGAATGAATGAGCATGTAACCTCTGCCTGAATTTACAGACCTTTATCCTCTTAATGACAATGGATTTACAGTGTGTGTGTGTGTGTGTGTGTGTGTGTGTGTGTGTGTGTGTGTGTGTGTGTGTGTGTGTGTGTGTGTGTGTGTGTGTGTGTGTGTGCTGCGCGCGAGAGGGAATGAGAGAGTGTGTGTGTGTGTGAGTGATCGTGCAAGAGGGAACGAGAGTGTGTGTGTGTGTGTGTGTGTGTTACATTCATATTTCTCTGAGGTAGACTAACTAGCCTGAAAGGTGTGTGTAAGGATGACCCAATTTACCCATAATCCCCGGCTCAAATTGATTAATCCCGGTTTCATTACGAATGTCCAGTTGTAATCTCATCAGACCAAGGACAACAGATATATGCTGCATAAGCACTGAGGGGCTAAGTCACCAATCCGCTCAATGGACAATGAACAAATTAATTAATGTGGTTATAGCAGTTTAATAACAATGCCAGTGTGCATAATAAAGCAACATCTTCTCCTATAGTGTATTTTCAAGTTGCTCGTTTAACAAAATATAACCCTGGAAAAAAATAAAGAAACCACCAACATTTTTCAAATTTTTCATATTATTTTCTAAATATACATTTTTTTTAGATGAATTTTTTAATAAACGTTGTCGTCCAAAAAAGCTTATTTTACTCAAACACATAGCTTTTAAAGAGCAAAAACCAAAGACACTAATCAACATGTCTAGTTATTTCTATGTGTTAAGGTTTTACACCGTTCAAATGTCGATAGTTAGCCTGCTGCTATCGGTGTATGAATGTGTGTGTGAATGGTAACGTGGGAAAGGAAAACAGGTCTCCCTTGTAAAAGAGTCTTCGGTCTCAATGGGATTTACCTGTATAAATAAAGGTTAAAAAATAAATAAAAAATGTGACATCTGAATATCAAAATCTCTGTTTCAATGAAGCCCAAGGTCCAAATGGCAGTAACTTATGATTATCTTCAGTTTTTCCACATTTTAAGTCAAATCATTTCAGATTTTTTTTGCTGCTGCAATATCCATAAAGCAGAATCAATTCTCCCATTATAAAAAAATAACCACAATATCAGCATTGTTTTACCAGTGTGTGTGTGTGTGTGTGTGTGTGTGTGTACTTACCAGATGCTTGTGTGAGCGCAGCGCTGGTTTAGGTGAATGGATTTTTTCCTCTGAGGGTCAGGCGGGGCTTGGCGATTCTCTTTTATACCCTGCACAGAAGATTATAAATGCACCGCCTCTCTGCTACTACAGGTGAAGCTCATATTATTAGAATATCATGGAAAATTAATTGGAATTGAGGCAAGAATTCATGCAAAAAGGGGCCCAAACCAAATACTGAGTACATATGGATGAGTATACTTTATAGAGGGCCGACATTTCTGTATTTAAAATCCCTTTTTTATTGATTTCATGTAATATTCAAATTTTCTGAGATTTTGAATTTGGGGTTTTCCAAAGCTGTAAGCCATAATAATCAAAATTGCAACGAAGAAAGGCTTGAGATATCTCACTTTGCATGTAATGAGTCTGTATAATATATTATTTTCACCTTTTAAGTTGAATTACTGAAATAAATATGATATTCTAATTTTTCGAGTTTCACCTGTATCTCAATATCTACGCATGTTTAAACATTACATGCCACTGTACACATGTACAAACTACATATGTCTGTCATTATTATTTATTATTACCTTCGGAAAACACAAAGTATGATGTATGATGTGAAAGAGATAACTGTGTATTGTGTGGAATTGTCCGAAAGAATAATAATAATAATAAAAAAAAAAAAAAACATTATGAAGTGTAGATGTATAGAATAATTTCAGGGGAAATCCATCCAATTTATTCTTTTCATAGTAAAGCTTATTTATAGTTAATTGTAATAGTTTATAGTAAAGCCATTTAACCTTCTTCGATTCATCTCCACCACACATCTCTGTCGCCTCAAACTGATATTTCTGTGTTGCATTAACCGAACGCCCGGCTATTTTCTTAGTTTTCATTGTGAATTAAACACCTGGTTTAAAACACTTTTAATTTAGTACTACCATGTAAACATCTGGTCAATGATTGACTCCTTTAAGATTTTCTCTACTTATGACATCTATTGCAGTATGTCCGTCCTGGGAGAGGGATCCCTTACTTTGTCAGCTCTCCCGGAAGTTTCTCAATTTTTTAATCGCATTAAAGGTTTTTTTACTGGGAGTTTTTTCTCAGCCGAGCTAAGGGTGTAAGGGCAGAGGGTGTCATACTGTATGGAATGTAAAGCCCACTGAGGCAAATGTCTATTTGTGATATTGGGCTATACAAATAAAACTGATTTGATTTGGGGGGGGACTATAGTTTCCTTTAGTAATTATGCAAATATGTGGGAATCTATGTTAATGTCATTTCTATTTAAATTTTGTGAGGAATGTTGTCAGTTGTCTTTACAGTAAGACTGAAATGTTAGTAAAACACACGCCAACAAATAGTAAAACCAGAGACAATGTGATACATGATGTAATACAGTCTGGCCTATATGCAATTGTCTCACCATTTGCTACAGCGATAACAACTTAATGTTAATGTGAGTGTGTTCTTCATTTAATTCTCAGCTCTTTTAAATCAAATCTGAAGACTTTTCTGTTTCCCTTAAAACCTGCAATTTTATTGTATTTAAATGTTCTATTTCTATTCATTAGCTTTCACATGTTTTATTTTTATTCATCGCTTTTCTAATGTGTATTATGTATTTTAATCTTGAATTTGAATTTTGAATTTTTTATTTTCTTTCAGACATCAAAAACAATACAAAACTAAATGAAAAGCATAAAAATACAATAAACAATTCATGTTTAAATGACTTCACAAAAAGAAAACAAATCTTGCCCCCTGTAAAGCACTTTGAATGGCCTTGTGTCTGAATTGTGCTATAGAAATAAACTTGCCTTGCCTTCATTTAGCAGAGTGATAATCTAGTATCAGTCTCCACGTGTAAAATCAATCACTATAGCAACAGCTAATCGGGACATGTTGTTGTTGTTGGTTAATTCAGGTGGATAAAGACACACAGTCCATTTGTATTGAAGAGAAACTCTCGATGCAGCAAAGACTGTTAATACAGCCTAGGCTCTGTAAACAGGTTGCTATGTAGCTGTGTATGACCTATTAACGGACATGTTTGGTAGGCAGCCAATGAAAAGAGAGCATCAAGTCAACATCAGAATAAAGCCAATTAAACTGTCATGGAGTGATACTAATTATAGTCACATGTAGCAATGATGCAAACATTACAAACCTGTTATCACCTCAGTAAAAATCAAGAATTGTTCCACTCAATTGTTTAACTCAACATTGAATATTATGTTGGGAGTCTGGGTCAAAACTAAACTGCTCTACCTGTCATATGAAAATGCACTGGCACTGTCTATTTAAATATTAAAAAAATCAAATCAAATATGTTTTAATTACTCAAGGGATCATATTAACTCTATTTTTGTAATTTAAAATAATTTATTTTATACGCATTTTATTTTCATAATGGGGCTGTATTTGTTATGTAGATTTAGCCTTAATTAATATATTAAAATCAATTAATAAATAAATTAAAAAACCCATCAAGACCTGATTTAACCCTGTGTCCACAGATGAAGGTTGTTAATGGTGAGAGAATATCAGACACGTTGTCATGACACAGAGCGGTGAGAATGAACAGACTAATCTATGTGTTTCCATGGCGTCACTTCTTATCCGTGACACAATCCGAGAGAGAGAGAGAGAGAGAGAGAGAGAGAGAGAGAGGAGAGTGTGGAGAGAGAGAGAGAGAGAGGAGAGAGAGAGAGAGAGAGAGAGAGAGACACTTAAAATCATTCCTTTGCACTTCCAAACCCTTTTTTAGAGATGAAGATCTGTCTTGACTGTCTAATAAAAAGCAGAAAATAGGACAAAATCAGATAGGCCTACGCAGTTGTAATAGTGTTTATTATCAGGGTAACTTTACAATGTCATACCCAACAGGAGCCATTTTGTCCATGGAAGGAGTGAAGGATAGGTAGGGCTGGGCAATATGTCAACAAATATTAATGCGATTATTTTTTCCATATTGATTGACATATATGTTGCATGTATTTCCGCTTTGTGATTGGCTGTTAGCTAAATCCATATCAGTAATGTTTTTTTTTCTTTTCATATCGAGCATTTATGTCAAAAGCTTATCGTGGTAAATCGACGGGCGTTTTATCGCAATTAATAGTCGAATTATTGCCCAGCGCTATATAGATATAGGTTATAATGAACACAGTGTATTCACATGCAGAAAATGTTAAACCCTGATCTGTGTGATTACAATTTGATTTAAGTTTATACTTCTTCCTACTCCTTTTCAGGCATATCAATTCAATGTGTTATTTGTTTATTTTGTTTTGTGAAATCATTTGAACATATTTTTTTATTGTATTTTCATGCTTTTAATTTTTTCTTTTTTTTTGATATGTCTGAAATAAAACTGAATCAATCAATCAATCAATCAATCCAATACATACAACTGCCCTCATTTACAGCGGGACGGGTCCAGGTTCTTGTTCCCTGGGTTAAAAGGTGCTTTGGCGAAACACTCTGCGGCCAACCTGTCACACTCACAGAGAACCATCTGACATCTGTCGTTTGACTCTGAGGAAGATAAAAGACAAGAGCACTGTCAACGGTCATTGAATTAAAATTAAAGAAACTGACAATAGCATAATTTTGACTTGTCTTTCACCCCTGCTAAATGTACCAATGTTAAAACTATAGTGATGGAATTGGAGCAAAGGGGGAATAGTACTGCTAGCCTGGAAATCCAGACCTCACGTCGGCAAATTTAAATTACCTGACGCTTACTGGGCTACACGATCAATTGGAGCTTGTCGGAAAATTTAGAGCTACCAATCAAATCGTACTATCCGATATGGGCGGGCCAGAGGCCTATGTATGGGCCCTATGTGTGTGGCTCTGGGGCGGACGTAACCGGATGACAACAGTGCTGCACATGCGCCGTCATGATAGTAAACAACAAAGATGGATGCGGATACGTTGTTTGAAATGGCTTTGGCTTTGACACTTTACGATTTGGAAGACGGCGTTGTTGCCGCTCCTCAAGTTTGGAAGGTCTATTGCTCATCGCCCGACCCTACATCGTTCCAGATGTGGGTCTGGATTCACAGGCTATAATACTGCAGATTTTATGAACAAATTAAAGAGTGTATAAGAACAAGTAACCAAGAAATTCCCTTTGATTGGGTGTACTCACGGAGACAGATGACCTTTCCGCTGTCACAGGCGTAGTCATAGCCCTTAATGTAAGGAACCATATACTTCCCAAGCCAGCTAGAGCAGTTAGGGTCCACCTGAACCTTTCCGTAACACTCATCATGGACTTGACAGCACCTACGGGTGAAGACAAACAAACAAGATACATTTTAAAAACAGACTGGACCATTAATTAAAAGGTGCTACGAGGAACTTTGTAATATTTCTGAAACAGTCTCATTTTTCCTCTGATGAACAGAAATTACATGTAACAGCAAACGAGACCATCAGTGCAAAGATATGCTGTTTTTATATAGTTTTTCTTAATGCCTTTGTTATGGGTATACGCTCATCCAGGAACAACAGCTGGCACAGTAAAAACACTGCTAGAATGAACACAAACTTAAAAGTTCCTCGGAGCACCTATAACTTTTTATGAAGTAATTTTTAAAGTATGACGCTGAGTGAGTAAATCTTCACCTGTCCAGATCATCCACAGGTGTGCCGGAGCCTCCAAGTCCACAGTAGCAGCCGTAGTCGGTATATTTGGCAACATCAAAGATACTGGTCGCATCAACTTCACACTTTATAATATATGCAAACTGGTCCGCTGCAGCGAAGGTATATTCACCTCCGCCGATGTCTGAGTATTTTGGGCCGTAACTTTCGCGTTGAGATTCATCATGCCAGTGCCCAGTCACTAAGACCAACAAACAAACTATGGGCAGAGATTTGTGTCAGTAGAACTTGAATTTGAATTGATCGACTTGAATATGAATTGATCAACCTGCATTTGAATTATTGATACTTGAATTCGAATTTATACACTTGAATATGAATTATCCATTTGAATTTGAATTAATTATACTTGAATCTGAATTTTCTCTACTTGAATCTGAATCAGTTAATACAAGTTCAAAATTCAAGTTTTCAAATTCAAGTAGAAAAAATTCAAATTCAAGTAGAAAAAATTCAGATTCAAGTAGAGAAAATTCAGATTCGAGTAGAGATGTGCACATCCGGGTTCTTTGAGGAAGAGAAAATACAAATCTCTGCCCATAACAAACAGACAGTTTGAATTCTGGACATTAAAACACAATATTCCACATTTCAACCTGACCAGCATTACAACCAGAATATCCTGGATTCAGCTACCGGCACCCTACTAGTAACATTAGGCTTATGCACACAACCACATAAAAAAACTTGAAAAGTCACCACTAACCAGAAGAATGTATTTGTGAGCTTGTGTGGGGTGTGACAGTGTGTTGTCGATTGCGAAATATGTGCCAGACATAAAAAGTAATTGAAAAAATTGATGTCTCGGACCCACGGTGCAATAAGAACATAAGGATAACATTTAAAAAAAATAAGATAAGTTATTTTTACAATATATACATTCTAAATAGTGCAAAAGGTAAGGCAAAATAAAACGGAATACAGTATACATTTTTTTTAAATAAGTAAATTACTTGAAATGTGCAAAATGTGGAACATTATTTACAATATGCGCACAATGCAGTAGACTGAATGTCTATTCACATCTACAATAACAACAATACATACACAATATACAATGCAAATACATCAAATACACAACAAACTGGTAAAGAGAAACATGTTAGACAGAGGTGTAGAGTGGCTGGAAATTAAATTAAATTGGTAAAAGTACAATATAGCCTAATTACAACAGTTACAGTTATAGTTTGGTAGATTTAAGATGAACTAGAGTGGTACTCACCAACAGAGAGGACTAGGGCCAAGAGAAACAGCACATTAAGGGTCTTCATCCTGTCTGTGAGACGGCCAGTCACCAAATTGCTGTCACTCGAAGAGCAGGTCCTCTTTAGACATCACGTACAGGAACTTTGGCCTCGCCCATTCTACAGTTGAACACTTAACCAGTTTCTGTACCGCAGAAATGTCTGTTGAGACTGTTTTGTTGCTACATCGACTACTATGCCTTAGGCTCAAGCGAGGTTGGCATTTCCCCTTTGAAGTGAGAACACAGGAAGATTTATAGTTCATTGTGTTCTATTCAAATGTTGACATCGAAACACTGGCAGTTATCCAAGTATCTGTTCCACCCACATGACGTGGTCAAGGGAAGATTTTTACAATTAATTTCTGTGAAAAAATGTTCTGCTATTCAAATCAGTTGTATTAATATATCCCAATATCACACATAGACATTTGCCTCAGTGGGCTTTACATTCCATACAGTATGACACCCCCTGCCCTTAGACCCTTAGCTCGGCTGAGAAAAAACTCCCAGTAAAAAACCCTTTACCGGGATTAAAAATAGCAACTCTGTAAAAGAGCTAGTAAATGGGTTTCATGAGAGCCATATTTTATTGAACACAATCCGTGCGTTCCAATCCCCATACTTCCCTACTATTTAGTATGCCAGAAAAAGATTTAGGATGTCCCAATACATGCATGTCAATTGTAGTATGCTGAAAATACATAAATGCCCCACTAACTCCAACAGCATTTTGGAGTATTCGTCTTTATTCTTGGCATTTCTCGACATAATGAAAAAAAAATCTTCCTTATCTGTTTTTTTCTCTCTCCTGTCTGTGGCCCTAAAACTCTTCTGTACTTTAGTATGTAGTGTAGGAAAGAGAAAGAGTATGTGATTTGGAACGCAGGGAATGCAAACTAAAAATACATTTGTACGTGCAGCAAGAACAACCTGCCAAACCCTCTCCTGGAAAGTTGCCAAGATGTTGAAGGAAGTGAGCTGTTTTAAATACCTTAAAAAGAGTCTTGTACTTTCCCCAGGTATGTAAAACAACACATCCTTAATCTTTCCTTGGAATTCACACACACACACACACACACACACACACACACACACACACACACTAATCCATCCGTGTGAGAACGTTTTCAAATATTACTTTCCTCTGTGTGTTTTATGTTACTGTAAAGAAGGAACAGCTACATCATGTCTTTTGAGCATTTATGACATATCAATTTAGCTTTAATTGCATTAAAATATGGTAAAGTGCACATAAATGATGTGGCTTACACAGAAGAAAGTCAGTTTAAGAAGTATGTGCATTAAAGCTGGGGTATATGATTTCTGATTGGTCAAAGTTAACATGAGCTGTACACTTTGACAAATCAGAGCGAGGCCCCGATTCTCTGTTCTTATTGGCTGTTGGGACTGTCCATTCACTTTGGCACGACTTTGTTGGCGTAGAGCGTGTCAGGGAGGGACAACAGGGGAGGGACCAAAGAGAACAAGTGGAGCGGTTGAGGTATTTGGATTCGAATCTCTATCCCAACTGCCATTTTCTCCCCAAATCCTCCACCCCAGCTTTAAAATATGGTAATGTGTCATACATTATGTGGCTTAAAAATTTGTCAAGGGGCGTGTTCAAGCTAAAATGATGTATTTACACTTAAAGGCCTACTTCACCTGTGGGAATATGGAGGTGTATTGAACTCTGAGATCATATGTAGTATAAATGTGCAACCCTACAGTTTGCCCAGTTGTGACATCACAACTGGGCAAACTGTAGGGTTAGACAGTGAGACCATAAAACACTCTTTCTGCCTTTTCTCAGGCTAGGATGAACCGATTTCTAAAAATGTTGCACATTTATAGTACTGCATAGGATCTCAGAGTTCAATACACTTTCATAGTCCTACTGGTGAAGTAGGCCTTTAAATTTGTCAAGGGGGCGTGTTCAGGCTAAAATGAGGTACTTACACTTAAAAATATGAGCACATATCCCCAACAATAGACCAAGAATATAAGATGTGTTGCATAGGCCACCATTGTAAAGACTTGTAGAGACTTGCCGGTATAAAGAAAGGCGACATTTCTCTGTAATTTCTCTTGTTCAGCCAGATTAAAGGTAGGCATGATTGTCGTAATGATAAAACCAAAAGGCCTGGGTTAACCGGCTAAGTGAGTTGGTTTTTCACAGGAAGAAAGGTGACTCACTCACTCCCTGCTTTCCAAATCTCATACTTTTTTCTTTCTTACTACACTAAACACTAAAGTACAGAAGAGATTTAGGGCCACAGAGAGAAAAAAAAAATCAGATAAGGAAGTTTTTTTTTCATTACGTTGAGAAATGTCAAGAATAAAAACGAATACTGCAAATTGCAACTGGAGTTAGTGTGGCATTTATGTATTTTCAGCATACTACAATTCACCTGCATGTATTGGAACATCCTAAATCTTTTTTTGGCATACTAAATATATGGAAGTATGGGGATTGGAACACAGGGAGTCTGTTTGTGACACTGAAGAAGGACATAAATCTCTAAGTTTTAATAAAAAAATTGGAAGTTATCCAAGTAAATGGCATCGCAATGGGAATGGCTTACTTTGGAAACCTGCCCGGGTTTCAAAAAGATGGTAATGTGTCAGAAATAATGTGGCTTATAACTTTTGGTATTCGCTTTTCTAATGTGTATTCTATATTTGATGTATCTTAATCTTGCCCCCGTAAAGCACCTTGAGTTGCCTTGTGTCTGAATGTTGCTGTAGAAATAAACTTGCCAATATGGTCACCTTTTATTTCCTTTCTCGATCAACAAACAATTTGAACATACACATAAAAATCACACGTAGACCCGTATGGGTAGGTTAAGGGTAGATGGATTTTTTTATTTTTATTTTTTTTGCCTCTTGTGTTTTTCTTTGTGTTTTTTTTCTCTCCTTTACCTTTTCTATTATGCTTGTAAAAAAAATTTGAAATTGTAATAGAAGCAGTTCCTTACTGCATGTACATGTCAAGTGATATGCACATATGCTTTCAATAAAACATATTTGAAACAAGAAATAAACTTGCCTTGCCTTTAATTATTTTGGAACCTGTCCAGCTATGTAAACTATGCTTTGTTAACCCGTTTACGCCTTGAGCTCAGGTGAGGTCTGATTAAAGATTAAAGACAGTTGAATTAACTAGGTCATACGGAACAATAAAAAAAAAATTGGAAGATGTCCAGTGACTTCCACAGAAAAACTGTGTCATAAGATTGTATCTATTGTCAAATGTCACAAGGATGTGATGCTGAATTCTGATTGGCTGTGGTGAGATGACATTAGCCTCTGTTGAGAAGGAGCCGTCTTGCTCAGACCTGCACAATTATGACCCGCGTCTTGCTGAGCGCACAGCAACAATGCTGCAAAAATGCTGTGCGCTCAGCAAGACGCGAGTCATAATTGCGCAGGTCTGAGCAATACGGCTCCTTCTCAAACGAGGCTATTAACTTGTTTTTTCTAATGGTTTGTGTCATGGGAGGAGTCAGTGGAAGGGTTGTATCAGAGAGAATAGTCTGGCAACATCACACATCACCAGATTTTTCAGGAAACTTCGCTAGTAAACTGATCAGCTCGATATACACAACTTCACAAGGTGAGGACAAACTGGGTGCTAAGACAGAGGGGGAAACAAACATATACAGCTCTGGAAAAAAAAATTAAGAGACCACTCCATATGTTCAGTGTCTCTCGTTTGACTATTTATAGGTTTGAGTAGAATGAACATTTTGGATTTATTCTATAAACTACTGACAACATTTCTACCTAATTCCCAACCAAATATATTGTCATTAAAGAGTATTTCCATTAAGTATTGTAGAGATAAAGAAACTTCCAGACTGAGATTAGTGTCTCTGCTTTTCTGGGCCTAGTAAACTGTCAGTTTTTCTGTAATGTATTTATTTTTCTTCAGTCCGTTTTGAGTAGGGCAATGCAAGTGTATTTATACAGCACAATTCAGAAAGACGAATGCTTTATAGTGGCATACAAATACATCAGGAATAATCTTAAAGACCTACTTCACCAGTGGGATTATGAAGGTGTATTGAACTCTGAGATCCTATGTAGTATAAATGTGCTTACATTTTAGAAATCGGTTCATCCTAGCCTGAGAAAAGGCAGAAAGAGTGTTTTATGGTCTCACTGTCTAAACCTACAGTTTGCCCAGTTGTGACATTACCTTTAAGTAAACATTGACATTGCAATTGAAGCCCCTTTAAACCCTGTCTAATTTTTTATAAAACAACAACTAAATCTTTCCTTTTAGAGACAAAAAATAAACATTTGACAACAGTTTAAAAAATGTTTTGACAACAATATTGTACGATCTATTTCGCATTTTTAAACAAGACAATACAAAATGTCACCTGATAGGCATATACAGTAGGTAAGGCTATTTTGAGCACTTTTCCAGTAGCCTACTTTCAAGCAGTTTCCATTGCCTTTTGGTACATGAAGTCTCTGGTCCATTTATTGAGATACACATGCAGGTTGTAAAGATGTTCCTCTGCTAACTGTTGCTGATGTTTGTGTTGACCTGCACATTAGCTGGTCGTAGAATGATGTTGATCAATTTATAGTTTGTGTTCAAGAGAGGGCAAAGCACTAAACCTGCACTTAAAGCTGGGGTATATGATTTCTGATTGGTCAAAGTTAACATGAGCTGTACACTTTGACCAATCAGAGCGAGGCTCCGATTCTAGAAAAAAAAAAAAAAAAAAAAAAAAAATCCGATTCTCTGTTCTTATTGGCTGTTGGCACTGTCCATTCACTTTGGCACGACTATGTTGGAGTAGTAGAGCGTGTCAGGGAGGGACCATAGGGGAGGGACCAAAGAGAACAAGTGGAGTGGTTGAGGTATTTGGATTCAAAGCTCTATCCCAACTGCTATTTTCTCCCCAAATCCTCCACCCCAGCTTCAAGCGTTTTGTTTATTTAAAATACAAATATTACCTGTTCTATATGAAAAGAGAATTTAGATACAGTAGATGTCTAGCAGCAGAGCTAATGTATCATTCCCGTGGTGCCAGATTCACATTCTTTGCACAATAACGTAAGGTGTGTCGTTTCCTCTGCTCTATTTACCTGAGTGTGGGTGTGTGCGCACGGAGCACACGTGTGTTTCTGTGTGTCTGCAGCAGAGCCCCGCCCTTTCCAAAAACACAGCAGAGAAGAGAGCAAAGCACTAAACCTGCACATACATTAGATAAATAACCTAAGCGTTTAGTTTATTTAAAATACAAATATTACCTGTTCTATATGAAAAGATAATTTAGTGACACTTAAAGCTGGGGTGGAGGATTTGGGGAGAAAGTAGCAGTTGGGATAGAGATTCAAATCCAAATACCTCAACTGCTCCACTTGTTCTCTTTGGTCCCTCCCCTATGGTCCCTCCCTGACACGCTCTACAGTGTAGAGTCTACACCAACAAAGTCGTGCCAAAGTGAATGGACAGTCCCAACAGCCAATAAGAACAGAGAATCGTAGCCTCGCTCTGATTGGTCAAAGCGTACAGCTCATGTTAACTTTGACCAATCAGAAATCATATACCCCAGGTTTAAGTGTGACTTAACCAGTTCCTGAAGTGCGGTTTGGATGCTTCATAACCTACAAGCGAATCAGATATGTATGAGGTATGTTTGAGACAATGTTGTGTTTTATTAAAAAGTAATATGATTTTAAAATCTATCTGTGACACACAGGAAGCCAATGCAGTTAGTTAAGAGACAGTGCCAATGTGACTGTGTAATTTAAGTATTGAAGACTGTGTGATAACTTTCTCAACAGGTTGGAGAAATGGACACATTGAAGATTCCTGCCCTGGGGCGACATTTCACCCTAGGAATGCTCTATGATGCTCTGGAAGATCAAACCATACCAAGTAAGTGTTGTGAGCATGCCGTTTAAAGTTTATACATTTACTGTATATTTAAAATGGCTGACTTCCTGTTGGGGACACATCATAGCACCAGGATTCCTTATTGTAAGTGTAGAGTTGTCACATGTACCTTCCAAATGTTGTACAAGTCTAAGTAACAATATCTTGATAATCTGAGTAATTATGTCGAAATTCTATTTTTGTCATGCTATGGAATCTGCTTTATGCAATATACTTTAGTAGAATGTTATAATTCTCTATTATTTGCATTCAGAACTACCTATGTAACTGACGGTCCACTGTGACTACAAGGGCAAGTGTGTTCCATTTAAACCCCCCGCTCCTCCCGAATGCGACAGAAATATAGAGTGATCAAGTCTGACTAGAATCGCGCTATAAAAGTCCAAGTCCATCAAACAAAATTATTATTGTACTGCCCTATCATATACATTATGTTTTCCCATTTCTATATTTTATATTTCTATAGGTATGCATCTGTGGGATAAAGAAACTCTACAAGAGAAGACAACCGAACAACCTTTCACTGATTTTGACATTTCTGCATCTGACTCCTTTGAATCCGAATCCTCACTGCTTGAAACCAACTCCTCTCTGAAGGTCAGTATCCTGTGTGGGCTGGTTAGAGTCGGAGGATCGGCCAAGTATCTGGACGACAAGAAAAAATCCCACAACCAGAGCAGAGTGACGTTACATTACAGATGCACCACCAACTTCAAAGAGTTGACAAACCAAGCGACCCTGGAACCCCAACTGGGTGATTTCATCAGGGAGGGCAGTGCGACACATGTAGTCACAGGCATCAAATATGGGGCAGAGGCGTACTTCGTGTTTGACAGTGAGAAGGTAGATGCCAGCGAAGTTAAGGAGATAGGCGGGAGCATGGAAGCTGTCCTGAACAAGATGTCAGTCGGTGTTGGGGGCGAGGTCGGTATGAAGCTGACTCAAGACGAAGAAGCCCTGACTGAACAATTCTCCTGCAAGTTCTACGGAGACGTCAGCCTTACCAGCAACCCTACAACCTTTGCCGAAGCAGTGAAGACCTACGCAGAACTTCCTAATTTGGTTAGAGATGGTGTTCCCATGGAGGTTTGGTTGACGCCCCTGACACATTACAACCACGAAGCAGCTGAGATGAAGAGTGAGATCAGCCCGGGACTAGTGAATAAAGTCGAAGAGGCTTTGGAAGATTTGAGGGAGATAGGGATGAGATGCAACGACTGTCTGGCGGAAGAAGTCGTAGGGAATATAACGCACACTCAAAAAGAGTTGAACAAATTTAAAGATTATGTGGACGCCTACGAAACCAAACTGAAGAAGACCATGGCGGAGATATTTCCCTCCATTCGAGCAGGAAAAGAAGATGAGAGAAGAGCGAGAGAGTTCTTTGATGAAAGAGACAATTCGCCTTTCAGCAATGCCAGACTAAACGAGTGGATGAAGGATAAGGAGAAGGAAATCAATGTCATCGGCTCCTGTGTGGACATCCTGGGGGGAATAAAGATAGTCCAGGATCAGGAAGAGTTGGACAGTGAGGCCCTTGCTCTAGGTGCAGACGATGTTATGTGCTACGTTTTCACCCACAGCGAGACAGAGAACTCCTACTTTGGCGAGATGGAGGAATACCTGTATCCACCTGAATCACAAGTTGATGCAATGATGTCCTCCTTCCGGTGCGATGTAGTTGTAAGTGGCGTACGAGAAATGGCCGAAGTTTTCCAAGACGCTGCAAAAGCACTGAAGAAAAACTGCAGATTCCGCTTCCTCGTAGCAGCTCTTCCAAATGACAAATACATCGGAGCAACCATCTACCAATACGAGAAGGGCATTCGAGTCACGGACCATTTTACAAAGCCGGACATCCCGGATGTGAGGACTATCACAGACAGAAGAGATTTGATCTGGTGTAAGTTCTTGTTAAATATGTTTGGTTTTAAAGCTGGGGTATATGATTTGGGAGAAAATAGCAGTTGGGATAGAGATTCGAATCCAAATAAAAAAGTGAATGGACAGTCCCAACAGCCAATAAGAACGGAGAATCGGAGCCTAGCTCTGATTGGTCAAAGTGAACATGAGTGGTACACTTTGACAAATCAGAGCGAGGCTCCGATTCTCCGTTCTTATTGGCTGTTGGGACTGTCCATTCACTTTGGCACCGACGTTGTTGGTGTAGAGCGTGTCAGGGAGGGACCATAGAGGAGGGACCAAAGAGAACAAGTGGAGCGGTTGAGGTATTTGGATTCGAATCTCTATCCCAACTGCTATTTTCTCCCCAAATCATCCACCCCAGCTTTAAGTCAAAACTATACTTAAATAATGACTCTCCTTCAGAAACATGTTGAACTATCAGATTGACTTATTACACGTTTGTTTGTGTGTTCTCTCCATCAGATGCCAGTGATCTCACCCTGGACGAAGACACTGCAAATGACTACATCACTGTCTCTGAGGAAAACCAAAAGGCAACATGCGAACTGGGTAACATTTTCAGGCACTTATTCCTCCCGGGCCGCCCTGAGAGGTTCGACACACATCCTCAGGTGCTGTGCAAAGAGGGCTTAGACGGGCGCCATTACTGGGAGGTCGAGATGAGTAACAGTCTCAAGGAATGTGTCTCTGTAGCCGTTGCATATAAGGGGGTTGAGAGGATGGGTAGACAGAGCCAGTTTGGAAGTAACAGCGAATCCTGGTCTTTCGGCCCGTTCACAGAGTGGAAGTGGTGGCCGTTTGGCGAGCCCCAGAAAAAGAGCTTTAAGGCGATGTATGATGGTGTCGCGGTGTGGGAATCGCCTCTGCCCTCCACCGGCTGCAAAAAACTGGGGGTGTTTCTGGACTGGCCTGCTGGCACTCTGTCCTTCTACAGTGTCTCCTCAAACACACTGAGTCACCTCTACACCTTTGAAAACAGATTCACTGAGCCCGTTTATCCAGGACTCTGGGTTTACCACTACGACAATCATGCCTACCTGAATCTGTCCGAATAAGAGAAATGACAGGGAAATGTCACCTTTCTTTATTCTGGCAAGTCTCCAAGAAAAAGTTCCTTATTTACAATGGTGGCCTCATAAGCAACACATGTTATATTGTTGGTCTGTTGATGGGGATATATGTGTTCACATTTAAAGCTGGGGTATGTGATTTCTGATTGGTCAAAGTTAACATGAGCTGTACACTTTGACCAATCTGAGCGAGGCTCCGATTCTCTGTTCTTATTGGCTGTTGGGACTGTCCATTCACTTTGGCACCGACGTTGTTGGTGTAGACTAGAGCGTGTCAGGGAGGGACCATAGGGGAGGGACCAAAGAGAACCAGTGGAGCGGTTGAGGTATTTGGATTCGAATCTCTATCCCAACTGCCATTTTCTCCCCAAATCCTCCACCCCAGCTTTAATACAACTTAACACCCTATTTTAGCTTGAACACGCCCCCTTGACAAATAGGAACCAGGATGATTGGTGTGAAAGGTGTGATAAAGTGACTGTAAATGTAACTTTCTGTTTTTCCACTTCATGTTGATTTAATGCACAGACTTCTTAAACTTTCTTGTATTTCACAGCTTCTTAAAATTCTTTAATGGTAACTTTCAATTCCAACTCCTGATACTTAAAGTTACGAGCTTAAATTGTAATACACACATTTGCTTTGTCAACAATAGTATGTGAACATAGTAAATCATAGGCCGTGCATAAGAGTTACTTGTATAACCTGTTTTGTTGAATTTAGCATGTTGTTTGGTAGTTCATTTTTTTAAATTAGTAGTTTTTGTTTAATTGAGCATCTGCATAACACTTTACAATAGGGGCACAATAATGAATGGTTAGGTAGATTAGTGATACATAGTGATGGAGTAGAGGACAGAAGATTGTTTGTTATTGTTTTGTTGAACACAATGCTGATGTTTATAGAGCTGAATCGAGGTCAGATTCCTGCAACCCTGTCACACCTGTTGGTTGTGTTTACTGTCTACTTCTGCAGAACTTTCAATAAAGAGGAGGGACCTGAATTTACCACTGTGGGCTACTTTGATTTTTTTCTGTAGATTTCCTTTGCTTTTGACCCTCAAAACATGAGTTAGTAGACGCACAATTATGGATTGATATACAGGTGCATATTTATACATTTTATATTTCCGGTAGTATGTTCCCAATACAATTACAGATAACTAATTCATAAATAGTTTTTAAATAGAATTTTAAATGTGTAAAAAAGTCTAAAATTAGCTTTTTAAACTAAACGTTTTTTTTTTCTGGACCCAACACACATGTCTAATTCCATTGCCATTCAACACGTTTGTTCCTTCACAGCAGAAGAGAGTCATTGTAGAACTTTAGCAGCTGCTCTTTTTTTTCCCACAAATATATTTCCATTGGAGCAACAAACAAGCTGCAAAAAGTAACGTCAAGGGAAACAATGTGTTCATGTCATCATAGAGAGAACATTTATTTCACAAAATCCATTTCAAATCCTGTACATGAATTAAATAATTTAAATATAATCAAGTATAATAAAGCAAATGATCAGTGAACATGTTCTAAAATGAACTTTCAACACTTCAGGGCAAACTTCAAGTTATTTTGTTAAAATCAAATGCACAACAATATTGAAATTCTTGGTTCTCATTTTCTCTCCAACAATTTTCTAAGATGTACAGGTGAAACTCATATTATTAGAATATCATGGAAAATGAATTGGAATTGAGGCAAGAATTCATGCAAAAGGGGCCCGAACCAAGTACTGAGTAAATATGCATGATGATAGTTTATAGAGGGCCGACATTTCTGTATTTAAAATCCCTCTTTTATTGATTTCATGTAATATTAATTTTTCTTTTAACAAATATAGGCTTGAAATATCTCACTTTGTATGTAATGAGTCTATATAATATATTAGTTTCACCTTTTAAGTTGAATTACTGAAATAAATTAACTTTTGCACGATATTCTAAAATTTTCGAGTTTCACCTGTATGTATGGATGAAGACACAATATGCCACTTCTAAACTTAAAACCAACTGATAAAAATAATAAATGTGCAACATGCTTCATGACTAAAAGAAAGGACAGTGGATCAGCCAACAGGAGGAGAGTATTGTGGAGGTAAAATCAGTGACGGCAGTGTTTTATAAAGCGCTTAGAAGGATTCTTACTTGTCCATTTCACACATTCAACTCTGGACTATATAACCGCATCGTTTGACTCCACGCGGCAACGTTTTGGCGACCAAAAATTCCCATGAAATACGTTTTTTTTTAAATAAGATCAAAAGGTTCTCTCTCTCTCTCTCTCTCTCTCTCACACACACACACACACACACACACACACACACACACACACACACACACACACACACACACACACACACACACACACACACACACACACACACACACACACACACACACACACACACACACACACACACACACACACACACACACACACACACACACACACACACACACACACACACACTTTTTCTTCAAGAGTCTGATTTCCATCTTTAAATATGTCTTGAGGTTTTCATCCTCCGTCACTGTAGAACATTAGCGCACGCACATACACACACACACACACTCACTCACTCACTCACTCACTCACTCACTCACTCACCACTCACTCACTCACTCACTCACACACACACTCTCTCCCCCTGCCCCCCCTCCCCCTCCACCCACACACACACAGTCACGTTTTCTTCATCAGTCTAATCTCCATTTTTAAATAAGTCTTCAGGTTTTCGTCCTGGACATTCTCCTCTATGGCAGCGAGTGCTTTGTCCCCTCCGTCACTGTAATACTTCAACAGCTGGTCTGCGTGTTCGATCCACACACAGTTGTGACAGCCGCTCATGCAGCAGTGTGCGGGGGCCGGTGGGGGGCCCATATCGGGGGTCCAGGGTGGTGGTGGTGGGGTGGGATCAGAAGAACTGGGAGGAGTGGATTCTGGTGGTTCAGTGCATGTAGAAGGGTCTGGTAGGGTTGAGGTAGAGGGAGAGGGGGAAGGGGGGATGGTGGATAGGCAGCGAAGGGTAGTGGTGCCTCTGTGGAGATTAGGCCTCACGTTTAACAGAGAGAGGACGCACAGCTGTGGAAAAAAGCACAATATTTTTTGTCATTTATAGGCATACTGAAATGAAATGGCTATTTTGAAGTTGTTTACACACATAGGAAAATACAGTATCTCTTGCACCATGGCAGATTTTAATGATGGCGCTGATGTCTCACGTTTAAAGTGAAACATTGTTTTTTTCAAGAACTGGAAATTTTGAGATTTGTGTCTATTTTGCCTCTTTAACAAGTCTTCTTTCATACTAGTATAAATCAAAGGTCCAACATGTACATCTAGGTGTTTATTTGACTAAACCTTGTCTGTATATTTCTCCTATACAACCATCTTAAACGGACATTATCTAATCATTACTTATTTTTTTTTGAATACTCTGAACCAAAAATCTCAACTCCTAAAGCACTTACATCAACTAGACTTTCTATAATAATACTAAAGCAATATTCTGAAGGTTAATAGAGAAGGGTTTGTCAATTTTCTAATTTATGATACATTTGAAGACAGAACATAGTATTTTTTGTTTTTATATTTCCAAAATCTGTATCAATTTTACCAGTGCTGATTTTTGACGTTGACAGACACTGACGGAGGTGAAAACAACAAGACAACCACAAGGCATAAACACCTAATGATAGTTAATACTAATTAAAACACTTGGTTTAGTTCAGAGTCAACCTGTTAATAGGAATGAATGGGAATGAATGATGTAACCTATGCTAGTTTAGTAGCTCTTACTACCGTTAGCTTAGCCACCGACCTTTTGTAACGATGGCGACGACCTCAACACATTTACACCCAAACAAAGCATCGCGGGAGTAGATAAGAAGCTCCGCTATGTGTCGGAATAGTTCATTTTCTTTAAACTGTATTTTCCATCAAGTTATATCCACGTCTTTAGCTGCCTTACAAGCTAGCATTTTTTTTCCTCTCAACTGTGCCCTCTGTTGTGCGGTTGTCAACAAAGGCGCTGATTGGACGAGAGAAAACCATGTGACCAATCGAATCGCACGCTTATATAATTTCAACCAATGGGAAGCGTGGAAGAGATTGTGGGCGGGTGGGTTCCAAACAAACTGTCTGCAGTTACACTTTCTGTCCAACAGGTGTCAGTAGTTCACCTGTATAAAGTGGCAGCAGTCTCACAATAATATAACAATCAAATAAACAAAGGAAGCTATAAAATACAGTGAACTGATAGATAAAGGATGGGGGCAATACAGCTATTAAATATGAAACATATAAATTATAACATATTATACAAAATGTAGTCAAATAAAAAAATATAATGTAAATAATAAATATTAATACAAATATAAAATAAAGATTATTATTGTTAAAAGCATGTATTATTTCTGTAAACTTCCCATACTAGCTGTTAATATCAGATAAGTTAATCCTTTATTAGTCCTACAGTGGGAAGATTTATAACGTTATGGCAGCAAAAGCGAAAGTGCAAAGGGAAACGTGAACAAATATATAATAAAATAAGTAAACAAACATAAGTAAACACATACTGTAGGCCTACACCTTCAGGGCCAATAAAGATGATCCAATCAAACCAAAATCTAATAAAATAAGTAAACAGACACATTAGAAATAATCAAACAATCATATAATACACTAAGTAAACAGAATGGCAGATATTATTCATAACTAATAATTTAGTGTAAACAGTGCAGCGGTATTGCATATGGGTCATTGTTCCTGCATAATGATAAATAAATTAAATATTTATTTTGAATTATTAAAAAAAAAATAGTAATAATAATAATACACCCTAGACCCATTTGAAAAAAGGATATGAAGAAGACTGGTCTTGTGCAAAAGCCAATGAAAAATAAACAGACAATATTAAATTTATAACATAAAAATACTATTCCAATTAAATGTCAGACTATAAACACACATTTGTCTGTGAAAAGCGCTACATAAATACATTTTACTATCACTTACAACATTTAATCCCGGTAAAGGTTTTTTTTACTGGGAGTTTTTTCTCAGCCAAACTAAGGGTCTAGGGGCAGAGGGTGTCATATTGTATGGAATGTAAAGCCCACTGAGGCAAATGTCTATTTGTGATATTGGGCTATACAAATAAAACTGATTGGATTTGATTTAACAAGCTCACAAAAGGTGTTTTCGCTAACCCAGATATTGAGTCCTATTTCTGACTGCATTGGAAGGGGTTAGGGTTAGAGCATTACAGAGTAAATCAGATATGTAGTGAATGAACCAGCTCCTTTGTACTCATGGAGAGAGAGTAAAACCTCTTTTGATGTTGGGTTTTAAGTGTTATAGTGGTTTAACGGGTACCTAACCGTGCCTTGCCACTTTCTTAACTATTTGACCCATTCACTGATGCGTGACTGAGGAGGGTGTGTGTGTGTGTGTGTGTGTGTGTGTGTGTGTGTGTGTGTGTGTGTGTGTGTGTGAGATAGAGAGCGAGAGAGAGAGTGTGTGTGTGTAAGAGAGAGAGAGAGAGAGAGAGAGAGAGAGAGAGAGAGTGTGTGTGTGTGTGTCTGTGCGTGTGTGAGTGTGTGTGCGTGTGTGTGCCTGTGTGTGTGTGTGTGTGTGTGTGTGTGTGTGTGTGTGTGTGTGTGTGTGTGTGTGTGTGTGCGTGCGTGTGTGTGTGTGTGTTTGTGTGTAAGTGTGTGTGTGTGTTTGTACTTACCACTATGTGAGAACCAATTTGAGTTTTAGACCTTGAGAGTGAGGAAATATTTGGAAAGTGAGGACATTTTGTCCGGTTCTCACTTTGGGACAGGCCTTTAAAGGGCTGTTTGAGGGTTAACACTAGGTTTTAAGGACAGGCCTTTAAAGGGCTGTTTGAGGGTTAACACTAGGTTTTAAGGTTCAGGTATGAATTAGGTTTATGTTAGGGTTAGTGTAAGGGTTGGGGTTAGGCATTTAGTTTTGATGGTTAGGGTTAGGGTAAGGGGCTAGGGAATATATTATGTCAATGAGCGTCCTCAAGTATAGCAGTACAAACATGAGTGTGTGTGTGTGTGTGTGTGTGTGTGTGTGTGTGTGTGTGTGTGTGTGTGTGTGTGTGTGTGTGTGTGTGTGTGTGTGTGTGTGTGTGTGTATGAGGTCCCCAAAGACCCCAATGTTTGCAAGCCACAAGCCACATCCATGGCAAACCACGTTAGTTGGTATGAACCACACACACCACAGCAACAGCTCATGACCACACACACACACACACCACACACACACACACACACACACACACACACACACACACACACACACACACACACACACACACACACACACACACACACACACACACACACACACACACACCACACACCACACACACACACACACACACACCACACACACACACACACACACACACACACACACACACACACACACACACACACACACACACACACACACACACACACACACACACACACACACACACACACACACACACACACACACAACACACACACACACACACACACACACACACACACACACACACACACACACACACACACACACACACACACACACACACACACACACACACACACACACACACACACACACACACACACACTTATCCCAAGGAGAGGTTCCCCCCTGGGCCACAGTCACGCTAAGAGAGAGAGTCAGAACCTTTGTTAAAACACATCAAGCCGACTACACTTAAAGACCTACTTCACCCATACGGAACCAGCGTTCTATCATTATAAAATAACTATTATAATATAATGAATGAGGTTTTTCTTCCCTCAGTCTTCCCTTGGCCCAGCTGTCCTGTTATTCCTGACCCTTACTGTGATGTCACAGTAAGGAAACTGTAGGGTTAGACAGTGAGACCATAAAACACTCTTTCTGCCTTTTCTCAGGCTAGGATGATCCGATTTCAATTTTTTTTGCACATTTATACTAAATACGATCTCCGAGTTCAATACACCTTCATATTCCAACCGGTGAAGTAGGCCTTTAATATAACACTAGACACTGCAGGTGAATAGAGTAATATTTTTAACTCATAGAAATCATCATGAAACTTTGCCAGTTGATCACTGACATTAAAACAATGATTTTTTGTATTACAAGTTTTTTCAGACATGTTTGGATAAATATGCAAATTTGGCAATATCTATTATCTATCTCTTTCAAATATTTATTTTATTTTGATGACATATTAGAGTACAACGTTTTTACAGAACATATTTTTGGGTAAGCAGATTCAGACCCTTTGTTCAAACACACACACGCACACGCACGCAGACGCACACACACACGCACACACGCATGCGGACGCACACACACACACACACACACACACACACACACACACACACACACACACACACACACACACACACACACACACACACACACACACACACAACACAACACACGCACTCTCACACACACACACGCACGCACGCACACACACACACATTGTTTAAAACCGACCACTTAAAAGGCTGCCCAGTAACAAATAGACTACAGGAGGGAGTGGTGTGTACACAAACATGAGATTTAATGGACACAATGATCCGGTCTCATGATAAGGGTTTTTATCATCATCACAATAGGTACATCCATTCATCAGAGGTTTGTGTTGTAGTAACGTGTGCAGGACGGTTCATATTTCGCCCTTAACGAAAGAAAAAGAGAATAGATTTGAGTCTATTCATAGGATGACATCATAATATGGACATAATAACTGTAGTCAGACAGGTTTTAGTTAAACCTGCAGTGTGTAGAGTTTTGGGTTTTATTTCCTAGCAGATTTTGTAGAAAGTAATTATTATATCCATAAGTACATTTAATTAAGTGCATAACAGCTGAAAAAAATGTTTTGGATTATTATTTTTTCCCTTAGAAAGGGTCTCATATACGTCCATATTTCTGCATATCTTGGACCAAGGCCTAGTGCCGCCATCTTGAAAGTGTCATAGTTGGAATGTCATCAGGTGCATTGTTTAAAATTTTGATGTGTCCTTGTCCTTGAAGGCCACTGTAGCTTCTGTTATTATTCGAAAGGGTTGGGGTTACCCAGGGAGCGTTGCATTCTAGAACTTTGTAGAACTTTCTTGATGATGTCATATTACACACTGCACCTTTAAGGTAGGTCATTGCTTTAGACCCCAAAAAAACATCTAAACACCTAAACTTCTGGTTAAAGATGCTCCGAGGAACTTTAAGTTTCAGTTAATTCTAGAGCCACTATTGGACCAAAGCAGGTAGTGTTTTTACTACGCCAGCTGTTGTTCCTGGGTGAGCATATACCCATGACAAAGACATTAAGAAAAATTATATAAAAATAACATTCTTTGCACTGATGGTCTCGTTTACTGTTACATGTAATTTATGATCATCAGAGGAAAACTCTTAGCATCTTTAAGATAGCTTTTTTGTGTATTTATTTGAACTTTTCGCACAAACTACATGGACTAAAAACAGAAGTGATTCAGTAGGCTAGAAGAATGTAGTAAACAAAGAAATGGATACGGAAAAACGATGAGAAGTGGGAGGAAAATGGAAAGAAAATATGATTTAAACAGAGCTCTTCTTAAAGTGTTTTTGGCATTCTGCATTTGACATGATGTATTGGGTGTTTTGGGACATCCTAAATCTTTTTCTACCATAATAAATAGCAGGGAAGAAGAATGGGGACTGGAACATTTGATGATAGGCTTAATCAACTTTGTGTCAACTCGTTTGGCGATGGCTTTGAATGTAACCGACATTCATTTATATGAAAAAGTTACGCACTAGAGCTTTAAGATGATCTAACATGATCTGTTTGGTATCAGGTTTTTCTAGGTCGTCTCAGGCCTCTGGGAATCTGTGGAGTATGTCAGGTATGTGAGAGGGTCTGTTTAGTCCAAGAATGCTATCAGCCTCTATGTGTGTGTGTGTGTGTGTGTGTGTGTGTGTGTGTGTGTGTGTGTGTGTGTGTGTGTGTGTGGGTGTCTGTGTATGTGTGTCTGTCTGTATGTCTCTTTGTGAGTGTATACTGTATGTGCATGTGTGTGTGTGTGTGTGTCTGTGTCTGTCTGTGTGTATGTCTGCCTGCATGCCTGCCTGTCTGTGTGCGTGCGTGTGTGTGTGTGTGTGTGTGTGTGTGTGTGTGTGTGTGTGTGTGTGTGTGTGTGTGTGTGTGTGTGTGTGTGTGTGTGTGTGTGTGCGTGTGTGTGTGTGCGTGTGTGTGTGTGTGTGTGTCTGTGTGTGTCACTGTAATATTAGGTTTCAACTCCACACCTTTTCCCGTTTGGAAATCCTAGTTTCCTGAAAAAGTTTTTTTAGTTTGTTGATCCAGGGAAAGTGACTCTTGAACACACACACACACAAACACACACACACACACACACACACACACACACACACACACACACACACACACACACACACACACACACACACACACACACACACACACACACACACACACACACACACACACACACACACACACACACAAACACACACACACACACAGCACAGCACAGCACACAGAAAAAATAGGCCAAGGGCTGAAGACTATTTTTACTATTTTTGAGACTTCTTAAAAACATTTCACACGACCTCAGAGGTTCCCAGGGGTTCTAGGGGACTTACTGGAACACTGGTAAAGACACATTCAAAATATCAACGTTATTTTACTATGTGGAAGTCGGCGCAAATATTATATATATATTTTTTTACCTTTATTTATACAGGTAAATCCCATTGAGACCGAAGACTCTTTTGCAAGGGAGACCTGTTCCCTTTCCCACGTTACCATTCACACACACATTCATACACCGATAGCAGCAGGCTAACTATCGACATTCACTCGAGGCAAGGTGGGTGAAGTGTCTTGCCCAAGGACACAACAACCTTGACACAGGTGGCAGGGCGGGGATCGAACCTCCAACCCTTTGAACATCGGCCGACCCGCTCTACCACCTGAGCCACAGTCGCCAAATATTTGGTATTTGGTAACGATTTAATTTATTTTCCTTTCCTTTTCCTTTTAAGTCCCCCCCCCCCCCATGGGCCTCGGCCAGCAGCGGACCAGGGTTCGATTCCAGCCTGCGGTCGTTCTCTGCATGTCACTCCCCTCTCTGCCCCATTTCAACTCTGACACTATCAATAAAGCATAAAAATGCCAAAAAAAAATCTAAAAAAAAAAAAAGTAAATTCCCGCGTTTTACCGCTCCTAAATCATGCTATTTTTAAAACTTTCTTCACAGCTACATTTCACAACCTAAAAAAAACAAGACTGCACGGTACATTAGTGAATTTCTTGAGGCTAATGGCACGACAGAAAAGTGCCCGAAGTGTGAATCTTAAACAACCAAGAAGCCCTTAATCTCCTGAACAATATAACACTCTGCTCTCAGCTTTCCTGGCTTCAGGCTTCCTGCATGAGACGGATTATAATCTCATAATGTTAATCCTGTTGGTGCGCTGTGAAGCTACTAAAGACCAGAGGCCATACTTTGAGCAAACTGTTACACATTCTAAGATCCGGTTATTTCACACTATGTATGGGAAAGAGTTTACTGGAAATTGTATAAGTGTTTTTTTTTTTAAGATAATTTTTTTGTCATTTTCAAGCTTTATTTTATAGTATGGAGAGACACATAGTTGAAATGGGGAGACAGAGAGTAAGAGGGAGAGAGAGAGAGAGTGAGAGATAGAGAGAGAGGGGGGATGACCTGCAGTAAAGGTCCACGGGTCGGATTTGAACCCGCGACTACTGCAACAGGGACTGAGTCTATATGGTACGCGCTCTATCCACTACGCCACCAGAAAGCCCCTGTATTATGTTTGAATTAATATGCACTTTCAGCAATATTTATTTAACTAATTTAGCATAAAATTGCAAAAATATAGACATTGGATGAAGCAAAGTCAAAAGCTTTATTTGACTCTTTACATACAGTAGAAGAGTCCACATATTTTAAGTGCTTAAAAATGTCTTTTCAGCATGTTTTTAAGAACAAAATGTAACATAAATCAGACAATGAACAACATATGAACAACAAGGTTTAGTCAAGTAAAAACTTTATTGTACATTTTGGACCTTTTGATTTATACTAGTATGAAATAAGACATGTTATGGAAGATAAATGTACAAAAATCAACAACAAAATTGACCAGTGCTAGAAAAAAAAATATATTTTTGCCTACAGTGTCTCGTAAAATGTGTTAAATCTTCACTTTATGAGCTTAAAACAGAGGCAAAACATTTGATTTCTTACACCTAGAAGGATTTCACACACACACACACACGCACGCACGCACACACACGCACGCACGCACACACACACACACACACACACACACACACACACACACACACACACACACACACACACACACACACACACACACACACACACACACACACACACACACACACACACACACACACAGCACTCACGTAGGCCTGGCTTATCAGGGCCCATGTAAATGTTCCTCTGATACAGTAATGTTCCTGTGAAAGACTTATGTTCTGCTACAGCTGTGTAAACACACTGGGAAACACTCTCTCCCTCTAGGCCTTTAAAAACAGCCAGAAAGTGCCAACAGGGATTTTTTTTACTGTTGACAGTGTGTGTGTGTATGTGTGTGTGTGTGTGTGTGTGTGTGTGTGTGTGTGTGTGTGTGTGTGTGTGTGTGTGTGTGTGTGTGTGCTAAATGCAGCTAATATTTCGTGATGTGGAACTAAGCTCATTTGTATGTTGATTTAAATGTGGTCGCATCTAAGTTGAAGTATTTTTTTTTCTCGTATTGGGTAAAATAAAAATAAATAAATATTTGAATAGGGCCCAATTTGTTTCTCTTGTTTCTCTACAGAAAAGTATTACTTAAAACAAACGACAACACTTTAATAACTATTTTTAAGAATATTTTTAATTTGTGTTTGTGAAGGGATGAATATAGCAGCCATTAATGTAATAAAGATTGTTAACTTAATAATTTTTCAGTTTTTAAAGGTGGAGTCAGTGATTCTGGAGAACGCTATAGTTGTCAAAATCAGTGAATATCTCCTCATGATCCGTACTGTATAAGCATTAAAAAGAAAACTTCTGTTGATACACAGCCTAGGCTCTGTAAACGGGCATGTTGCTAGCTGTTGTTGGTCCCCTTTGTTCACACTCCCTTTGTTTACATACTCATTTACAGAGCCTAGGCTGTGTATTAATACTGGATGTTGTTTTCGGTGCGCACAAGCATACTCCAGAATCACTTACCTCACCTTTAAATGTAATAAAACCCGATCATGTATCAACTCTGTGTCAACTCGTTTGGCGATGGCTTGAATGTAAACAACATTAATTCTTGTGAAAAATGTATCCGGTGGCGTAGTGGATAGAACGCGTACCATATTGTCTCCGGCCTTCGTTGCAGTGGTCGCGGGTTTAAATCCGACCCGTGGACCTTTACTGCAGGTCATCCCCCCTCTCTCTCTCTCTCTCTCCCTCTCTCTCTCTCCACATTTCAACTCTGTACTGTCTAAAAAAGCTTGAAAATGCCCCAAAAAAAATCTTTAAAAATTGTACGCACTGTGGCTTTAAACCCAGCCTGTTTTTAATAAAGTATCAGTGAGTGTGTAGCTGAGCTCAGGTGTCCTGCCTCAGGCTCTTCCAGGTTTGGTTCACAGCACCAGCTTTGTCCCACACACACAAAGACTTCCCTGTTCATTTACACACACACACACACACACACACACACACACACACACACACACACACACACACACACACACACACACACACACAACACACACACACACACACACGCACACACACACAGACGCGGACACACAGACGCGCGCACACACACACACACACACACACAGACGCGGACACACACACACACACATGCACACACATGCACGCAGGATGCAGGCTCAACACACACACAAATACACAGAGACGCGCACACACACACGCACACACAGAAAAACACACATTATACGGGACAACGCCCCCGAAATGACAAGTCAATGATACACCTCAAATACTAACCTGTTAGAATGGGCAGAAACATGTTTGTGTGTGTGTGTGTTTGTGTGTGTGTGTGTGTGTGTGTGTGTGTGTGTGTGTGTGTGTGTGTGTGTGTGTGTGTGTGTGTGTGTGTGTGTGTGTGTGTGTGTGTGTGTGTGTGTAATAGGAGGCAGACACAGGAGACTGGGAGAAAGTTTACTATGACAATGCAGAGCTGAGAAATACATGTATACTTTGGTGTACGTTACTAAAAGCAGGACGTTCAAATACTATGGGACATTTCTGCACTGGAAGGTTTTTTTCACCAAATAATTTTCGAGATGTGAATGATATTGTTGTTTACTGTTTTCTTGATATTCCTTTGTACACCAACATAACATACAAACGTTACTGTTTTTTTTTTTAATTTAATTTTTTTTTTTAACCTTTATTGATACAGGTAAATCCCATTGAGACCGAAGACTCTTTTTGCAAGGGAGACCTGTTTTGGTGTGTGTTTACCCAGAGTTACAGTGAGGTCAAGCTCTTGGTAAATCATTCTTCAGCTGACCGAGGTCACACCAAGGTTTGCGCTGGTTGAGCAACTACCAACGATTTGAAAAGGGGCTTGAATGCATCGTGTGTTTCTGACCAATCAGTGGCCTCGGATATTAACACTTGCCCTGCATTCCAATCCCCACACTATATACTATTTAGTATGCCAGAAAAAGAATTAGGATGTCCCAATACATGCAGGTCAATTGTAGTATGCTGAAAATACACAAATGCCCCCAACTAACTCCAATAGCATTTTGGAGTATTCGTCTTTGTTCTTGACATTTCGCGACATAACGAAAATAAATCTTCCTTATCTGATTTTATGTCTCTCCTGTCTGTGGCCCTAAAACTCTTCTGTACTTTAGTATGTAGTGTAGGAAAAAGAAAAAAGTATGTGATTTGGAACGCATGGCATGGCTGTGTTGTAAAAGCCCTACTAACGTCCTCCCTCCTACATACTCAACATGTACAGTATATACCAGAGGTGGGACCAAGTCATTGTTTAGCAAGTCACAAGTAAGTCTCAAGTCTTTACACTCAAGTCCCGAGTCAAGTCTCGAGTCAAGACAGGCAAGTCCCGAGTCAAGTCCCAAGTCAATGCTGACAAGTCTCAAGTCAAGTCCCAAGTCCTGCAGTTTGAGCTTCAAGTCATTTTGAGTCATTTTAACCAAAAATTAATACTTTATTTACCCACATCATGTACACTTTTAAAATCTGTCTCTATTTATTAAAACAAGTGCAATTGAATTTGTGGAAAAAAAATTGTACGGACATTGCACTTCCTAAATGCACTATTTACAAGTGATTTTTAACATTTAACTCATATTTTGCAATATTATTCTTCATTTTAAACCACTCCTTTACAGAATAAACATTTATTAATTTGTGTTATGTTGACCACCTCGTAGTTTTTATACCCGAACAAAAACAGACACTCACACATAGGCTACATGTAGAAAAGGCCCCAAAGTTTATAGGTTACAGTGTTGTTATTTCTTATAGTGTGTTAAGATGTGTTTTGTTCAGCGTGGATGACAGTATAGCTGTCAGTTAGTGGCAGTGACGTCAGTCGGCCGGAGAGTCTGTTTAGTAAGTTTCCTTTCTCTTCTCCCTCGGTCAGGTGTGTGAGCGACGTGCATGTTGCCGCAGTAGTCGATCATTACACAGTTGAAACGTGTTTATGTGAATCACCCGTGTGTGAGTAAGTACATGCAGTCCCGATCGCTGTTATAAGTTACAGTTTATGGATGTTATTAACGACCGCGACTCGCCGGTCGCAACAGCTGTTCTAACGTCTCCTCACGAGCGGAATGTAGCCTAAGCTTTTGTTCTTTTCCCGCGATCTATGCTGCTGTGCCTGTGAAAGAAGGAAAATGAAGAGCGGATAAACCCTACTCCTCCTCTCCTAGTCTCATGCTTATTCTGACGTTTTTGGCCTTATGTGGAGTTCTGGCCGACACCTCTGAAGTGAAACCAGTGATAAGCATGGACCTATAAAGAAAGGTGATACCGGTACATCCACCAGTTTCCTCCGCTACACTACATGATGAAAGATACAGAGCGGTAGGCCTACTTAAAAATATACTTTTTAATCTTTGTGTTTTGGGGAAAGTAGCAAGTCTTGTCAAGTCAAAAGGCTCAAGTCCAAGTCAAGTCACGAGTCAATGATGTTAAAGTCCAAGTCAAGTTGCAAGTCTCTTTACATTTTGTCAAGTCGAGTCTCAAGTCATCAAATTCATGACTCGAGTCTGACTCGAGTCCAAGTCATGCGACTCGAGTCCACACCTCTGGTATATACTACATACTGTTTACTTAACCATCCATTGTGTATGCGAGGTTCGTCGGACCGTTTACACTGAAGTATACTGAAGCAATAAAGAATAATAAAAAAAAAAAACTTCCATGTCGTTTGAAAAGACGCAATGCATTGTGGGGTGGTTGAGTAGGAAAAGTGTCCTAACAATCCATACACAAAATCTCCCCGGAAGTAAGTTTTCATCTGGGCATTTCTCGCTGTGTTGTAAAAAGCCCTACTAACGTCCTCCCTCCTACATACTCAACATGTACATACTACATACTGTCTACTTAACCATCCATTGTGTATGCAAGGTTGGTCCGACAAGTATAGCAGATCATGAGGAGATATTCACTGATTTTGACAACAATGGATTTTGACAACAAGCGTTCTCCAGAATCACTGACTGCACCTTTGGTAAATGGACTTATATAGCGCTTTATCTCCGTTATTCTCAGACCCAAAGCACTTTACATTATTTTTGTACACTTTCACCCAGTTACACACACATTCATACACCGATAGCAGCAGCTACCACGCAGGGTAGGCTTAGCACTAGGGTGCTAAGTTAACTAAGCTAACTATCGGGAGCAATTCGGGGTTCAGTGTCTTGCCCAGGGACACTTCGACATGTGGCGGGGAGACGGGGGATCGAACCTCCGACCCTGTAACCCAGAGGCGAACTCCCTACCACTTCGCCACTGCCGCCCCAAATGTTTAATTTTTACCACCCACCTTTAATGTTTTGGAAATGGAACCAGGGAAGTGGTAACTGGCAGGAGGGAGGTGTGTGTTGTTAAGGCCAGGACACACCAGTCCGACTTGTTTCTACTTGTTCCGACTACGCAAAAAATGGTGTCGGCCGTTTCAGGAAGCTCCAGGCTTCCCGTCGCGGCCAGAGAACACACCAAACTGACTGCTGACTTTCCGTGCGCTCTGTTGCTTGCGCGGGACGTAATGTCTCCATAACAGCAGGCGGCGCTAATCTGTATTGTGGCCCGAAAAAATACGAAAGCCGGAAATGATGGGACAACTCTCTAGAGCATAAACATAGATAGAAATACGTATTTATATTTATGGACCATAAGAGCACAATTTTTAGCAGAGAGTGTCGAGCATGGTGTCGAGCAGTCAACAAGGGTTGATGCATGTGAGTACTCTCAAAACGAAACGAACAAACACATTAAAACGATGGCTAGCTGTTGTTAGCTGTTTGTGCTACTCGCCTCACTTCCGGGCTTCACTGATTCGCTAGCCCTCCACCAATCAAATTGCTCCAAATGAAAGACGGTCGGCCAGCCTGTCGCCGCCGATTGAACATGTTCAATCGGCGGTGACAGGCTCAAAACAAGCCCGACGACCTCTACGTCGGCCGACGTCACGGCACACACCAAACAGATTCGTCTCCCGACCCCCTATCGACTCTACGACGGCGATTTTCGGGCTGGTGTGTCCTGGCCTTTAGAGAGACAGAGGGACAGAGGGGCTTTGAGAGAGTTGGCTGCATACTGAACTGAGCTGCAGTTTTATCAGTCAGTCAGTGGCCAAACTCCAGTAAACAACCAGGCAAAAGCAAAGTGTAGCCATGGAAAAATAACAAGGGGCATTAAAGCAATAGTGCGTAACTATTTCATATCAATTAATGTGGGTTACATTCAAGCCATCGCCAAACGAGTTGACACAAAGTTGAAACGTGACAGGCTTCTATTACATTAAAGGTGATAGTAGTAGTTGATAGAGCATATCAGCTCCACAAAACTCTCTCTGTATTTCTCAGTATGGCAGCGTTTATAAACTGGTGTCCCCTTCCCCCCCCCCCCCCCTCTTCCCCCTGACACTGGCACAGGGGCCCTTACCTCATATACATGCACCTACAGTGTTGTTGTAATTCCTCAGAATTCCTCATGAAGGCGACAGAAGTTACGCACTATAGCTTTAACCCAAGTGTTTTAATCCACCTAACAAAGCGACTGTGTCTCAGTTGGTAGAGCGGGTTGGCCGATGATCAAAGGGTTGGAGGTTCGATCCCCGCCCTGCCACCTGTGTCATAGTTGTTGTGTCCTTGGGCGAGACACTTCACCCACCTTGCCTCGTGTGAATGTCGATAGTTAGCCTGCTGCTATCGGTGTATGAATGTGTGTGTGAATGGTAATGTGGGAAAAGAAAACAGGTCTCCCTTGCAAAAGAGTCTTCGGTCTCCTTACCTGTATAAATAAAGGTTAAAAAAAAAAAAAAAAAAAAGAAGCTTGGCGAAAGTTTTAATTGTTTTATTTAAAATTTTGTCAGTTTATAATCAAATTAATACCGGAAGGAAAACCTTTGCATGTGCCGCATATGCAAAACACCACGGATGTGCTTGTCAGTAAGTCAACAGCAGGCATTTCTTGGGCTCTTCTTGGGGATTTTCTGAGCTCCTGCACCAGTGTCAGGTGGGGGGCGAAACCAGTTTGTAAACGCTGCCATACTGAGAAATACAGAGAGAGTTTTGTGGAGCTGATATAGGCTTAAAAATCGACTTTGTATCAACTCGTTTGGGGGGCGATTTCTTAAATGTAACTGACATTCATTTATAGGAAAAAAAAGTTACTCACTATAACTTTAAAGCTGTACAGGAGAGTCTAGCCCAAACCATTTGACTAAAAAAACCTACAGAAATGAAGTCACAGGGTGGATACACAATTAGACAGGAGTTAGACTAAACATTTAATAAAGCACACACCATGCTATTCAGATA
>CM047523.1:27108019-27118019 GCA_026122265.1 Ammodytes dubius | reverse complement strand
GTGTGTATGTCCCTGCGTTGATGTCAGTGTGTGAGGTGGGCGTGCTGCTGCGGCTGTCTGCTGCAGAATGGTGAGTGGTTGCCCGGGGGATCGTCATGGAAGGCTCCGCAGGGTTCTGTATGAGGTCACAACATGGGTCAAAATATCAGGAAAACTAGTGTAGTATGTGTGTGTGTGTGTGTGTGTGTGTGTGGTGTGTGTGTGTGTGTGTGTGTGTGTGTGTGTGTGTGTGTGTTGTGTGTGTGTCTGTGTGTGTGTTGTGTGTGTGTGTGTGTGTGTGTGTGTGTGTGTGTGTGTGTCTGTGTGTGTGTGTGTCTGAGTCTGTTTATGTAAGAGTATAGGTAACCAGTTATGTATCCACACTATTTGCACCATATTCAAATGTGTATTTCTGTAAACAATTCCATGTGTGGTGTGTGTTTGTGTGTCAGTCTGTCTGTGTGTGTGTGTGTGTGTGTGTGTGTGTGTGTGTGTGTGTGTGTGCTACATGTCCGTCTGTCCGTCTGTGTGTGTCATTTACAGTGTGTGTGTGTGTGTGTGTGTGTGTGTGTGTGTGTGTGTGTGTGTGCGTGCTACATGTCCGTCTGTGTGTGTCATTTACAGTGTGTGTGTGTGTGTGTGTGTGTGTGTGTGTGTGTTTATAGAATCCTCACGTTTCCTGCTTTGCTGATGATAGCCAGTTCAGTGGGCTGGTAGACCTGACCTCGCAGCTGACCGGTGTAGCCGCTGTACGGAGAAATGGGCTTCGACGCTGTGAATAGATAAGACAGAAAACAGTATGAATGTGTGACTTCTAACGCACTTACATCAACTAAACTTTCCATAATCATTCTCAGCACTATTCCGAAGGTTATTACAGAAGGATGTGTTCATATGTTGTTAACTGTCTGATTTATGAGACATTTTCTTCTTTAAAACATGCTGAAAATGCATTTTTATTTTAAGACCTGTTCATATAGCATTTGTTTGATTAAAAAAATGATGTCACACATGGGAAAATGTAGGGTGAGACAGTGAGACCATAAAACCACTCTATCTGCCTTTTCTCAGGCTAGGATGAACCGATTTCTAACATTTTTGCACATGTATACCATATAGGATCTCAGAGTTCAATACACCTTCATATTTCTACCAGTGAAGTAGGTCTTTAACATTTTACATGTGTTTTGTATAAACTCTAAACTCTAATCATAATAAGGGACAGCATTGTAGTCGCCCCTATGACTTCTGTTTATTTACTACTGTAGTAGTTTTGAATAGCCTCTATCACCAGAGTTGCTTAAAGGTGCAGTGTGTGTAATATGACATCATCAAGAAAGTTCTACAAAGTTCTAGAATGCAACGCTCCCTGGGTAACCCCAACCCTTTAGAATAATAACAGAAGCTACAGTGGCCTTCAAGGACAAGAACAATTCTACATTTTAAACAATGCACCTGCATGATGACATTCCAACTATGACACTTTCAAGATGGCGGCACTAGGCCTTGGACCAAGATATGCAGAAATATGGACATATATGAGACCCTTTCTAAGGGAAAAAGAAAATCAAAAAAAAATGTTCCGCTTTTATTTTTTTAACCTTTATTTCTACAGGTAAATCCCATTGAGACCGAAGACTCTTTTACAAGGGAGACCTGTTTTTCCTTTCCCACGTTACCATTCACACACACATTCATACACCGATAGCAGCAGGCTAACTATCGACATTCACACGAGGCAAGGTGGGTGAAGTGTCTTGCCCAAGGACAAAACAACTATGACACAGGTGGCAGGGCGGGGATCGAACCTCCAACCCTTTGATCATCGGCCAACCTGCTTTACCAACTGAGCCACAGTCGCCCCCAAAACTTGATCTTACACACAGAGCCCTCATTAACCATAAAAAAGGGCATCTAACACTATTTAACACTATCTATCTGTGTTTTATTTGTTATCTTGTTTGTGCATGTACGGGTGTGAGACATGACTCCTATTGGCAAACAGTATATCCCTGGATGCCACTGTTGCCACGCCTTGTTGCTATGGACACAATGCAAACAGGAGGCTTGATAAATCTGGTGGGAATCAATCAGAATGTGTGTGTGTGTGTGTGGAAGAGAGAGTGTGTGTGTGTGTGGAAGAGAGTGTGTGTGTGTGTGTGTGTGTGTTTGTGTGCGTGCGTGTGTGTCTGTGTGTGGAAGAGAGTGTGTGTGTGTGCATGCCTGTGTGTGTGTGTGTGTGTGCGTGTGTGTGTGTGTGTGTGTGTGTGTGTGTGTGTGTGTGTGTGTGTGTGTGTGTGTGTGTGTGTGTGTGTGTGATTGCATGCATGTGTGTGTGTGTGTGTGTGTGTGTGTGTGTGGGATACGGTGGTTAAACTAGACACTCATTAACAGTAATGATTTAAAAGCTACATTCCATTTTAGCCTGACACTCTGGGAAAGCAGTTTGTAGGCGTCCATCGGTGTGTGTGTGTGTGTGTGCGTGTGTGTGTGTGTGTGTGTGTGTGTGTGTGTGTGTGTGTGTGTGTGTGTGTGTGTGTGTGATATACTTAGATAGGGAGGTTACTGTGTGACTAGTGTGTTGGTTTCGGTGATGTGTTGACTACTTAATTTTTAATCCATTGCTATAATTACTAGGATATAATCAGGACTAATTTCTATAGTAATTTAGTCATAGGCTTTATAAAGAAAATAAGTAATTTATAGGGAGTTAACTGGGGAGTTAAATGGCTAAGGGTGAAGTCATTTGTTGACACAGCACTTAAAGGAATACTTCACCCATACGGAACCAGCGTTCTATCATTATAAAATAACTATTATAATATAATGAATGAGGTTTTTCTTCCCTCAGTCTTCCCTCAGTCTTCCCTTGGCCCAGCTGTCCTGTTAATCCTAACCCTTACTGTGATGTCACAAGAAGGAAACTGTAGGGTTAGACAGTGAGACCATGAAACACTCTTTCTGCCTTTTCTCAGGCTAAAATGATCTGATTTAATTTTCTTTTGCACATTTATACTAAATAGGATCTCAGAGTTCAATACACCTTCATATTCCAACCGGTGAAGTAGGTCTTTAACATGAATCACTCATTCAAATTAGAATAATCTTTGAAAAACATGCCACCTTTGAGGACATTAGCAGCCATACAACACTGTCTACTTAATCATCTATGATAGGCCACTGTCTAATCCACAACCCCTGCTATTTAGAAAGATGTGAGACTTCAAACTTAAAGGTGCAGTGTGTAATATGACATCATCAAGAAAGTTCTACAAAGTTCTAGAATGCAACACTCCCTGGGTAACCCCAACCCTTTAGAATAATAACAGAAGCTACAGTGGCCTTCAAGGACAAGAACAATTCTAAATTTTAAACAATGCACCTGATGACATTCCAACTATGACACTTTCAAGATGGCGGATACTAGGCCTTGGCCCAAGGTATGGAGAAATATGGAGATATATGAGACCATTTTTTCAGCTATTATGCACTAAATTAAACGTTCTTATGGATATTATAATTACTTTCAACAAAATCTGCTAGGAAATAAAACCCAAAATTCTACACACTGCAGGTTTAAGGACTAAAATGTACTGTTTTGGTGACTATTTTTTATTTTTTTCAGCACCATTAGATCCTCTTCTGCTCAGTACGTATACAGCCACATATCAAATTCTGTGTGATCACCACTCGGATTCAAAACAGCTTTTTGAGCACATTTTGTTGGGTAATAGGTCTGTTTAGTTTGTTTGTTGGGCGGCTATCAACTTTTGCACATCACTTGTGTAGGCCTATATTTAATGATAAATACATCGCGATGGAAAATAAGTACATAGTCTGACTGTGTGTGTGCGTGAGTGAGTGAGTGAGTGAGTGAGTGAGTGAGTGAGTGAGTGAGTGTGTGCGTGAGTGAGTGAGTGAGTGAGTGAGTGAGTGAGTGAGTGAGTGAGTGAGTGAGTGAGTGAGTGAGTGAGTGAGTGAGTGAGTGAGTGAGTGAGTGAGTGTGTGTGTGTGTGTGTGTGTGTGTGTGTGTGTGTGTGTGTGTGTGTGTGTGGTGTGTGTGTTTTGCAGCCAGGGAGGTTACTGTGTGACTACTGTGTCATGCAAAGTGAATGCACTAAACCTTTACAAACAGAGTGACTTTACAAACTTTTCAGATATGTATTCCAGGCAAATATTTGATTTGTGTGTGTGTGTGTGTGTGTGTGTGTGTGTGTGTGTGTGTGTGTGTGTGTGTGTGTGTGTGTGTGTGTGTGTGTGTGTGTGTGTGTGTGTGTGTGTGTGTGTGTGTGTGTGTGTGTGTGTGTGTGTGTGTGTGTGTGTTGATTTATACACTAGAATGGTGGGAACCAAAACAGCTCCAAGCCACATAGAAACCTGGAGCTTTGCATAAGGCGAGATTTAAGGGCAGATAGGTCTACGATGGTTACATTTTGAAACCCACAAAATCTGTCTGTCTGTCTGGCTGTCTGTCTGTCTGTCTGTCTGTCTGTCTGTCTGTCTGTCTGTCTGTCTGTCTGTCTGTCTGTCTATCTATCTATCTATCTATCTATCTATCTATCTATCTATCTATCTATCTATCTATCTATCTATCTATCTATCTATCTATCTATCTATCTATCTATCTATCTATCTATCTATCTATCTATCTATCTATCTCAGGGTCAATCAGTTGTAGACTAAAGCTGCCAAACACTCTCACAAAATAAAGAAAATTATTGTATTTAGAAGGAATAGTACAAATATTTACCTTTTTGGCTCTTAACATTTTTTGTTCACGCCCACTTAGAAACTAATTGCTGTATTTTTGCATTTATTGTCTCTTTAAATGTGTTATACATAAAAAGTTATATTATGAAATACCAAGCATTTTATATTGACAATTTTCATGAAGCTATCATTTACATCAGTCCACCCACCTTGGCTTGGCTCGTCCATAGAGAAAGCTTTTCTGTCTGTCTGTCTGTCTGTCTGTCTGTCTGTCTGTCTGTCTGTCTGTCTGTCTGTCTGTCTGTCTGTCTGTCTGTCTGTCTGTCTGTCTGTCTGTCTGTCTGTCTGTCTGTCTGTCTGTCTGTCTGTCTATTATTTACATCAGTCTACCCACCTTGGCTTGGCTCGTCCATAGAGAAAGCTTTATTCTCCATAAACATGTTCTGTGACTTCTGCTCCTTGAGAATGGTTTCGTATCCCACTCCTCTGCTTGGATACAGCACCTCTCCGAACCCTGGCTCGCTCTCCTCATCTCCGCCGGACAGGCAACAGATCTCAGGGATGCTGTAGAGGATCAGGAAAACCCACGCGTTCGCCACCAGGGCTATGGCTAAAGTAGGATCGTCCCATTTCGGACTTCCGTGTTTTCCGTTGCCGTAGACGTACATTACGATCCACGCCACCCAGATCCCGACCGAGAAAAAAACGGCGAGAAAAATACAGGCGCCGTATTTTTTCCAGTGCGCGTGCTTGCCTCCAAAAATAGCCGAACTTGCCACGAAAACGGCTACGATCAAAGTCATAACGTAGATTAGCGCCATGACGAAATCCTGGTTTGCGATGTTGCACGGTGTGGCTGTGGCTGTGCTTGCCGGTGCGGTGAGGTTGAGAGGGAGAAGAAGCGGATGGCGAACAATCGTGATGATCAGCCATTCTGTGTTGATGACGGCTTCGACTAGCCACAGCCCCAAAGCGCCCAGACACAACACCCAGGCGTGGGGCGCGGAGTTACTCCTGGCGAGGACATTCAGCCGTACGCACTGCATTAAGAGACAGGCGAAACAACCGGCGAAAAGCACCCCGAAAAGGAACCTCCGTGACGCACATGTCGAAAAATCCTTCCCAACGATGAAGGCGAAAGTCAGGCAGAAAAGTCCAAGAGTGAAGATTAAGAAGAATGCGTGGAGGGCTATGGAGCTTCTTCGGTTGTGGTTTTTAGCGAATGGGATACTGGCTAAAAGCGCGATGAAAAGTACAATGGAAAATACGATCCCGGCCGCAGCGAAAGCCTCCAAAACGATGCCCCAAACGGCGCTCTTGTCACACAGGTTGAAGTAGAGAGAGTCCAAGTTTGGGCCGCAACCATCCGGGGTAGGGGAGAGGGTGAGGGTGGTATTTTCGGCCATGTTTTTAAAGTTGGTCCTAGGATAGTGAACAGTGGCACCTGTAAGGACACACACAAGGGGTAGAATGAGAAAGGGCGGAGAGAGCGGTTAAGACTTAAATACACTGGGATACACTCCCAAATATACTGGGTTTGAGGCAACACCCAATTAGGCAAATATTGGGTGAGTGTCTATGAGTCAGGATACGTAGAGAAACCATGTGACTATGAACAAAAACCTGCTCCTGGTGACATCACAAACACACACACACGCAGGCAGACACACACACGCCATAGGCAGACACACACACACACACACACACACACACACACACACACACACACACACACACACACACACACACACACACACACACACACACACACACACACACACACACACACCATCACTAACTGTCAAAAAGTTAGGAAAACTCAACTTTTAAAGAAAAACTGTCTTCACTTGATTTTTGAGTTTTGAGGCTCAAAGAGTTTGAAAAGTTATCAGGTTTGAAGTTTTAGGTTTAACAGACTAAAGGCCAGGACACACCGGCCAGATAATCGCCATCGTAGTGTCGGTAGGGGGTCGGGACACGAATCTGTTTGGTGTGTGCCGTGACGTCGGCCGACGTAGAGGTCGTCAGGCTTGTTTTGAGCCTGTTTTGAGAACATGTTCAATCGGCGGCCGACCGTCTTTCATTTGGAGCAATTTGATTGGTGGAGGGCTAGCGAATCAGTGAAGCCCGGAAGTGAGGCGGGTAGCACAAACAGCTAACAACAGCTAGCCATCGTTTTAATGTGTTTGTTTGTTTCGTTCAGCGAGTACTCACATGCATCAACCCTTGTTGACTGCTCGACACCATGCTCGACACTCTCTGCTAAAAATGGTGCTCTTATGGTCCATAAATATAAATACGTATTTCTATCTATGTTTATGCTCTAGAGAGCTGTCCCATCATTTCCGGCTTTCGTATTTTTTCGGGCCACAATACAGATTAGCGCCGCCTGCTGTTATGGAGACATTACGTCCCGCGCAAGCAACAGAGCGTACGGAAAGTCAGCAGTCAGTTTGGTGTGTTCTCTGGCCGCGACGGGAAGCCTGGAGCTTCCTGAAACGGCCGACTCCATTTTTTGCGTAGTCGGAACAAGTAGAAACAAGTCGGACTGGTGTGTCCTGGCCTTAAGAATTTCAATAATAACAGTTGTTCTGTGGCGCTCCGGTGGCGTAGTGGATAGAGCGTGTACCATATCGGCTCAGGCCTTCGTTGCAGTGGTCGCAGGTTTGAGTCCGACCCGTGGACCTTTACTGCAGGTCATCCCCTCTCTCTCTCTCTCACTCTCTCTGTCTGTCTCCCCATTTCAACTCTGTACTATCTAATAAAAAAGCTTGAAAATGCCCAAAACAATTATCTTAAAAAAAAATAACAGTTGTTCTCTGTCAGACAGAAAACAAACAAAACCAAGTCGGTCAAAATGTTGATTCAAACGTTACAGTAAACAGTCTTAAAGATGTTTAAGTTCGTAGGGGGCTCCCTTAGCTCAGTTGGTAGGACGTCCCCCCCCATGGGCCTCGGCCAGCAGCGGACCCGGGTTCGATTCCAGCCCGCGGTCGGTCTCTGCATGTCACTCCCCTCTCTGCCCCATTTCAACTCTGTCTCTACACTATCAATAAAGCCAAAAAAAATATCTTAAAAAAAAAAAAAAAAGATGTTTAAGTTTGTAGAACTCAAAACTTGAAGTTCCATTACATTTGAATGATAAGTTATCTTAACAGAAGTTGACTCAAATGCAGACAGTTTTCCTTCAAACTTTAAAGGTGCAGTGTGTAATATGACATCATCAAGAAAGTTCGACAAAGTTCTAGAATACAACACTCCCTGGGTAACCCCACCCCTTTCGAATAATAACAGAAGCTACAGTGGCCTTCAAGGACAAGAACAATTCTACATTTTAAACAATGCACCTGATGACATTCCAACTATGGCACTTTCAAGATGGTGGCACTAGGCCTTGGTCCAAAATATGCAGAAATATGGACACATATGAGACCCTTTCTAAGGGAAAAAATAATAATTCAAAACATTTTATTCAGCTATTATGCACTAAATTAAATGTACTTGTGGATATTATAATTACTTTCTACAAAATCTGCTAGGAAATAAAACCCAAAATTCTACACACTGCAGCTTTAACATTTTAGGAGTTTAAAAATTAAGCCTCAAAACTATAAAATCTGGTGAAGACAGATATGAGTTTTTACTAACTTTTCATTTAAAACATAATCTACATTATGATCACAGCTCAATGTTCACCAAGTGCAAAGCCACTGTGTGTTTCTCATAATCATATCATACTGTCCGTTTACTTATTTAACTGTCTGATACCTATAATACTAATTGATTGGATTTATATAGCGCTTTATTCCCTTAGGACTCAAAGCGCTTACAGGGTTCCAGGTTCAATTCGTTCACACACAGTCATACCGGTGGTGGTAAAGTACGATAGTAGCCACAACTGCCCACTACTTTGTCACTTACTTTGTTTGACATCACTTTACATTTGTTTATTTTGTTCTGCCTTTTACTCCGTTGCATTGTCCCTTTTGTCGCTGATACAATGTGTAGGAATATATAATCTCATTTTATCTTATCGTGATGACGTGATAAGTCTTTTACAAAATCACTAAACAGTTATTCACTAATGGACAGAATCACAAAAAAAAAGCTGCACCCCAGACCTCGGCCATAGAAACCAAATATCACAGGAATGTCCAGGTTAAGGTGTGTGTGTGTGTGTGTGTGTGTGTGTGTGTTGTGTGTGTGTGTGTGTGTGTGTGTGTGTGTGTGTGTGTGTGTGTGTGTGTGTGTGTGTGTGTGTGTGCGTGTGTGTGTGAGTTTTTGCCAAGTCTAGTGTTAATCATTAACGATATATCTGACGTCCAATATTGTTTCTGTACATTGCGATCACACCTAAATCAATGAGGCTGAAAGTACATTCAAACCTAACCCCGTAGTTTAAACACTTACAATGTACAGTGTAAAATAATGGACATTTTTCTCTTAAAGACCTACTTCACCGGTTGGAATATGAAGGTGTATTGAACTCGGAGATCCTATGTAGTATAAATATGCAAAAAAATAAATAATCGGATCATCCTAGCCTGAGAAAAGGCAGAAAGAGTGTTTTATGGTCTCACTGTCTAACCCTACAGTTTCCTTCTTGTGACATCACAGTAAGGGTTAGGATTAACAGGACAGCTGGGCCAAGGGAAGACTGAGGGAAGACTGAGGGAAGAAAAACCTCATTCATTATATTATAATAGTTGTTTTATAATGATAGAAGAACGCTGGTTCCGTACGGGTGAAGTATTCCTTTAAAGGTGGAGTCGGTGATTCTGTCAAAATCACTTTTTTTGTCAAAATCAGTGAATATCTCATCATGATCTGCTAGCTGTCCGTACTGTGTGTGTACTGAAAAAAAAAATCCAGTGTTAATACACAGCCTAGGCTCTGTAAATGGGCATGTTCGCTAGCTACAGTGGGCCATTTTTTAACATACAAGTTAAGAGAACCTAGGCTGTGTATTAACACTGGATTTTTTTTCCAGTACACACACACAGTACAGACAGGTAGTGGATCGTGAGGAGATATTCAGTGATTTTGACAACAAGCGTTCTCCAGAATCACTGACTCCACCTTTAATGAGTGGAACTTTTTCTGCTTTGTAGAATACACTTCCTCCCAGTCCCAGTCTTGTATTTCTGCTGTCTGTCTGTCTGTCCGTCCGTCCGTCCGTCCGTCCGTCCGTCCGTCCGTCCGTCCGTCCGTCCGTCCATCCATCCATCCATCCATCCATCCATCCATCCATCCATCCATCCATCTATCTATCTATCTATCTATCTATCTATCTATCTATCTATCTATCTAT
>CM047523.1:27085417-27087917 GCA_026122265.1 Ammodytes dubius | reverse complement strand
ACACACACACACACACACACACACACACACACACACAACACACACACACACAGACACACACAGAGGGACACGTCAAAGACACAAATTAATCTAGAATAAATCAAGGATATTAATTTTTAAGATTATCAAAAACCTACAAACCATATGCCACAACCAATTCATTTTGTCACTCAAGACACACACAACACACACACACACCACACACACACACACACACACACACACACACACAACACACACACACACCAAACACACACACACACACACACACAACACACACCACTTCATAGGACAACGTTCAAAGACACAAGATTAATCTAAGTTTTATACAGACAGACTGCAGGTTAATATATTGTCAACAAGGTCACACACAAACACACAAAACACACTGTACACACACACACACCAACTCACACACACACACACCCCCCCCCCCCCCCCACCACACACACACACACACACACTGTAACACACACACACCCTCACACACACACACACAGCAGCTGTAGATAACACAGATATCGGGAGAGCTAACACGTTCTTATAACTGCTGCTTGTTACGCCCTGTGATCCTTCAAGGACTGAACACACACACACACACACACACACACACACACACACACACACACACACACACACACACACACACACACACACACACACACACACACACACACACACACACACACACACAGTGATGTATAGGGGAGTCAGTCTAAAGCTTGTTAAGCGCAGCTGAACCAAGACGGGATTATGATTCATGCTCTTCATACAAACAGTGAGACACACACACACACACACACAGACACACACACACACACACACACACACACACACAGTGAGCCACACACACACACACACACAGTGAGCCACACACACACACACACACACACACACACACACACACACACACACACACACACAGAGCCCCACACACACACACACAGAGCCACACACACACACAGAGAGCCCCACACACACACACACACACACACACACACAGAGCCACACACACACACACACACAGACACAGACACCACACACACACACACACACAGAGCCACACACACACACACACAGTGAGACACACACACAGAGCCACACACTCACACACACACACAGAGCCACACACACACACAGACACACACACACACACACACACACACACACACACACACACACACACACACACACACAGTGAGACACACACACAGAGCCACACACACACACACACACACAGACAACACACACACACACACACACACACACACACACACACACACACACACACACACACACAGTGAGACACACACACAGAGCCACACACACACACACTCTGTGCTCCGATGCCTTCACTGACTGTCAGATTTATCGGCTCCCGACCAGTTTAACTGTAAATGATTTTAGAGAAGAAGAAGAAGAAGAAGTGTCCTGATGACAGTATCAAACCTCCACACTAACACAGTTCATACAGTGCAGCAAGGCAAGGCAGGTCTATCTCTACATAGCATAATCCAAACACAAGGCCATTCAAAGTGCTTTACACACACACACACACACACAAGGCCATTCAAAGTGCTTTACACACACACACACACACACAAGGCCATTCAAAGTGCTTTACACACACACACACACACACAAGGCCATTCAAAGTGCTTTACAGGGGCAAGATTAAAATACATAAAACACCTTAGAAAAGCGAATGAGAAGAAGTAGAACATTTAAATAAAATAAAAATGACATGTTAAAAGGGAAACAGAAAATATATCAAACCTCCACAGTAACACAGGCAAGTTTATTTCTATAGCACAATCCAGACACAAGGCCTTTAAAAGTGCTTTACAGGGCAAGACATACATCAAGATTAGAATGCTGAAACAGCTTACGCTAAACTGGATAGTTGAGTATGAAGATTTGAAAAAGTTTAAAAAGATTTCATTAGTATAGAAGAAGTTGAAAATATAGAAGTTTGAATATGATTTCTTGCTGAAATTATGAATAAATTGAAAGAAAAAACTGTGAAATAGTGATTTAATAGACTTGAAGTTAAACTGCATTGATATGAAGCAGCTAAAGGAGCATGAATATGTGAAAAAGTAAGAAATAGTCTTAAGTAATGAATTACTGAACTCTTATAGGAATGATGTTGAACATTACATTTTTAACATTAAATTACAATTGAAAGACATGAAAAAAAATGAAGTGTGAGATAGTCCATCAATGGGCAGAGTGTTTTCCCCGTTACAACTTTGTTTCTACAAAATGTCTAATAAAGCAAAAAAAAAAAAACAGAGAGGTCATTTCATCCGAAACTTCACCTCAAACCGCTGCCTCTAACTGACGGACCGTGAGTGTAACTGACATAATTATTTTATTGTTAGAACCAGAAGAATCTGATGAAGACACAGTGTGAAGATTATGTCTGTAATGTGAAGAATATGAGAACCAGAGCATTTTAAAAGTGTGGTACAGTCTGCCTTTCTCCAGAAATAGAGAG
>CM047523.1:27075417-27077917 GCA_026122265.1 Ammodytes dubius | reverse complement strand
TGTTTACAGAGCCTAGGCTGTGTATTGACACTGCACACACACACAGTACAGACAGGTAGTGGATCATGAGGAGATATTCACTGATTTAGACAACAAGCGTTCTCCAGAATCAGTCAGTGCGGTTACATGGCACAACTAGATTAGATTATCACATATATCGAACTAGACACTTAACGGACCGTGTCACTTGTCTGAGTTTACATGGCCTTTCAGGAATCGGATAAATGTCCAATGCATGGCTGTCTCCATTACGCTAGATGGCGCTGTAGCCCTTTCAACCATGCTTTCAACAAGTGTTAAAAAGAGCCACGTCCGGTTCTCTTCCGGCAACAACCCATGGTGTAGCCTATTACGCGCAGGCACACAAGCACAGAACGAGAAGTCCGGTATGCGATGTCCGATCCCTGTTTACATGCAGAGAGAATGCCGACAACGAACGACTTATCTAGGTGTTTTTATCCGACATCTCTTGTCCGTTATCGTGCCGATTTGTGTGCGAAGTAGATCGGATAAAGGTGTTTACATGCAGTTTAAAAGTCCTGTTGAAGTCTTATTCGTTTAGTTACCCGATTATGAGTCTGCATGTAAACGCACTGACTGACTGCACCTTTAACAGACAATGTGTTGTGGTGAGGTAGGCAGGCAGGCAAGTAGGACCCAAACGCAGACGTTAAAAAGAAAAAGGTAATTTATTGCTCCAACAAAAATACAAAAAAACTCAGGACGGCCAAAAGGCAAAAGACAAAAGACAGGTAACACAGAAGACGAGACTCACCAACACGCAACAGGACAAACCATAATGCTCAGACAAGGAACAAAGGAACACAAGGAGTATATATACTAGACACAAGACAGGGTAGACAACGAGGGACAGGTGAAACACATTAGGGGAGGGAGCAGTAATCAAACAGGAGGGATACTTGACAGGACATGGGGAGGAACAAGACAGACATACCAAAATAAAACAGGAAACCCGGATACCAAAACAAGACAAGACACAGACACAATGTTGGTTTTTATTGTAGAGATTGTTCCAATGATGTTCAGCAAGCAAGACATCCCTCTGACCTAGGTTTATGACTCAGAAGGATTTATACACACACACACTGAGACAGACACACACAAACACACACTGAGACAGACACACACACACACACACACACACACACTGAGACAGACACACACACACACACACACACACACACACTCAGGTCTGTTGAAGTGAGGCAGTGACCTTGAACAATGTGAATTGACTGAACTTTATTGGAGTGATCATATTAAACAGTGACAAAGCATTCAGTAGGGGAGAACGGGGTAAGTAGGCACACTTTTTACTCTAGTGAGAATTGCTTATCACCTAAACATCTTTCGATAGCCATTCCTACATTACATTGAAGCTTAAGGTGTTGGCTTGAAATGTGTACCCCTCACTTTTTCTATCTTATTGTAATAAAGAAGAAATTAATCATCAAAGACACCCTTACACATTGTGACAACCAACCCCATCAAGGGGTCGGTTGTCAAACACTATGGGGTTGTTTGTCACAATGTTATCTTAATGGGAATAATCTTAAAAAGAAGGCAAGAAAGTAGAACTGAATTTGAAAGTTTAATTGCATTGTCAAGTTGACAAATAGGCCTACATAACTTACTGTAGCCTTGGCAGCTGGTCTAGTTTGGGATGCACTGGGTTGTTTTGATTTTGTCGCCCTTTTTTCTTTTGCATGCTAGCTGCCTTTACCTGTCTAACCCCCTGCCTGTCTGTCCTAACAGGAGATCATACTAAAGCGAGCGGCAGACACACACAGTCTGTCTAACCCTCTGCCTGTCTGTCCCTCTGCCTGTCTGTCTAACCCTCTGCCTCTCTAACCCTCTACCTGTCTGTCCTAACAGGAGATCATACTAAAGCGAGCTACCTGTCTGTCTAACCCCCTGTCTGTCTGTCTACCTGTCTAACCCCCTGCCTGTCTGTCTACCTGTCTAACCCCCTGCCTGTCTGTCCTAACAGGAGATCATACTAAAGCGAGCGGCACACACACACAGTCTGTCTAACCCCCTGCCTGTCTAACCCTCTACCTGTCTGTCTAACCCCCTGCCTGTCTAACCCTCTACCTGTCTCTCTACCTGTCTGTCCTAACAGGAGATCATACTAAAGCGAGCGGGGCACACACACACAGCCTGTCTAACCCTCTACCTGTCTGCCTGTCTAACCCTGTACCTGTCTGTCCCCCTGCCTGTCTGTCTGTCCCCCTGCCTGTCTGTCTAACCCTCTGCCTGTCTGTCTACCTGCCTGTCTAACCCCCTGTCTACCTGTCTGTCCTACCAGGAGATCATACTAAAGCGAGCGGCACACACACACAGCCTGTCTAACCCCCTGTCTGTCTAACCCTCTACCTGTCTGTCTAACCCTCTCCCTGTCTAACCCCCTGTCTGTCTACCTGTCTGTCTGTCTACCTGTCTAACCCCCTACCTACCTGTCTGTCTGTCCTATCAGGAGATC
>CM047523.1:27047917-27050417 GCA_026122265.1 Ammodytes dubius | reverse complement strand
AGAAATATGTCTAAAGGCCTTTGCACAGCGTGCGCGTTTTATTGGTGCGATTAATTCATAATTGTTAATATTTACCGGACATATACAGAGTCAACACAAGCTTGTATTATAGTGGTGTTAAAGCCCAATGCAAAAAAGTCTTAAAGGTGCAGTGTGTAATATGACATCATCAAGAAAGCTCTACAAAGTTCTAGAATGCAACGCTCCCTGGGTAACCCCACCTCTTTAGAATAATAACAGAAGCTACAGTGGCCTTCAAGGACAAGAATAATTCTAAATTTTAAACAATGCACCTGATGACATTCCAAAAACATGGATTCCTCCATAAGACTTGCCTGCTCAATGTCCCTTTAAGCAACGTCAACTTAACGGGGTTCCCACTCTGCCATATTTGTCCAACACAACATGTTGGAGCATAGAACACTTTTTCATACTGGTGAATCGTAATGCTGCATTGATGGAGGAATGCCTCCACATACATTCTGACGGACTCACAAGATGCCTTTGGTGGAGACAACCCTTACACACACACACACACACACACACACACACACACACACACACACACACACACACACACACACACACACACAGACACACACACACACACACACACCACACACACAGTCTCTCCCCCCCCCCCCCCACACACACACATTATACGTCTATATTAGAATGTAATCTGCTATAACCAGATATGTGCTTCCTGTCAATATGTTTTAACCAAATAAGGGCGTGCGGCCGGGGGCGGGGTCTAGCCGGCCTCAGCCAATAGGAGCCCGGCTGGCTGGAGCCAATACAATAAGATATTTATTACAATATCGTGTTTGACTTAAACAGAACTGCAATATGTGTTATTGGTTTAAGCTACTGTAAGGGTGTGTGTGTGTGTGTGTGTGTGTGTGTGTGTCTCTCACTCTGTGTGTGTTTGTGTGTCTCTCTCTCTGCTTGTGTGTGTGTGTGTGTGTGTGTGTGTGTGTGTGTGTGTGTGTGTGTGTCTCTCTCACTCTGTGTGGGGGGGGGGGGCATTGTCTCCATGGTTACCTGTTGTGGAGATTCCACCTATGACATTCCACAGCTCTTCATGTGTATTTCCATTATTAGACCGTTGTAACATATTTTATTTCATATTTTTATTTTTTTTAAGATTGTTTTTTGTCATTTTCAAGCTTTATTAGACAGTACAGAGTTGAAATTGGGAGACAGAGAGAGAGAGAGAGAGAGACAGAGAGAGAGACAGAGATAGAGAGAGAGAGAGAGAGAGGGGATGACCTGCAGTAAAGGTCCACGGGGTCAGATTTGACCACTGCAACGAAGGCCGGAGCCAATATGGTACACGCTCTATCCACTACACCACCGGAGCAGCCCTCTAATGGTTTTTAAGCATCACAATCAGTTGCAGTATGTTTGACTGAAAACTCACTGCAACTCTGTATTCCCAACGCACTGCGGATTAGAACACTTTAAACGGACACTACTGTTTAATACTGCTTTACAGATAGGGGCCTCCAGGGGTCTGAAACAGTGGTATTACTGCCTGCCGTCCGTCCGTCCGTCCGTCCCTCAATAGTAGAATTTTTTGGGGCGACTGTGTCTCAGGTGGTAGAGCGGGTCGGCTGATGATCAAAGGGTTGGAGGTTCGATCCCCGCCCTGCCACCTGTGTCATGGTTGTTGTGTCCTTGGGCAAGACACTTCACCCACCTTGCCTCGTGTGAATGGCGATAGTTAGCCTGCTATCGGTGTATGAATGCGTGTGTGAATGGTAACGTGGGAAAGGAAAACAGGTCTCCCTTGTAAAAGAGTCTTCGGTCTCAATGGGATTTACCTGTATGAATAAAGGTTAAAAAAATAAAAAAAACAAGTGAGGAAAAAACCTGACTCCAGAAACCTGTTGGTACATGTACACTGCCTCAATCCACACATGTACTTACCCTTCTGACTTGAACAGCAGTGTGTGTGTGTGTGTGTGTGTGTGTGTGTGTGTGTGTGTGTGTGTGCACGTGCCGAAGGGAAGGGCGTACAAGTTTAACTTTAAATCTGTGTGTGTGTCTGAGAGAAACAGAGAGAGACACACACACACACAGAGAGCGTGTGTGTGTGTGTGTGTGTGTGTGTGTGTGTGTGTGTGTGAGAGAGAGCGTGTGTGTGTGTGTGTGTGTGAGAGAGCGTGTGTGTCTCTAATGATCCGGCCTGAAGGCAGGTTGTCAGATGGAAGAATTTATTACCTCTTGACATCATAATCCACTCTGCACAGACACACACACACACAGAGACACACACACACACAGAGACACACACACACACACACACACACACACACACACAGAGACACACACACACACACACACACACACACACACAGAGACACACACACACACACACACACACACACAGAGACACACACACACACACACACACACACACACAGAGCACACACACACACACACACACACACACACAGACACACACACACACGCACACACACACACACACACACAC
>CM047523.1:27037917-27042917 GCA_026122265.1 Ammodytes dubius | reverse complement strand
GTGTGTGTGTGTGTGTGTGTGTGTGTGTGTGTGTGCGTTGTGTGCGTGTGCGTGTGTGCGTGTGCGTGTGTGTGTGTGTGTGTGTGTGTGTGTGTGTGTGTGTGTGTGTGTGTGTGTGTGTGTGTGTGTGTTGAAGGAAATAGCTGCAGAGAACAATTCGTCCATCTCTGAATACTGATGATATTCAACTGTCTGCTTCAAATCCCCAGACACACACACACACACACAGACACACACACACACACACACACACACACACACACACACACACACACACACACACACACACACACACACACACACACACACACACACACACTCAGAGATGATTGGTATTCCTGTCTGGAGGGGAGGATGGACGGTGAAGACTGACACTCATCCATTTATATCTGTGTCTGTCAAGAGAGTGTTCAACAGACACACACACACTGTAGCACAGACACACATACGCGCGCACACACACATACACACAATGTAGCATACAGACACACACGCACACTGTAGCACACACACACACACACACACACACACACTGTAGCGCGCACACACACACACACACACACACACACACACACACACACACACACACACACACACACAGACTGCTGGCCTGTCCATCTTGTGGTTAGGACTAACACACAGTAACCATGTGACAGTGAGGCTGTGTTGGTGAAATGCATCGTGGGAGTTGTAGTTGACTTCTGTCTGTGTAGATTTCACTTTTCATGACACAAGCAGATTGTGAGACGTCATTTTAAAGCTCTAGTGCATACAGTGCAGCCTAGACTCTGTAAACTGGTATATTGCTATAGTGGCTCCTTTGTTTACATATAGCACACACACAGTACAGACAGGTAGCGGATCATGAGGAGATATTCACTGATTTAGACAACAAGCGTTCTCCAGAATCTCTGACTACACCTTTAATGGTAGAACTAGACTAGAGCTACACAGTGTCTCATCTATCGACCTGTCTCTATGATAGAGTAAACCATGGGGAACAAGTGGGTATTCTTTTACTGCTTGGCGTTGATGTTTCGAAAAACCATTTGTGTGTGTAAACCTTTAACATAAACGAATATAATTTCACTGTAAAAGCAGGATCGTTTTTTTCCACAGTCCTCTGTTCCCCTGGTTACGGTGGAGCTGATGGTGTTGCCATAGAGATGATAACAGTATTCACCAGAGGATTGTTGTGTCCATGGTAACAGCAGAGAGAGAGAGAGAGAGAGAGAGAGAGAGAGAGAGAGAGAGAGGTTTAATATTCAGACTTCAGTCCACTAAGGAAAGAACCTCTGTAGCCTGTTTACACTGAGCGGAAAGGTACGGTACGGTTAGGTTTGGTTTCCACTGTCAGGACAGTTCTCAAGCTTTGAGTGTATTACTGTTTTCAGTGTTTTTTTTTTAATGTGTGTTCATGAAAAAATCTAGAAATTAATTTAAAAAAACAAACAAACATGAATTTACTTATAGCATTTACACACACAGACAGACACACAGACAGACACACACACAGACAGACACACACACACACACACACACACACACACACACACACACACACAAACACACACACACACACACACACAGAGGGTAAAGTACAGGCTGCAGGTGCACTGGGAGAACAGGTGTTTCGTAATAGACACCAGTCCGTCAGTCAGCAACTTCAGTTTCACTTTCATTTGTTCAAAATCACATACTCTTTCTCTTTCCTACACTACATACTAAAGTACAGAAGAGTTTTAGTCTTTTTACTACACTACATACTAAAGTACAGAAGAGTTTTAGTCTTTTTACTACACTACATACTAAAGTACAGAAGAGTTTTAGTCTTTTCACTACACTACATACTAAAGTACAGAAGAGTTTTAGTCTTTATACTACACTACATACTAAAGAAAAGAAGAAAAAAATCAGATAAGGAAGTTTTTTTTCATTATGTCGAGAAATGTCAAGAATAAAGACGAATAGTCCAAAATGCTATTGGAGTTAGTGGGACATTTATGTATTTTCAGCATACTACAATTGACGTGCATGTATTGGGACATCATAAATCTTTTTCTGGCATACTAAATAGTAGATAGTATGGGGATTGGAACGCAGGGTATGTTAAATTAAGTGTTTTTTCACTGACTATCGTTTTAATTTGAGGTTAAATTCCTTTCCTCAGCCTCCCTTTGTTTTATACTTTCATGTGTGTGTGTGTGTGTGTGTGTGTGTGTGTGTGTGTGTGTGTGTGTGTGTGTGTGTGTGTGTGTGTGTGTGTGTGTGTGTGTGTGTGTGTGTGTGTGTGTGTGTGTGTGTGCGTGTGTGTGTCTGTGACATTTTGTGAAGACGTTTAAGTTTGAAAATCTCTTTTTGCTTATTAACTAGAAACCTTTTCACAAGCTGGTTAACAAGGAACTGAGTTATCCCCCTGTGGTTACACACACACACTGTAACACACACACACACACACACACACACACACACACACACACACACACACACACACACACACCTATCTTTGGTTTCAGTCAGTAAACACAGACAAGTTCTACCGGTTTAGTTTTAGTTCTTTGTGTGTTTCAGCCGCTTGGCAGCAGTGGTCGCGGGTTCAAATCCGACCCGTGGACCTTTACTGCAGGTCACCCCCCCCTCTCTCTCTCTCTCTCTCTCTCTCTCTCTCTCTCTCTCTCTCTCTCTCTCTCTCTCTCTCTCTCTCTCTCTCTCTCTCTCTCTCTCTCTCTGTCTCTCCATTTCAACTCTGTGCTGTCTAATAAAGCTTGAAAACGACAGAAAATAATCTTAAAAAATAAAAAAGGTAGCCTGTGTGGCCCTTTACAGTTTTGTGTGTTTTGTTTTCTCCCGTCATCGCATTGTGATTTAGTGTTCATCCCTCCGGGGGGAGTTTAAGACCCCCCTGGACCCCCCCCCCACCCCCATTCCTCACTGAAAGTGCTATGAGGAACTTTTAAATATTTCTGAAACAGTCTCATTTTTCCTCTGATGATCATAAATTACATGTAACAGCAAACGAGACCATCAGTGCAAAGAATGATATTTTTATATAGTTTTTCTTCATGCCTTTGTCATGGGTATACGCTCACCCAGGAACAACAGCTGGCGTGGTAAAAACACTACCGCTTTAGTCCAAAGGGGGCGCTAGAGTTAACACACACTGGAAGTTACTCAGAGCACTTTTAATATGAGTTTATATTGTTGAATTTAGCTCTTCATTTAAAAAAATTAAAAAAATTATAAAAAATATTTAATAAATAAAAGAAAATTAAAAAAATCATATTTCCTTTTATTGTTTTGTTCCTTTCTTCCAGTCGTTCAAAATGAGTATTTCAGTCGTTTTCGTCAGCTTAACTACAGCTCGGTTAGACTCTGGGTTACTAGGGTTACTGGACCAGCAGTCAGCAGAACAAACACTTTTCTTTAATTAATCCAAAATAATTAAGATTTTAAAACATACATTTTAATAAAGTTGCTAAAGTCCGTTTTCCTTAAAATTTTTCTAAGGTCAAAAATGTCTTTCTTTAAAGGTCGATTGCGTATAATTAATTGGCTTTTTCCAAAAAAAAATATCTCTACACATTGTCTAATAAAGTAAAAAAAAAAATGCACAACTATAAATAAAATAAAAATGACTCTTGTTTGCTCATAAACAATGAATCCCTGGGCAGTGTGTGTTTAATAACTCGTAACTTTTAAATGACAAATCAATCCCTTGGCTTCGGAGAAATGTCATTATCGAGTCTAGTCTGAAATCGGCCGAAATAAGAATACAGAAAATGTATCAAATTTCAAGTAAAAGTCTTTGAAAATGTTTTAGTTAGAATGTGTTGGGACCCTCATGTGGACGAGAGCACGAATCACACAGAAAAATATACGTTTAGTAAAATTCCCCGTGTATTTCTGGACAGGTCTTGAGAGGCCTACTTTGGCAAACATGTTACCAGCCCTACAGACAGCAGCTTTGTTAGAAACTTAAAGGAATACTTCTCCCATACGGAACCAGCGTTCTATCATTATAAAATCACTATTATAATATAATGAATGAGGTTTTTCTTCCCTCAGTCTTCCCTTGGCCCAGCTGTCCTGTTAATCCTAACCCTTACTGTGATGTCACAAGAAGGAAACTGTAGGGTTAGACAGTGAGACCATAAAACACTCTTTCTGCCTTTTCTCAGGCTAGGATGATCCGATTTCAATTTTTTTTGCACATTTATACTACATAGGATCTCCTAGTTCAATACACCTTCATATTCCAACCGGTGAAGTAGGCCTTTAAATAGGATAACTAAGGTTTTATTAAAGTGAAATTTTTGCATTTTTTCAACATGACAACAAGAAAATGTCTCTTAAATCAGACAGTGAACAACATGTGAACAAATCCTTCTGTAATAACCTTCAGACTAGTGCTGAGAATGATTATGGAAAGTTTAGTTGATCTAAGTGCTTTAGAAGTTGAGATTTTTGCTTCAGAGTATTGAGGGGAAAAAAACTAATGTTGAGATAATGTCCGTTATAGATGGTTGTATAGGAGAAATATACAGACGCAAACAGACAAGGTTTAGTCAAATAAACACCTGAATGTACATGTTGGACCTTTTGATTTATACTAGTATGAAAGAAGACATGTTATGTGATGGTTGGAGAGAGAGAGAGAGGGAGAGAGAGAGATTGAGAGAGAGAGAGGGAGAGATTGAGAGAGAGAGAGGGAGGGAGGAAGAGAGAGAGGGAGGGAGAGGGAGGGAGGAAGAGAGAGAGGGAGGGAGGGGGAGGGAGAGAGGGGGACTGTGGGGCGACTGTGGCTTTTCGGGGCGACTGTGGCTCAGGTGGTAGAGCGGGTCGGCCGATGATCAAAGGGTTGGAGGTTCGATCCCCGCCCTGCCACCTGTGTCATGGTTGTTGTGTCCTTGGGCAAGACACTTCACCCACCTTGCCTCGTGTGAATGTTGATAGTTAGCCTGCTGCTATCGGTGTATGAATGTGTGTGTGAATGGTAACGT
>CM047523.1:27030417-27032917 GCA_026122265.1 Ammodytes dubius | reverse complement strand
GCTCACAAGTTTGCGCTCAATAATGTATAGATGAAGGGGCTATGTGCATTCGTAAAACCGGCTCCGTTCCGCGGATAAAACGATGGTTATTTTTTTTATAACAGTCGTATAAACTCAAATTAAATATACAATTGTGCCTGTGTTTCCGCAGCTGTGTTATCCGTGGATATTATGACGGTTATCATACTGTGTGAGTTAATGCAGATGTAAATATATATGCATATTTACATCTGCATTAACTCAAAAATAAATATACAATTTTTGCTGTTTCTTCCTTTATTCCAAACGTTATTTTTGGAAAAATTATTGATTGCCTAGTGCATTACTTTTATCTGACTCTTTCTGTATTGTTTGACTCAGTGGTTGTCTCTCTGTCCTCTTCCAGGTTAACATGGAGGGATGAATGTGTGCCTCTGTTCTCCCTGATCTCCACGGTGAAAGAGCAACGGTGTGGCCCTTCATCTGGCAGCAAGCTGCTGAAGTCAACCTACATTCTGACTATCCTCATCTTATCTGCTTGTGATAATTGTCATTGATTGTGATATTTTGTGATATATCTTGTTCTGCACTGTCCGTCCTTGTAGAAGTATTCCTGCTCTGTAGAAAATCTTTAAAGTTTTTTTTTTTTTTTTTTTTTGTGGGATTTGTTCCTAACGTAAAGTGTTTTACAACATTACATAGCCCTGATTATATAAAAAAAACATAATATTATTAATTGATAACTTAACAGACCCAAATGTATTATCTTTTGACTATTTTAGTGTAATTTTTAATGAAAATATGCCAAGAATGTTTCATATAGCTTCTCCTGTTAAAATTTCAATGCAAAACTTTTACTTGTAACAGAGTAATTTAACAGTTTGGTTTTTGTACTTTTACTTCAGTAAAGGATGTGAATATTTCCTTCTTCACTGTTTAATCTTTACCTGGGTCATCTTTGAGTCTTCCTTATACAAGCAAAATCATTTTCATAAGTACTTTTAATATAACATAATGTTCTACTTTTACTCAAGTGATATTTTAATTGGTGACTTGTAAAAGAGTCAATTCTCTGATATGATGATGATACTTTTAATGACCACACAGCCAGTGGAATTTGTTTTCAGTACAGCTCCTTGGTACAGGTTCCAACTTAACATTGAACATTAGACATAGATACAGACAGGCACATTACATAATACAAAAGGGCCGTGATTAATTCTCAGCGTTCAGATTTTAGAATGTTAATTGCAGTGGGAATAAGACTGTTTTTGAACCGGGTTTTGGAGGCAATTGTCCTGTAACACCTCACAGAAGTAGCTGGAAGGCATAGTGTGCAGGGTGAGTGGGATCAGAGATGATCTTGGGCTCTGTGTAGTGTCAGTTTGCGGGATAGTAATTCAAGGGAGGGGGGTGCCAATAATTTTGGATGCTCTGTTGCACTGTAATTTCTTCCGGGAGAGTGAGTCAAGGCTGCCAAATCAGACTGATGGATGAGGTGAGGATGCTTTCAACAGTGGCTGTATAGAAGCGATAGAAAGTGTATTTAATCATTTAATTCAACTGTTGCACCTTAACATAAAAACCTGCTCTAAATATTTTATATAGGCTAATATATATTCAAAATCATAGGCTATTAAATTAGTGCTCTCATCTATTTATAGATTGAATGTGTCCTCCCTTGTCATGTATTAGGCCTACTGTTAATAACATTTTCAGTCTGAAGACCAAAATAAAATCAATATTATTACAAATACATTGAGATCAGCTTGTTCAGTCCTTAGTCAACACTAGAAGACATTTGTTTCAGCTATGAGCTTTTTAATGTGCTCGGAGGTGATATTGAGAATATGTTCAGCTCTGTTGGAGTTGTTGGACCAAACTGTAGGCAGGGAATTACGTGACTGAGGCTGAGCTCGTCTACCGGTAGGCTAACTAGTAGAGCGAGTGCTGTTAGCTTAGCTCCTGGCTCGTGCTAATGTTGCTAACTCGGTGTACGTCACGGTAGTTCAGCTACATGGGAGGATCTCCCTCCCCCCAACGTCACTACATGCCCTTTTTTGGTACGAGGAAGTGAGGCGGAGTCAAACTTAGGCAAAATGGCGGCGCGCACACGCCAAGAGAGAAGGGATACTCCTCGGGTGAACTGAGGTCGGCCATGCTGCTCTATCCATTTATTATACTATCTATGGTCTAAACACAAACGGACCAATCAGAACAAAGAACCAGATCTCACCAATTTACCTGCTGGAGGCGTGGGAGGAACACACACACACTGTAACAAACAGACACACACACACACACACACACACAGACACACAGACACACAGACACACACAGACACACACACACACACACACAGACACACACACACAGAGAGAGAGAGAGAGAGAGAGAGAGACACACACAGACACACACACAACTGTAACAAACAGACACACACACGCACACACACACATTCACACTTAAAGAGACACATACACACACACACTGTAACAGACAGACACACAGACACACACAC
>CM047523.1:26982917-26987917 GCA_026122265.1 Ammodytes dubius | reverse complement strand
GTGTGTGTGTGTTGTTGGGTTTTGTTTTTTTCAAGCAAAGAACAAAAGTTTCTCATAAACAGTATTCAGTCAATTGATTGATTGTAACTCACCAACATATCCATACACTATTATACTAGTATTTTGTCTGTCTGTCTCTCTCTCTCTCTGTCTGTCTGTCTGTGTATCTGTCTGTCTGTCTGTCTGTCTGTCTGTCTGTCTGTCTGTCTGTCTGTCTGTCTGTCTGTCTGTCTGTCTGTCTGTCTGTCTGTCCTCTTCACAGCAGACCCGGGTTAGAATCCAGCCCGGGTCGTTCTCTGCATGTCATTCCCCTCTCTGACACATTTCATCTCTGTCTCTACACACTGTCTAATAAAAGCAAAGAAACTCATATTTTACCTCCGTTCTGCAGTATCTTGCTGCTAGTTCAACCACATTAATATTTATATAGTTTTCTACTTCAATGAATGTTTAGAAGAAAATGTGTATTTAAAGGTGTAGTCAGTGATTCTGGAGAACGCTTGTTGTCAAAATCACTTTTAGTCTAAATCAGTGAATATCTCCTCATGATCCACTACCTGCCATCGGTGTATGAGTGTGTGTATGAATGGGTGAATGTGGTAAGATATGTAAAGCGCTTTGGGGCTGAGAAAATCGGCTAGAAAAGCGCTATATAAGTCAAGTCCATTTACCATTTACCTGTCTGTACTGTGTGTGTGCTGAAAACAAAATCCAGTGTTAATACACAGCCTAGGCTCTGTAAACTGGCATGTAAACGATGGAGTCCCACATTAGCTAGCAACCTGCTTTAAGTTGCTTCAGTTAATGTATCCCTTGGCAAGCTTTGCTCTAGTTCAAGTGTGTGTGTGTGTGTGTGTGTGTGTGTGTGTGTGTGTGTGTGGTGTGTGTGTGTGTGTGTGTGTGTGTGTGTGTGTGTGTGTGTGTGTGTGTGTGTGTGTGTGTGTGTGTGTGGTGTGTGTGTGTGTGTGTGTGTGTGTGTGTGTGTGTGTGTGTGTGTGTGTGTGTGTGTGTGTGCTTGTGTGTGTGTGTGTGTGTGTGTGTGGTCGGGCTGTATTGAACTGTGACCCCACCAATGGCTTATGACCTCATACTGTAATAGAACTTCACAGCTCAGCACACACACACACACACACACACACACACACACACACACACACACACACACACACACACACACACACAGACACACACACACACAGGCACACACACACTCACACACACACACACACACTGTGGTTAGTCGAACGGTAATCAATCATAGGGCTGTCCACCCTGTCAATCAAAGTGACCACACACACACAGTAACACTCACACACACACACACACACAGTAACACACACACACACACACAGTAACACACAAACACACACACACACACTCACACAATATGTTTACAATCTACTTCCATTATTAAAGACACAGAAAATGCTTGTCATCTTACTTCCTCTGATTGGGTGATTAAGAAGTTACACACACACACACACACACACACACATGCACACACACACACACACACACAGTAACACACACACACACACACACACACACACACAGGTTCACTCCCTCCATTAATTGGTTCCTCGCCGGTCGCACAGATGAAATACTAACTTTAAACTTTTATTGATTTGGGTCTGACTGACATTCTGTGTGTGTGTGTGTGTGTGTGTGTTGTGTGTGTGTGTGTGTGTGTGTGTGTGTGTGTGTGTGTGTGTGTGTGTGTGTGTGTGTGTGTGTGTGTGTGTGTGTGTGTGTGTGTAAACAAGGCGTTTAGAGCATTAAAGAGCCTTAAAACCATTAGTTAAAGCTATAGAGCGTAGCTTCTGTCGCCCCCCATGAGGAATTCTGAGTAATTACAACAACACTGTCTGTCGGTGCATCTACATGAGGTAAAGCCTTCAGTGATGGCACATGGATTTTATACCTTCTGCTGTACGTCCAGGTTTTTTTTTCTTAGCAGTAGAATCAACAACTGAAACAGTTCTTGGGCTCTTCTTGGGGATTTTTCTGAGCTCCTGCACCAGTGTCAGGGAGGGAGGGGGGGGGGGGGGAGACACACACACACACACACACACGCACACACACACTCACACACACACACACACACACTGAGAAATACAGAGAGAGTTTTGTGGAGCTGTATTGGATGTAGAAATCCTTTGGGAAGCAAACATGGTTTTTCACTCTCCGACCTTCAATCACACACACACACACACACACACGACACACACACAGCCAACACACACCACAACACACACACACACACACACACACACACACACACACACACACACACACACACACACACACACACACACACACACACACACACACACACACACACAACACACACACACACACACACACACACACACACACACACACACACACACACACACACACACACACACTCCCTCTGACCTTCACTAACTCGTTTTGCTTCATATTTTCGTCTTGTTCGTCTTTCGCTCGGTTTGTTCAGTTTCCACTCGTTTAACAGATTCTCAGGAGATCAACACACACACACACACACACACACACACACACACACACACAAACTCTTTCTCTCTCTCTCTGTCTCTCTCTCTCTCTTTTAGTTATATTTTCCTTTTTCAGATCAATATTAAATTATCTCAATACTTCTATCTTAAGGGGAACATTTTTTATTTTTAAAACACACATTAATTAATTGTTTGTAAAATTGAAGCTATTTGTTTTTTTGTTTTTTTAAGATATTTCTTTTTTGGCATTTTTCTGCTTTACTGATAGTGTAGAGACAGAGTTGAAATGGGGCAGAGAGGGGAGTGACATGCAGAGAACGACCGCGGGCTGGAATCAAACCCGGGTCCGCTGCTGGCCGAGGCCCATGGGGGGGGGGGGGGGGGGGACGCCCTACCAACTGAGCTAAGGGCGCCCCCCTTTAATGTAATGATTTCTGTTCTTTATTGTTTTTCATTTTTTATTTCCATGTTTTTGTTGTATATAGGGACGATGCAGTTTTACATATTCCATTAGAATGTAACTGACGTCCTGCACAGAACAATAATCCTTTTTAATCCTACCCCTTTTGGAAAAGGGGTAGGATTAAGTAAGTGTATACTTCTTCCTGCTCCTTTTCAGGCATATCACAGCAATACAGATAATTTGTTTTCTTTTTTTTTTTGTGAAAACATAATTTGTTTATTGTATTTCCATGCTTTTCATTTTGTTTTGTATGTTTGATATGTCTGAAATAAATTGAATCAAATAAAATCACAGAGCTTTCACTCACTTGTATTTGGGAAACTTAATAAACACAAAGCCTTCACACACTGTCTGAATAAGCTCATATTTCTCCATGTATTCAAATCTCAATCTTAACCACTGACTGTCTTTGTTCAGGTTTAAATCTTAGTGCGTCACTCTGCTGCCCCCTGCTGGCCGTGGGAGGAAACGCAGGTCTGATATTATTTATATTTTATTCACTGTAAATTTAATGTTCTGTTGTATTCATCCTCTTATTTGATTCATAAACTGTCATTGAATGTGTTGAAAACTGCTGCAAAAAAACGGTTTAATTATATTTATCATTATTAATAATAATATTTATTTAGATTTAATTTATTGTGTATATACTGAAATTAAAATATTTTATATATAATGTTATATCTTTTTTTTTATGTAGACTTAATTTTATAATTTTTTTAATATATATTTATTTATTTCTCAAAAGCCAAAAGTGTTTCCAGAGCACCGATTGGCTCTCTCTGCTCTGACGTCACAGTATTTGAACTGGAACCAATTAAAAACGAGGGAGAGAGAAAAGTTTCCATCGTGCGTCAAACACGTCAACGGCCATAAACACGACTTCTGGTTCGGGGCGAGGGGCTTCAAAATAAAAGAATCTGGAACATTTTATTGTCATCATTCAACAATTTTACCCAGATATTTATAATTAAACATGTATATGATCGACTCTCGTGCCTTAATAACAATCTGGTATTATACATTATGCCGTTTGTCTTTGTGTGGGTGCCACTGCCATTTTAAAGTATAAAGTTGGTGCTTTTACTGTGAAGGGGCGCGTCTCTGCTGGTGCGACGTGATGACGTAGTTGTTGTAAACTTTGCAGCGGCCGGTCGGACCCAACAGAAGGTCAATAACAACACTGACAGAGACACACAGAGATACACACTAACACTTTGGACTTATATCTCACTTTGCTGACGATTTGACATCGCTACTTATTGCAAAACACACACACACACTCTCACAATCTCTCTCTCTCACACACACACACACACACACACACACACACACACACACACACACACTCACACAGGGCTAGCAGCTAGCATGCAGTGTGCATACGGCGGTACCAACATGCTGAAGAAAAGGTGTCTTGATCGTGAGGCAGAGCAGTGGGATGCAAACCGGTGAGAACTATGATAAACACTCTATCTATCTGACGTTTAATCTGAATATTAATGCGCAGACGTGTTGTTTTTAGCCCTCAGTCTGTGGGACGGGGTGTGTGTGTGTGTGTGTGTGTGTGTGTGTGTGTGTGTGTGTGTGTGTGTGTGTGTGTGTGTGTGTGTGTGTGTGTGTGTGTGTGTGTGTGTGTGTGTGTGTGTGTGTGTGTGTGTGTGTGTGTGTGTGTGTGTGTGTGTGTGTGAACAGCTGTTGGCCAGTAAATGTCCCGTTAAAGTGTCATGTGATTTATATGAACTTAATGCCCTTGGGACCGTGTCCACAGGCTGCTGGTACAATGTTAGTTTGATATGTCTGTCTGTCTGTCTGTCTGTCTGTCTGTCTGTCTCTCTCTCTCTCTGTCTGTCCGTTTATTCAGCTTCTTAGGGTTAGGGGCTAGGGAATGCATTATGTCAGTGACTGTCCTCACAATTATAGCTGTGTGTGTCAAATACATTACATTTATGGATGTGACAGTTTGCCAGTTGTACACCTGTGCAACGCTTTTATATATAGTCTGTCTGTCTCTGTCTCTCTCTGTCTGTCTCTCTCCG
>CM047523.1:26975417-26980417 GCA_026122265.1 Ammodytes dubius | reverse complement strand
TATCTATCGTTCTAGATATGGGTCTGGATTGCCCCAGACATAGTGTGTAAAAGGTTTTCGAAAAAAATATTTTTGGAAAATAATTTGGATAAGGAAATTAATGGAAAAAAAACAAATGTACTATTAGGCTAACGTTGCAGTTAGCGTGAGGAAAGATGTCCAAGTGTGTGTGTGTGTGTGTTTTACACGGGCATTATACTGTGTACTGTATATGACTCGACATCATTGCAAATGAGGTTCAACCCTCAATTGAAAAGTTAAATGTAAAAGTATGTTTCAGATTTAGACTCTTTACTTGAGTGTTAAAAATAGTTAATTTTTGGTGTTCCCAGTTTTTAACAAGTTTTTTTTTACGTCTGCTATTGATAACAAATCAATAATCAAATACTCGGCCGTGATTGGTCCGTTAAGAGGCTCCTCCCACTCTGATGTCACAGCTGATCTTGTGACATCATAATATCTTCTTTATTTTTTAAGATTATTTTTTGTAATTTTCAAGCTTTATTAGACAGTACAGAGTTGAAATGGGGAGACAGAGAGAGAGGAGGGGGGATGACCTGCAGTAAAGGTCCACGGGTTAGATTTGAACCCGCGACCACTGCAACAAAGGCCGGAGCCAATATGGTACGCGCTCTATCCACTACACCACCGGAGCGCCCCATATGACATCATAATATCTTTAACAAGGGATCAAAGGGACAAATGTTCATGTTTGTACTAAAACGGGGAAAATTCTTCTAAATGTTTCTGTAAATTTGTACTTTTTATGCGGCAGATTTTTATATTTTGTAAACCAATCAGAGCTCTCTATTTTTAATGACATCATTTCCTGCTTTTGGGGCCTGAACCAATCAGAGCAAAGGAAGCATTTGTACAGGAAACTACACTGATTTCAAAATAAAAGATTTTAATGAATAATGTCTGACGTCTTTTTTTTTTTTTTTTTTACTAAACAAACTTTATGACATTGCTTTTCAGTTTTAACAAGAAAATTAAAGCTTTTTTTTATTGGATAATGAACAAAAGTAATTAAACTAAATTCATGTATACATATTATATATCAATGTTTTATTTTATTCACAATGATTAATGAAGAAAAAAACTTGTATTCAATTTTATTTCACTTTTAACAAAAACTTTATAAAAAAAATTCACTTAACAAGAAATGAAAAATGTTTATTGAATAATGTCTGGAAAAAATGTATGTATTTTTCATTGTAAACTAGAAAATAAAACTATATAAGTTGATAAATGTTGAGTCTTCACATGTACAGTATCAATGTAGAATGTTTTATTTAATTCACAAATTAACTGAAATCTTCATTCATTGGTCTTCATCGTTAACTAGAAAATACATTTTTATTAATTGATAAAAGAAGATAAGTCACAGAAATCTGTATTCAAATAGTTTCACTTTGAACGAGAAAAATAAGAAAATTATTGAATAATGTCCAGAAATAAAATTTAAAAAACTTCTTGTATTTTTCACAGTGAAACTAGAAAATAAAACTTATAAGTTGATCAGTCTTCAGTCCGTCCTGCTCAGAGGCTGATGAAGTCTCCTGGTTTGGATTTCTTTGCTGCCGGAGCCTCTTCACCTGGTGAAGGTAAAAACATGAAACACTGAGTCACTGCCTGTCTGTCTCACTGACTGTCTGTCTGTCTCACTGTCTGTCTGTCTCACTGTCTGCCTGTCTGTCTGTCTCACTGCCTGTCTGTCTCACTGTCTGTCTGTCTCACTGCCTGTCTGTCTCACTGTCTGTCTGTCTGCCTGTCTGTCTCACTGTCTGTCTGCCTGTCTCACTGCCTGTCTGTCTCACTGTCTGTCTGTCTCACTGTCTGTCTGTCTCACTGTCTGTCTCACTGTCTGCCTGTCCCACTGTCTGTCTGTCTCACTGTCTGTCTGTCTCACTGTCTGTCTGCCTGTCTCACTGTCTGTCTGCCTGTCTCACTGTCTGTCTGTCTCACTGTCTGTCTGTCTCACTGTCTGTCTCACTGTCTGCCTGTCCCACTGTCTGTCTGTCTCACTGTCTGTCTGCCTGTCTCACTGTCTGTCTTCACCTGGTAAAGGTAAAACAGAAACACTGGTTGCGTTCCGAATCGCATCCTCTTTCTTTTCTCTATTCTACATACTACATCTGACGATAAAAATAATCTAGACTAAAACTCTTCTGTACTTTAGTATGTAGTGTAGTAAAAAGACTAAAACTCTTCTGTACTTTAGTATGTAGTGTAGTAAAAAGACTAAAACTCTTCTGTACTTTAGTATGTAGTGTAGTAAAAAGACTAAAACTCTTCTGTGCTTTAGTATGTAGTGTAGTAAAAAGACTAAAACTCTTCTGTACTTTAGTATGTAGTGTAGTAAAAAGACTAAAACTCTTCTGTACTTTAGTATGTAGTGTAGTAAAAAGACTAAAACTCTTCTGTACTTTAGTATGTAGTGTAGTAAAAAGACTAAAACTCTTCTGTACTTTAGTATGTAGTGTAGTAAAAAGACTAAAACTCTTCTGTACATTAGTATGTAGTGTAGTAAAAAGACTACAACTCTTCTGTACTTTAGTATGTAGTGTAGTAAAAAGACTAAAACTCTTCTGTACTTTAGTATGTAGTGTAGTAAAAAGACAAACTCTTCTGTACATTAGTATGTAGTGTAGTAAAAAGACTAAAACTCTTCTGTTCTTTAGTATGTAGTGTAGTAAAAAGAAAGAGTGTGAGATTTAGAACACAGGGTCAGTGTAAACTCACATTCGTCCCTGGCGCCTCCTGGTGGCCTGATGCAGCGCTGCAGCTTTTCATAGTTTTAACCACTCCGTTGGCCGTTCTCCTAGACTCTGGAAACACAATGACAAAAGAGGAATACATTAAATTAATTACAATATTAATACATTTAATTTTTTGGTTTTCCTTTTCTAATAATATGAGTATCACCTGTATGAGATTGATTTAATTTTATTTCAGACATATCAAAAAAAAAATTAAAAGCATGAAAATACAGCAAAAAAATATGTTCAAATGATTTCACAAAAGAAATAAAAAGAAACAAAAAAATAAACAAATAACATATTGAATTGATATGCCTGAAAAGGAGTAGGAAGAAGTATACACTTATTTGATCCTACCCCTTTTCCACAGCTCAATAACTTATATTTATTATATAATTTATATTAGCTTCCTGTGTGACACCTGTTTATGATATAATATAATAGAAATATATGATGGATAATATATGATGGATATTCTGAGGGTCTTTACCTCGAGCAGCACGGCAGAGCGACAGTTTGATGAGACAGAAGCTTTAGAGTCGGCTTCAGACAAACCAAACAGCAGACCACTGAGAGAGGGGGGGGGGTTAAGGAGATATACATGGAGACAATACACACTGTAATACACACACAGAGACAAACCAAACAGGAGACCACTGAGAGGGGGGGGGGGGGGGGGGGGGGTTAAGGACTATACAGAGATATACACACAGTACCACTGGGGGTGGGGGTTTAAGGAGATATACTGTACACACACAGAGACAGACCAAACAGGAGACCACTGAGAGGGGGGGGGGGGGGGGGTTAAGGAGAATATACTGTACACAAACAGAGAGAGGGACAAACAGAGAGACACACACACACTGAGGGACAAACCAAACAGGAGACCACTGGGAGGGGCGGGGGGGGGGTTAAGGAACTATACTGTACACACACAGAGTCACACAGACAGTCACAGACAGTTACTCACACACACACACACTGTAAGACATAGTTAAACACACACACAGAAACCCACACCAAGAGCAAAACACACACTGTAACACGCAAAGTAATACACATTCACTCTCTCTGTTGTCTAGCAGAAGGATACAGGTTGGTGATGTCATATGGCCCTCTGAGCTCCAGAGGCTGAGGACACACACACACACACACACACACACACACACACACACACACACACACACACACACACACACACACACACACACACACACACACACACACACACACACACACACACACACACACACACACACACACACACACACACACACACACACACCACACACACTTATTAGATTATTATGTATTTCACACACAAAGCTAGGGTTGTGTGTGTGTGTGTGTGTGTGTGTGTGCAGCTGATAGATTGATTGATGACAGACCTGCTCGGCTGCACTGGACAGGATCACACTCTGAAACACAACAGAAGGATTTACCTGAACAGGTGAGTCTCTTTAAATGTTATTTATTCACAAAAAACACATTTAATATAGAGTGAGGCATTTCTGTTTTCAAGAAATGAATTAATTTGTAGGATAACCATGATGAGCATACCACACAGAAACAGTTACACACACAGTCACACAGAAAGAGAAAGACACACACACAATAACACGCGCACAGTCACACACACAGACACACACACACACAAAGAGAGAGACACACACAGTCAATCAGACAGACAGACAGACAGACAGAGACACACACACACGCAGTCAGTCAGTCACAGTAACACACACACACAAACAATAACACGCGCACAGTCACACACAGTCAGTCAAAACCACACACACACACACACACACACACAGAGACAGAGACCCCCCCCACCTTGCCCTTGCAGAGAGAGAGAGAGAGAGAGACACCCCCCCCCCACCTTGCCCTTGCAGTTCTCCATGAGGGCGAGGAGAGCGTTGGTGATGTGTTGTGGAGCGATCTCTCACAGTGATCCTGATGGAGCCGGAGTAGAGAATAAAGTGCAGCCACGAGTAATGCCTGAGGAGGAGAGGAGGAGAGGAGGAGGAGAGAGGGAGGAGAGGGAGGGAGGGGAGGGAGAGGAGGGAGGAGAGAGAGAGAGAGGGAGGGAGAGGGAGGGAGGGAGGAAGGGAGGAGAGAGGAGAGGAGAGAGAGGGAGGGAGGGAGGGGAGGGAGGGAGGGAGGGAGGAAGGGAGAGAGAGGAGAGAAGAGAGGGAGGGAGGGAGAGAGGGAGGGAGGGAGGGAGGGAGAGAGAGG
>CM047523.1:26962917-26970417 GCA_026122265.1 Ammodytes dubius | reverse complement strand
GTGTGTGCGTGTGCGTGTGTTGTGCGTGTGCGTGTGTGTGTGTTGTGTGCGCTGATCTGTCAGTTACGTCATTTCAAACCAAACTTTATTTAGATCGTGTAAAATGTTCTGAGTAAAACACTTTGTCATGTGATTATATAAAGACAGAATCATTGATTGATTGATTCAATTTATTTCAGACATATCAAACATACAAAAATGAAAAGCATGGAAATACAATAAACAATTATTATTATGTTTTCACAAAAAGAAAACAAATTATCTGTATTGATGAGATATGCCTGAAAAGGAGCAGGAAGAAGTATACACTTAAGCAGGAAGAAGTATACACTTATATCATGACCAAACTGACTGAAGTACTGACAGCCATCACTTGGTTTATAAAGGTCAGGTGCATTACAAGTTAAAGCTGGGGTATGTGATCTCTGATTGGTCAAAATTAACATGAGCGGTACACTTTGACCAATCAGAGTGAGGCTCCGATTAAAAAAAAAAAAAAAAATCCGATTCTCTGTTCTTATTGTCAACTGTTCAAATCTCTATCCCAACTGCTATTTTCTCTCCCAAATCCTCCACCCCAGCTTTAAGTGCTATTATGCAAATGCTTAAAGGAATACTTCTCCCATACGGAACCAGCGTTCTATCATTATAAAATCACTATTATAATATAATGAATGAGGTTTTTCTTCCCTCAGTCTTCCCTTGGCCCAGCTGTCCTGTTAATCCTAACCCTTACTGTGATGTCACAAGAAGGGAACTGTAGGGTTAGACAGTGAGACCATAAAACACTCTTTCTGCCTTTTCTCAGGCTAGGATGAACCGATTTCAATAATTTTTTGCACATTTATATTAGATAGGATCTCCGAGTTCAATACACCTTCATATTCCCACCGGTGAAGTAGGTCTTTAATGGAAATGTGTGTTCCCTGTTTTCTGTCTGCAGCCACTACGAACCTGTTTCAACACGTTTGATGTTATTGAAGGTGTAATACTCTAACACGCCCGCGGTGCAGTCAGCCATGTTGTTACGACCTCTGAAGATTCTACTGGCAACAACTCAACGTCAGACTACAAGATGCTGCTCAAGCTACGTGTCCAGGATGAGGTAAAGCTGTGTGTGTGTGTGTGTGTGTGTGTGTGTGTGTGTTGTGTGTGGTGTGTGTGTGTCTGTCTGTCTGTCTGTCTGTCTGTCTGTCTGTCTGTCTGTCTGTCTGTCTGTCTGTCTGTCTGTCTGTCTGTCTGTCTGTCTGTGTGTGTGTGTGTGTGTGTGTGTGTGTGTGTGTGTGTGTGTGTGTGTGTGTGTGTGTGTGTGTGTGTGTGTGTGTGTGTGTGTGTGTGTGTGTGTGTTGTGTCTGTGTGTGTGTGTGTGTCTGTCCCTCTGTCTGTCTGTCTGTCTGTCTGTCTGTCTGTCTGTCTGTCTGTCTGTCTGTCTGTCTGTCTGTCTGTCTGTCTGTCTGTCTGTGTGTCTGTCACATTCTATTATCCATTTTCCAAAAATAATAAAAAATAATTGTATACGATGAGTTTAATTTACTCACAGATAGATAGATAGATAGATAGATAGATAGATAGATAGATAGATAGATAGATGGATGGATGGATGGATGGATGGATGGATGGATGGACGGACGGACGGACGGACGGACGGACGGGACAGACAGATAGATAGATAGATAGATAGATAGATAGATAGACAGACAGACAGATAGATAGATAGATGGATGGATGGATGGATGGATGGATGGATGGACGGACGGACGGGCAGGCAGACAGACAGATAGAAGTATTAATCATATTAATCCTATCCTTTGCTCTCAGGTACGTAAACCATCTCAAACAGGACGACTCTGCCTGTGTGGCCGCGCTGCAGAGCGGACATGTTTTCCTGTTCCACCGTCTGTCTCCGCTACTGACACGGACTGACCAGGGAAACTACAGACCCACAGCCCTGAGGAGCACAGGTACAGACAGACAGACAGACAGACCCACAGCCCTGAGGAGCACAGGTACACAGACAGACAGACAGACACACAGACAGACAGCCCTAAGGAGCACAGGTACACAGACAGACAGCCCTAAGGAGCACAGACAGACAGACAGACACACAGACAGACAGCCCTAAGGAGCACAGACACACAGACAGACAGACACGTGTCTGTATTGCAACTTTTTTGGATGTTTATTTGCATAAAATTCTATTTTATATTAATATTTTTTTGGAAAGTCTTGAGTCTTTCTTTAATAGCTTCTAATTTTCCGACCCAGTGTCTCCAAATTATTCCAAATGAAGTTAATAGCCTAATACACAGGACACACTTGTTCACACTAAAACTTCCTCAGATTTAGCCTCTTAATTTTGCTCTCAAAGTGCACCAGATTCATGCATTTCACTTTAAAAAGGTAAAAGAAAACTCCTGTGTGTGTGCGGGTGTGTGTGTTGTGTGTGTGTGTGTGTTTTCTGTCCCTCTGTCCCTCTGTGTGTGTGTGTGTGTGTGTGTGTGTGTGTGTGTGTGTGTGTGTGTGTGTGTGTGTGTGTGTGTGTGTGTGTGTGTGTGTGTGTGTGTGTGTGTGTGTGTGTGTGTGTGTGTGTGTGTGTGTGTGTGTGTGTGTGTGTGTGTGTCTGTCCCTCTGTGTGTGTGTGGTGTGTGTGTGTGTGTGTGTGTGTGTGTGTGTGTGTGTGTGTGTTGTGTGTGTGTGTGTGTGTGTGTGTGTGTGTGTGTGTGTGTGTGTGTGTGTGTGTGTTGTGTGTGTGTGTGTGTGTGTGTGTGTGTCTGTCTGTCCCTGTGTGTGTGTGCAGAGCTGTGTTCCCTGCTAGACAGTCTGGGGTCAGACAGTTCGCTGCTGAAGGAATCTGTTCTGATCGGATGTTCAGAGGACCAACAAGCACAGTTCTGTTTGGACGTGGGTAAGAACACACACACACACACACAGACACACAGAGGGACACACACACACACACACACACACAGACAGGCCTACTTCACCGGTTGGAATATGAACGCTGAGATCTTATGTAGTATAAATGTGCAAAAATAATTGAAATCGGTTCATCCTAGCCTGAGAAAAGGCAGAAAGAGTGTTTTATGGTCTCACTGTCTAACCCTACAGTTTCCTTCTTGTGACATCACAGTAAGGGTTAGGATTAACAGGACAGCTGGGCCAAGGGAAGACTGAGGGAAGACTGAGGGAAGAAAAACCTCATTCATTATATTATAATAGTGATTTTATAATGATAGAACGCTGGTTCCGTATGGGTGAAGTATTCCTTTAATGCCTGTGGTGTGTGTAGGAGAGCTGGACCAGGCTGCACACACACACACACACACACACACACACACACACACACACACACACACAGACAGAGATACACACACACACACACACACACACACACACACACACAGACAGAGACACACACACAGAGAGAGAGAGAGAGAGGAGAGAGAGAGAGAGAGAGAGAGAGAGAAAACACACACACACAGACAGAGACACACAGAGACACACACAGACACACACACACACACACACACACAGACAGAGACACACACACACACACACACACACACACACACACACACACTCAGACATAATGCCTCTGTGTGTGTAGGAGAGCTGGAGCAGGCTGCAGTAGAGACAGCGTGTGGAGGATCTTTCATCGATCTCAGGAAATCTTTCTTCCTCCTGACGGGAGGAGAGGCGCCTCTGGTGGCCAAGGTGAGAACTGCAGCCTGACAGATAGATAGATAGATAGATAGATAGATAGATAGATAGATAGATGGATGGATGGATGGATGGATGGATGGATGGATAGATAGATAGATAGATAGATGATGGATGGATGGATGGATGGATGGATGGATGGATGGATGGATGGATGGATGGATGGATGGATGGATGGATGGATGGATGGATGGATGGATGGATGGATGGATGGATGGATGGATGGATGGATGGATGGATGGATGGATGGATGGATGGATGGATAGATAGATAGATAGATAGACAGACAGACAGACAGACAGACAGACAGACAGACAGACAGACAGACAGACAGACAGACAGACAGACAGACAGACAGACAGACAGACAGACAGACAGACAGACAGACAGACAGACAGACAGATAGATAGATAGATAGATAGATAGATAGATAGATAGATGGATGGATGGATGGATGGATGGATGGACGGACGGACGGACGGACGGACGGACGGACGGACGGACGGACGGACGGACGGACGGACGGACGGACAGATAGCCTTAATAATGTTGTTGGTCCTCCAGGGCCAGGCTCTTCTTCGTTGGAATCAAAGCAGTAGATTCTGCAGCGCTACGGGAGAACCCACCAATAGGAACGCAGCAGGCAGTCAGAGGCTCTGTGAGGCCAGCGGCATCATCTACTACCCCAAGGTACAGAGACACACACACACACACACACACACACTACCCAAGGTACAGAGACACACACACACACACTACCCCAAGGTACAGAGACACACACACAGGCACACTAAGTTTAGTTGTGTCTTTGATGTTAAATTCAAACTAAATCCTACATTGCAGAAATGACTCATTAAGATTCTTACAGTAGAGACTGTTTCACATTAGGTGTAGTCAGTGATTCTGGAGAACGCTTTTATTAAAATCACTTACCCTGCGTTCTGAATCTCCTCCTCTTTCTTTTTTCTATTCTCCATACTACATCTGACGATAAAAATAATCTAGTTAGGATGCAGTAGGCGTACTATTGGGACATACTTTTACTCTTTTATTTCATCATAACATGGCTCCTTGATCTTGCCTCTTGCTTTTATATCCGTCTCATCCCGTTTGTTTTCATATGGAGGCTTCGTCGATGTGACGTCACTTCACGTGCGCACCGGATTGTGGGTCAGAATCGCCCAAATAGGATGCACTTTTCAACACTAACAATCTTGGCCGGATGAAGTAGGACATCCGGGTACTTCTAACCATCCTAAATCTGGCCACAAGAATCCTAAATCTTTTTTCTACCAAACTATATAGTAGAAAGTATGCGATTCGGAAAGCAGGGCAAGTCAAAATCAGTGAATATCTCCTCATGATCCAGAGCTAGCTGTCTCCTGATTGGTTCATGTTACTTCCTGGTTGCCAGATGTCTCCCGTGGTGATCGTCCTGCTGTCTGATGGGAAACGGTGTTTGTTGGGTCGACAGAAAACCTTCCCCAGGGGCATGTACAGCGCTCTGGCTGGGTTCTGTGACATGGGTCAGTACTCTGTGTGTGTCTGTGTGTGTGTCTGTCTGTGTGTGTGTGTGTGTGTGTGTGTGTGTGTGTGTGTGTGTGTGTGTTGTGTGTGTGTGTGTGTGTGTGTGTGTGTGTGTTGTGTGTGTGTGTGTGTGTGTGTGTGTGTGTGTGTGTGTGTGTGTGTGTGTGTGTGTGTGTGTGTGTGTGTGTGTCCGTCTGTCTGTTTTACTGTCTGTCTGTCTGTGTGTGTGTCTGCATTTTTTTTCTGTTTAGATATCTTTATTCAAAAGGACAACACACATTAAGACACGGATAAAAGAACATAAATAGACCTAATATAGCACATTAAAACTGAACACATTAAAGCTACAGTGTGTAACTTTATATAAATGAATGTCTGTTACATCCAAGCCATCTCCAAACGAGTTGACACAAAGTTGATTAAGCCTATTATCAGCTCCACAAAACTCTCTCTGTATTTCTCAGTATGGCAGCGTTTACAAACTGGTGCCCCCCCCCCCCCCCGACACTGGTGCAGGAGCTCAGAAAAATCCCCAAGAAGAGCCCAAGAAATGTTTCAGTTGTTGATTCTACTGCTAAGAAAAAAAACCTGACCCGTGTCTCTCTCCCTTTCTCTCTCTCTCACACGCACACACACACACACACACTCTCTCTCTCTCTCTCTCTCTCTCTCTCTCACACACACACACACACACACTCTCTCTCTCTCTTTCTCTCTCTCTCTCTCACACACACACTCATAAACACACAACACACACACACACACACACACCACCTCCCCCCCAGGTGAGACCCTGGAGGAGACCCTGAGCAGAGAGATAGCTGAGGAGGTCGGGTTGGAGGTGGAGAGCTTCACGTACAGCTCATCTCAGCACTGGCCGTTTCCTCACTCCTCATTCATGCTCGCCTGCCACGCCACGGTCAACCCTGACCACACACAGGTACAGACAGACAGACAGACAGACAGGCAGACAGACAGGCAGACAGACAGACAGGCAGACAGACAGACAGGCAGACAGGCAGACAGAGGGACAGACAGACAGACAGACAGACAGACAGAGGGACAGACAGACAGACAGACAGACAGACAGACAGGGAGACAGACAGAGGGACAGACAGACAGAGGGACAGACAGACAGGCAGACACACAGACAGACAGACAGGCAGACAGACAGACAGAGGGACAGACAGACAGACAGACAGACAGACAGACAGACAGACAGACAGACAGACAGACAGACAGACAGAGGGACAGACACACACACACACACACACACACACACACACACACACACACACACACAAGATATCTGAAATTGCTCTTGAATTTCAATTTACTGGGGCTTTTAATGCAAAAAACACAATAATTTTTTTATGATTCATTTATATATGCATTGATTCTAAGTGGTATGAAAAAGGTCTTAAAAGTCTTAAATTATCCAAAAATGCCCCGAAAAACATATTTCGCAACGGTAAAAAAAAGAGAGTTTCCTACCCTACTGGCCACTAATGTGTCTGTCTGTCTGCCTGCCTGTCTCTCTCTCTCTCTCTCTCCCTGTCTGTCTGTCTGTCTGTCTCTCTCTCTCTCTCTTCTCTCTCTGTCTCTCTCTCTCTCTTCTCTCTCTCTCTCCCTTACCTGTCTCTCTCTCCAGTTAAAGGTGGACTTCTCAGAGCTTGAAGACGCCCGATGGTTCGGTCTTGATGACATCACAGAAGCCTTGAAGTTGGCTCCTCCCACTAGAGGCCACGCCCACAAACTCTGGCTGCCCCCGAAACACGCTGTAGCTAACCGGCTAATAACAGAGTGGACGCTAACGCACTGCCAGGATAAACATTAACACAGACAGACAGACAGGGAGACAGACAGACAGACAGGGAGACAGGGAGGGAGAGAGAGACAAACAACATATGAAATATATTGGAATGAACTGAATTACATTTTTGGGGGAATTTACACAAGTTTTGAAAATCCATTGATAAAAACGCATCACGGCCAGTAACGACCTGATTATGATGAACAGACTGAACTGTGATCACCTGATATATAAGGAACATGTGACTGTCAAACACAACTACCTCTGATTTAATAACACACTGAACATTTTAATAAACGGATTGTAACATTAAACGTGTCTTTACATTTTCTTTGTTTGGAAAGAGACTGAAAGCTGAAATATGAGCAGATACAAAACACTGCCCTGTCGATTTTCTACATAATCTCTTCTTCCTGCATAAAAAAAACACACACTCCAAC
>CM047523.1:26945417-26957917 GCA_026122265.1 Ammodytes dubius | reverse complement strand
ACTATAAATAGGCTACATTATATTTTAACGGTTAACCGGTTAATAACCGTTAATTCTGGTGGTTAACCGGTTAAAGAAAAAAATTCTAAATGGCCATCCCTAGTGTTTGGTTTTATATTTTCTTTATGTTGTGACTGTAAAGCACTCTGAGCTGATTCCATGTATGAAGGGTGCTGTACAAATAAAGATTTTTATTATTATTATTATTATATTTATTTATTTATTTATTTATTACTTACAGATGTACCGTGTGTGGAAAGGATTTCCGCCAGCGTCAAAGCCTGCAGAGCCACGCGCGCACACACACAGGAGAGCGCCCGTACACGTGCCCAGAGTGTGGGAAAGCCTTCTCCAAACAGAGCCAGCTCAAGACCCACTCCATCATACACACGGGGGAGACGCCGCACAGCTGTGACGTGTGTGGGCGGAGCTTTAACCTGCTGCAGAACCTACACAGACACGCCCACACACACACCGGCCAGAAGGTGTTTGTGTGTGGGGTGTGTGGGAAAGGCTTCACCCGGGCTGTGACTCTGAAGACACACGACCTCATACACACCGGACAGGTAAGTGGTTTTTATTCCCGGTAAAGGGTTTTTTCTCAGCTGAGCTAAGGGTCTAAGGGCAGGGTGTCATATTGTATCATTTTGTATCATATATCATATTGTATGAAATGTAAAGCCCACTGAGACAAATGTATTTGTGATTTTGGGCTATACAAATAAAACTGATTTGATTTGATTTGATTTGATTTGGTTACTGTTTACTACGATGTGAAGTGTTACATTCATTGCTACTAATAGCGTCAATATACAGTGTTTCCCTACCATTATACAGGCCTGGCGGGGGGTCCCGTTGGCCTGGCGGGACCGCCAGGCCAACGGGACCCCCCGCCAGGCCAACAGCAGCCTGACTTAAAAAAATAAAAATAAAAAATGTTTTTTTTTTTTTTTTTTTTTCACTTTTTCCGTAATAATCATTTGCGAGCGTCTGCGCGGCACTGTCGGCCTGTCTTTACAACCTCTCGTTTGATCATCCCATCAGCTGATCTGTGTGTCTGCGTGTGTGTGTATGTGTTCTGCGCGCGGCGCGATGCGCGTGTGCATTCGGTGCGCACTTTTTGACACGGAAGCCAATGAGCAGGAGCATGACTAGCAAGCAAACGTTGAACTAGTGGCAAAAATAAACCCAGCGCCTGCTCTATGGAGATATTAAGGACTCAGTAACAGGGACATTGAACAGGAAAAAGTGCTGAGCAAAACTTAGAAAGTTAAAATCGCTACGTCGCCGTGGCAACACAACCAATCTGTATCAACAGCAGAGACAGCGCAGAAAAAAACGGCATGCACTCGTTTCAGTAAGTTTACAGAAGTGCCACACTGCTACTGCCTTTGGCATTCTTCTCAGAAAAGCATTAATGTAGCCTATTTTCAGGGGACATATTAATTTATTTATTGTTTTAACTGTTAAGTTATCGAAAACAGCAGGCCATAGTAGGCCTACAAGCTTTATTTTTTTGTATTTTCAATGCTAGGCCTAGCCTACTTTATTTTTATGTTTTAAATTGAGAAATAGGCTAGATGAAATATAATGGTCGGAATAGGGAATAGGGAATTTGCCTTATGTAGCACACATGTTGATAGGCTAATCATGATGTGTAGCCTATGTTAATTTATTTATTTTCAACAAGGCTATTTGCATAAAAAAAACTAAATAAATGTTTTCAATAGGCTAACTTCAAGGTGAGGTGATTCAGATTATTCCAGAAATTAGTAGGCCTACTAGACAGGACCTGTCTATATTAGATCTTAGTGTTTATTGTTTTTAATTGAAATCCACGTGTTTTTCTTCAATAGTTTACATGGCTTGTGTCTCCAAATTATTACAGAAAAGTTATAGGCAGGACATATGACAGCTGTTTACAGAGCACAGAATTAAACAGATTTCACCTCTCAAAGTGCACCAAATTGATGCATTTAACTTTAAAAGGATAAGGTTCTCTTCTGCAGGGGCATGCCCCCAGACCCTCCTAGAAGGTCCATTCTCACCCAGCAGGATCTAAAAATCCTGTGAGAAACACCACATGTACAAACGTACTGAATGTGAAAGTATAACCCTATGCCCAAATTCTTTTTGGCATTTTTATGCTTTATTGATAGTGTAGAGACAGAGTTGAAATGGGGCAGAGAGGGGAGTGACATGCAGAGAACGACCGCGGGCTGGAATCAAACCCGGGTCCGCTGCTGGCCGAGGCCAATGGGGGGGGGGGACGCCCTACCAACTGAGCTAAGGGCGCCCCACGCCCTCATTTTTAACGGGGCTGTCAAAAGAGGCTCATCCCAAATGGGGTTTGTTTTGGTCCATTTCTTATAGAAATCTGGTACGCACGCGCGGCGCGCATACTCTTTATCAGCTCTTACCACCGGGCCTAAAAAAAATTCTAGGGGAAACACTGATATATATTTGGGGCGACTGTGGCTCAGTTGGTAGAGCGGGTCGGCCGATGATCAAAGGGTTGGAGGTTCGATCCCCGCCCTGCCACCTGTGTCATGGTTGTTGTGTCCTTGGGCAAGACACTTCACCCACCTTGCCTCGTGTGAATGTCGATAGTTAGCCTGCTGCTATCGGTGTGTGAATGTGTGTGTGAATGGTAACGTGGGAAAGGAAAACAGGTCTCCCTTGCAAAAGAGTCTTCGGTCTCAATGGGATTTACCTGTATAAATAAAGGTTAAAAAATAAATAAAAAATAAAATATCAGTGCATGTCAATTCTATATTGTAAAGCAGTTTAAACGTGCTACGAGGAACTTTTAAATATTTCTGAAACAGTCTAATTTTTCCTCTGATGGTCATAAATTATATGTAACAGTAAACAAGACCAAAGAATGCTATTTTCAGTTGTATTGGCCACTTTGGAAAAAGTAGTAGTAGCAGTAGTGTTTTTACCACGCCAGCTGTTGTTCCTGGGTGAGCGTTATACCCATGACAAAGGCATTAAGAAAACCTATTTAAAAATAGCATTCTTTGCACTGATGGTCTCGTTTGCTGTGACATGTAATTTATGATCATCAGAGGAAAAATGAGACTGTTTCAGAAATATTTAAAAGTTCCTCGTAGAGACTTTATAAACTTGCGTGTATTAAAGCTGGGGTGGAGAATTTGGGGAGAAAATAGCAGTTGGGATAGAGATTTGAACAGTTGACAGTCCCAATAAGAACAGAGAACCGGATTTTTTTTCTTTTTTTTTTTTTTTAGAATCGGAGCCTCGCTCTGATTGGTCAAAGTGTACCGCTCATGTTAATTTTGACCAATCAGAAATCACATACCCCAGCTTTAAATAAAGGTGATATAAACTAAATAATTTCCTCTCCTCTTTCTCCCCAGAAACCCTTTAAGTGTGAGGAATGTCCTAAAACCTTCCGCCATGCCGTCAATCTGAAGGCTCACCAGCGCATACACAGCGGCGTGCGCCCCTACAGCTGTGAGGTGTGTGGAAAGGCCTTCTGTCTGTCTGTCTGTCTGTCTGTCTGTCTGTCTGTCTGTCTGTCTGTCTGTCTGTCTGTCTGTCTGTCTGTCTGTCTGTCTGTCTGTCTGTCTGTCTGTCTGTCTGTCTGTCTGTCTGTCTGTCTGTCTGTCTGTCTGTCTGTCTGTCTGTCTGTCTGTCTATCTATCTATCCATCTATATCCATCCATCCATCCATCCATCCATCACACTTCTCCTAAAGATCCGGGCCTAGCTACTAACATCAAAATCACGTTTAAACCCGCAGTGTGTAGAATTTTGGGTTTTATTTCCTAGCAGATTTTGTAGAAAGTAATTATAATATCCATAAGTACATTTAATTTAGTGCATAATAGCTGAAAAACATTTTTAGAATTATTAATTTTTTCCCTTAGAAAGGGTCTCATAAATGTCCATATTTCTCCATATTTTGGACCAAGGCCTAGTGCCGCCATGTTGAAAGCGTCATAGTTGGAATGTCATCAGGTGCATTGTTTAAAAGGTGCAGTGTGTAATATGACATCATCAAGAAAGTTCTACAAAGTTCTAGAATGCAACGCTCCCTGGGTAACCCCAACCCTTTTGAATAATAACAGAAGCTACAGTGGCCTTCAAGGACAAGAACAATTCTAAATTTTAAACAATGCACCTGATGACATTCCAACAATGACACTTTCAAGATGGCTGCACTAGGCCTTGGTCCAAAATATGCAGAAATATGGACATATATGAGACCCTTTCTAAGGAAAAAAATTATAATTCAAAACATTTTTTTCAGCTATTATGCACTAAATTAAATGTACTCATGGATATTATAATTACTTCCTATAAATCTGCTCGGAAATAAAACCCAAAATTCTACACACTGCAGGTTTAAAGTAGCTATGAGGAACTTTTAAATATTTCTGAAACAGTCTAATTTTCCTCTGATGATCATAAATTAAATTTAACAAGCAACGTGCCTTGTGTAGCTTAACTAATAAAGAATCTTAACTTAAATAATTTGGTTGCATAAAGTGATAAATTTGACTTGTTGCTTGACATTTATAACTTTTTTTTTTTTTTTTTTGTGAAATCATTTGAACATATTTTTTTTGTATTTTCATGCTTTTCATTTTCTTATGTAATTTTGATATGTCTGAAATAAATTGAATCAATCAATCAATCAATCAAATAAATCTAAATCCATATATTCTATTGTTTCTCCTTCTTGAGGTGTGTGGCAAAGCCTTCCGTCAGTCCGTCAACCTGAAGATTCACCGTCGCATCCACACCGGCGAGCGCCCGTTCTCCTGCGCTGAGTGTGGCAAGACCTTCAGCCAGCAGAGCAGCCTCATCTCCCACGGCAGAGTCCACTCTAAGGAACGCCCCTTTGAGTGTTCAGACTGCGATAAGACATTCAACAACGCCAACAGTCTGAAGCTGCATGTCAGGGTGCACACGGGGGAGAAGCCGTACCACTGCGACGTGTGCGGACGCAGCTTCACGCAGGGCAGCCACCTGAGGACACACAAACGACACGTCCACGCGGGAGGGAAACAGTTCATATGTGACAAGTGTGGAAAGACTTATTCAGATCAACGCAACCTCAAGCTGCACAAATGCTGCTATGCTTAGAGAGGTGTAGACAGCAGGTTAATAATACACAGCCCAGGCTCTGTAAACAGGGTTAACACACAGCCTAGGCTCTGTAAACAGGGTTAATACACAGCCTAGGCTCTGTAAACAGGGTTAATACACAGCCCAGGCTCTGTAAACAGGGTTAATACAGAGCCCAGGCTCTGTAAACTGGCCACATGTTAATACACAGCCTAGGCTCTGTAAACTGGCCACATGTTAATACCCAGCCTAGGCTCTGTAAACAGCATGTTGCTAGCTACAGTGGGCCCTTTGTTTACATACACAGTAGGCCTATGGACAAACGCAACATCAAGCTGCACAAATGGTGCTATGCTTAGGGATGGAGAGAAGGAGAAGGATGGATGGAGAGAAGGAGAGATGGAGGGATAGAGGGATAAAGAGGGAAAGTGAGAAGGGGAGGGATAAAGCATGGACTACAGTTAGAATGGCCGTCTCTGAAAATATGAATGTGACAGATTTGTACTACAAAATTTACTTTTGTAATTTTTTTTTTTTTTTTTTAGTTTTTTTTGTTCCCGTTAACTGTTACAACAGTGAAAGGTGGACTCAGTGATTCTGGAGAACGCTTGTTGTCAAGATCACTTGTGAACACACTTGATTTAGCCTCTTAATCTTCCTCTCAAAGTGGAAACGTGAACCAGATTGATGCATTTTAATTTGAAAGGTTCAACATTTCCTTCCATGGGGACACTCCATGTTCTGTAGAACACTGATGGATAATATGTAATCCATTCATTTTTTTAACAAATATTATGATGCAAAATAATAACTTTTTCTTCAATAGCTTTGACATTATGTCTCAAAATGATTCTATTGTATAGAAAAAGTGTATTAACACTGGATTGTTTTCAGCACACACACACAGTACAGACAGGTAGCGGATCATGAGGAGATATTCACTGATTTAGACTACAAGTGATTTTGACGACAAGCGTTATCCAGAATCACTGACTGCACACATACAGGCTTCTGAAAACCTACATTTTTTTATTCAAAATGTACTTTTGTAATATTTTAGTGTGTTTATTGGGTCAAACCATGACTCTAGTATTATCATTCTGTTGATGAAATGATGTGAATGTGTCAAAATGCACATTGTCCCTTTTTATAATTCAAGATATTTTTACTTTTGTTTGGAAAATAAAAAAATCTTTCAACTATAATAAAACATGTCGGGTTTAATTTTTTTTTAGATTGTATTGCAACAAGTTTAAACAATATGGCGTCAGAGGTAGGCCTAGGAAAGGCAAGTTTATCTCTATAGCACAATGCAGACACAAGGCCATTCAAAGTGCTTTACAGGGGCATGACATACATCAAGATTAGACATTAGAACATGTAGACAGCGATGTAGAATTGCTCCAATAATTTAATAACTGTTGCTAACATCTGCTGCTTCTTTTTAAATGTATTTATAAATATAAATCTGTATTTTACTTTTTTACCATGTATATTGATGCATTTTAGCTTGTGTTACTTGTTTTGTGTCTTGTTGTATGTACTACAGCTGCTGGATTTTTGAATTTCCCTGAAGTAACACTCCCAAGGGATCAATAAAGTGTCTATCTATGACTGACAATATAGTCATTTTCTATATAACCTATTTAACTTAATTACTCTTTTATAGTTTTAAACTAATTTAAAAATAATTGGGGAATCTGTATTCACAACACATCAGAGGACATATTTTTAAATGCACAGGAGACATTACTTTAACAATAACAGTAATAGTAAAAGTAAAAGAAAATATAGAAAAGAATAATAATAAAAAGGCTACAATAACATTCAGTCTTTATATCGGATTAAATAAATCTCATCCTAATCCCCGCTGTGACGTCAGACCTACGTATGCCGTCCTACGTCACCGGAAGTGTCTCAACATGGCGTCTCTCTCTCTACCTACACACCCCTGAGCTCACCTGTCACTAGCTAGCTGCTATGAGGAGCTCCAGGGGTAGACCGTCTCTCTCTGTCTCTCCATGCCGGCTTTAGGGCTCTGTGTGCGGGCATGATGCACCAGGAGACACCGCTGATCCTTAGCGGAGGACCAGGCGCCACACACGGCTTGGTTTCGGCCGAGAGGCGCTGACAGGAGAACCGGAGAGGTGAGTGACCGGAAGATTCCGAAGATTGCCGAGTGTTACCGACAACAGCGCCTTCAGAATAAAAGATGAACAATAACAGACTAGATTCTAGATGACTATAAATTATGTTCTAGTCACTAGAACATCATTTATAGTCATCTTGTAATGTAGTAATGTTCCCGCAATTTCCCCACTGAGGGACTAATAAAGGATTATCTTATCTTATCTTATCTTATCTTAGAACCATACAATTTGCTTTTGCAGCCTCTAAAAACAATGCTCGCTCAAAAATACACAATAAAAAGTATAAAATACCTTAAGAGACTACATTTTAAGAAAGCATTGTCCTTTTAGTCCCTTTTAAAGTGCAGCTGTGCAAGCTAGGGGGCAGATATAGGTCTAGAATAGGATAGCATTTTCGTCAACGTTTATGGAAAATACTTGTCAATGATTTTTCCTCCCTGTCAAAATCAGTGAATATCTCCTCTTGATCCACTGTCCCACTTTGTTTACATGCCAGTTTACAGAGTCTAGGCTATTGACACTGGATATTCTTTCACCTTCTTATATACAATATATAGAGTGCTTGGCGGCCTTATCAGTGCAGGAGTCACTAGTGCTGACTCCTGTTGATGCATTTTTAATATTGTATTGTTGTTGCATATTTGAAATAAATCATTCATTCACAATCAAAAATAAGCCCCTCACTGAGAATATGATATATTAATTTAATTTAATTGTATTATTTTATTTATTTATTAATTAATTTCTACTTCCTGTGTTTGCAGTGCATCTCTGTCCTGATTGGTTGGAGAGAGATGGAAGGAAGCCATGACTCCTCCTCCTCTGATGTCATCGGCCCGGGTCACAGAGAGGTCACATGTTCAGGAGACGGACAGGAGAGTGAACCAATCAGAGGCTGTGTTGACGAAAATAAGGCGGGATTTAGCTCAGGAGAACATGTCACTCAAATAGACTGTAGGCCTATGTCAAAAGTTAAACACTATCATGTTCACAGCCCGGATGGACACTGTACAATAGACGGACAGGACTGTGGACCAATTAGAAACCTCGCTGATGTCAAGAAGGCGGGATTAAGCTCAGGAGAAGATGTCACTCAATCAGACTGTATGTCAAATGTTAAACACTGTCACAGCCCGGATGGACACTGTACAATAGACGGACATGCGTGTGAACCAATCAGAAGCTGCCCTGATGTTAGGAAGGCGGGATTAAGCCTGGGAGAAGATGTCAATCAAACTGAAACATACACAAATTGTGGGTCGAAAGTAAAACACTGTCATGTTCCGAGCACTGATGGAGACTGTACAATAGACGGACAGGACTGTGGACCAATCAGTGGCTGTTCTGATGAAAAGAAGGCGGGATTTAGCTTGGCAGAAGCTGTCACTCAAACAAAAACAGATTGTAAATCAAATGTTAAAGTTGTTCGCAGCCATGGACCGAGCCCGGATGGAGATTATTCAGGAAGTGGAACAGAGTGTGGACCAATAAGAAACCTCGCTGACGAAAAGAAGGCGGGATTTAGCTCTGGAGAAGATGTCAATCAAATAGACACAGACACAAATTGCAGGTTAAAAGTGAAACCTGACGGCGACTGTACAATAGATGGACAGGACTGTGGACCAATCAGAAGCTGCCATGACGTCAAGGAGGCGGGACTAAGCCACGGAGAAGATGTCACTCAAACTAAATCAGATTGTGTGTCAAAAGTTCAGCACTGTAACTGTAGCTGTGTTGCCGTGGATACTGACTGTAACGTTGACGAGCGGCCATCTTGTAAATCAAACAGACAGGAAGTAGATTTGACCTCTGACCTCACTGATGATGATGATGATGATGCGTTTGTGACATCACTGGCTAAGCCCCTCCCCCAAGCCGCTGTAAGTATCTGTTTACAAGCTGTCTGTCTGTCTGACTAAACCTTGTCTGTTTGTATATTTCTCCTATACAACTGTGACAGCTCCTGGCACCTGGCTTCCAGGAGCTAATTGTTAATTGCATGCACCCCTGCTTGCTGATCTCGTCAGCTATATAAGCTGGAGTTATCAGCCACATGGCTCTCCCCCTGGCCTGCTGGTTGGTTTGGTTTGGTTAGCTTAGGTTAGTTTAGTTTTGCTTTGCTTTGCTTTGGATTTGATTTGATTTGTTTTGCTTAGTTAGTTTTGCTTTACACATACACTACATTCTTCACCCACACAGACACCGCACCCATTACTGATTACTGATATTCATGCACCATTTAGTAGGTTACTTTATACTTTGTTTAAATAAAGTATTATTTGGTTAAACTAATTATCTTGTGTGGTTTCCTCCTTGTCCTTCCCTGGAGCCGGGGTGTGACATGGGGCTCGTCAATAAGTGGTTGGATTAAGTAGGTGAACAGTTTGGAGGAATATCACATAGGACAGGTTAGTAGTTGGTTTGGGAGCAGGTTCCTTTCATAGTGGGTAGTCGGCTGAGGCTAGGCTAACAGAGTTGATTGTCTGGGGAGCACATGTCTGGATTTGAACTTTCCCTGTTAGGCTTCAGTTGCGTTGCCCCTTTGGGTTGCGTGAATTTTTTTTCTTTTGTTGTTTTTTCCCTTTTGGTAGTGCTGTGGGGCGTGGTTAGTGTCAATTGTTCAATGTCAATTGTCTCGGGGGCACATCCGAAGGATCTTGGGGGTTGTCTGCTTGCAGGTCGCCTTTCAAACCGGCTGGTTTACAGTGCATAAATACCCACCGCAAGCTGCATGAACACTAGGGTAAAGATTATTCAGGTTTGGATAGGCAGTTAGGGGGGAAGTTCTAGTTCTATTTGCATCCCAGTGATCAAAGCTGTTTTGGCATGGCTTCTTTAGTAGAAGCGTTTATTCAGTCTCCTTCTGAAACCTTGCTGGACAGCTGTACAAAGGACCAACTGTTGAAAATTGCTGATCATTTCAAAGTTGAAATTGCAGCTACACGTCTGAAGGACACAATCAAACGTATCCTGAAGGCGACTTTGATGGAAGAAGGGGTTTTGGCTTCTGATGAAGGTAAGGGTTTACCAAGTACGGTGGTTTCACCAGGGGGGAGTCTCACCTTTGATCAACAAAAGGAACTGATGTTAATACAAATGGAACATGACAAAATAAGGGTAGATAAAGAATTGGCCCTTGAACGTGTAAAAATGGATAAAGAGTTGGCGCTTGAAGCAATGAAACAAAAAACAGAGCAGGCAAAACTGGACATTGAACAATACAAACTAGATCTAGTTAGAGAAGGTAAGATGGCAGGAACTGATATAACTAGGTCTGCTGGTTCATCTAGAGTGGATTGTACTAAGAATCTGAGATTGCTGCCTAAATTTGATGAGGAAGACCCAGATACGTTCTTTTCCTTGTTTGAGCGTCTCGCTGATTCACAGGAGTGGCCTGATAGTGAACGTACGTTGTTACTTCAATGCGTGTTTAGAGGTAAAGCCCAAAAGGCATATGCAGCTTTAACAGCAGAACAGTGCAAAGAGTATAAACTGGTCAAAGAAGCCGTTTTGAAAGCTTATGAATTAGTTCCTGAAGCTTACAGGCAGCTCTTCAGAAATTGGAAAAAAGGGGAAAAGCAAACGCATGTGGATTTTGAAAGGGAGCTGGATATACATTTTGATCGGTGGTGTTCTGCGTCCAGTGTTGTTTCCTTTGAAGAACTGCGTAACCTTGTTGTGCTGGAACAATTTAAGCAGTCGTTGCCTAACTACATATCTACTTATATCAATGAGAGAAAAGTTAGAACTCCAAAAGAAGCCGCTGTACTTGCGGACGAATATGGTTTAACACACAAACGTGTCTTTGGGGAGCAAGGTCCACAACGGTTTGGATTCAAAGACAGCGGGGAGAAAGGTGAATCGGATTTCAGTTGGGGTTCTTCAAAGGGAGAGCTAGGCAGAGCTGGGAACAATGATCCTAATTCAACTTGTAATTATTGTCAGCGACAAGGGCACTGGAAAAAGGAGTGCCCCTTGCTAAAATCAAAAAAGGGTTTTAGTACAGGGCCTATCCAATCTGTGGGGTTAGCTGTTCCGCTTAGTAGCTCAGAGCTAAGTACTGACAAAATTGTCCCTCCTTTTCAGATGCGACCCAGAGTGTTGAGTGCAGCTGATATTGCTTTAAGGTATGCTCCATTTATATCAGAGGGTTTTGTATCCTTAACTGACCATAGTAAGAAGGTGCCTGTCAAAGTTTTTAGAGATTCTGGGGCTCTACAAAGCTTTATTAGGGAGTCAGCCTTACGTTTTTCACCAGCCTCTGACACAGGAAGGTGTGTTCGAATCAGAGGAATGGATTTAAACACCATTGTTGTGCCTGTCCATACAGTGCATTTGTCTTGTGGCATGATACAGGGGGATGTAGAGGTGGGTGTGCGTCCAGATTTGTCAATGAAAGGGGTTGATATTATTCTGGGCAATGATTTGGCAGGAGCATGTATGTGGCCTGATGCGTCCACCTCTGATGGGTTGTGTGTAGTGTCTCCTGCTAAAGCGAGGTCTAAGGTCCCTGAGCAGTTGGTGGGTGCAGTGTCCCGTTCTCTTAGTGTGCTGCCAAGAGTTGACATACAGATATCTGATCTTGGGTCTGTTTCTCATGCAGAATTTGTGAGGGACCAGAAAGAGGATCTCTCGTTAAGAGAGCTGTTTGAGCAGGCCGGGCACTCTATTAATGGGGGAAACAACTCGAGAGGTTATTTTCTCCATCAGGGCCTGCTGATGAGGAGGTGGGTCCTTCATGGGAGAAATTTGGCTGGGGGATCAGTGGGGAAGATTGTGCTTCCTGTGAAATATAGACAGCCGGTAATCACAGTGGCGCATGTAGCTGGTCAAGGGGGATTGAGGGGAACATATGGGCGGGTCCTTCAGGACTTTTTCTGGCCTGGTATGAAACGGGATATTCAACAGATCAGAGGCCAGAATAATGTAGCTGCTGATGCTCTTTCCCGGGCGCCATCGCCTTAGCTATACCCTCCCGCTTAACATTCGTCCTCGTGCTGTAGGGTCTTAGTTGCTGGGTCTCGGGGATGCCGGAAAATAAAATGTTAAGGAAAAGAGAGATATCTGGTCAACGTGTCAGTTGTTTGTCATGTTTGTATGTTCCACGTATCTAACTGTGTTTGTTTTGCAGGTTAAGTGTTGAACCCTGTTTCTATGGAGGGGGGTGTGACAGCTCCTGGCACCTGGCTTCCAGGAGCTAATTGTTAATTGCATGCACCCCTGCTTGCTGATCTCGTCAGCTATATAAGC
>CM047523.1:26935417-26940417 GCA_026122265.1 Ammodytes dubius | reverse complement strand
GGTGTCATGGTGGATGGTGCATTATCCAGCAGTTTTCCTCTCCTCTGGTTTTTAACTACTAGCTACTAACTTATTCTATATTATTTACATCCTTTTTCTGATGGTTTCTTATCTTTATTTATTTTAGGGGCGACTGTGTCTCAGGTGGTAGAGCGGGTCGGCCCAATGATCAAAGGGTTGGCGGTTCGATTCCTGCCCTGCCACCTGTGTCATGGTTGTTGTGTCCTTGGGCAAGACACTTCACCCACCTGCCTGGTGTGAATGTGTATGACTGCTGTATGTTTGAGGTGTGGTCTGAGGGGCCGTAGGCGCTGAATGGCAGCCACGCTTCCCGTCAGTCTGCCCCAGGGCACTGTGGCTACTATGGTAGTTTACCACCCACGGTATGACTGGTGTGAATGAAGGAACCTGGAACCCTGGAAAGAGCTTTGAGTGGCTAGAAAAGAGCTAGATAAATCCAATACATTATTATTATTATTTTCTTCTGCTATGTGAATGTTGAGGAACCAAGCCTAAGAATGTTACTCTTGTGTTCTGTCCCAATAAGATGCAATAAAAGTGATTCTGATTCTGATTGGGTTTTGTTGACGTCAGAAGGGGCGGGACCAGACGGAGAGCCCCAGCCTGTCAATCATCACTCAGGAAATCAGCCGGTACTTTCCTTCACTCTGCGTCTTCCAGAAGGTTTGGAAACATTCCCTGTGTTCCAGTCTCCATACTTTCTAGTATAAACTGTATACTATCTCTAACCATACTATCTACTATATATTTATGGTAGAAAACAGATGTAGGATGCCCCTGATTCTTGTGGCCAGATTTAGGATGGTTAGGAATACCCTGATGTCCTACTTCATCGAGATTTTTTAGTGTTGAAAACAGCATCCTATTTGGGGGGATTCTGACCCACAATCCAGTGCGCAAGTGAAGTGACTCACATCAACAAAGCCTCCGTATGAAAACAACCAGCGATGAGACGGATATAAAAGCAAGAGACAAGATCAAGGCGCCATGTTATGATGAAATAAATAAGTTAAAGTATGTCCTAAGTGTAGCATACTGAAATCCAAACTAATTCTTTTTATGGTCAGATGTAGTATGTAGAATAGAGAAAAGAAAGAGTATGCGATTCGGAACGCAGGTTTATGTATATAGTGAAGAAGGCTTTTAATGTGGGGGGACAGGTTGTGACTTTGGGCTTTTACTTTGTAGGGCGGGGCCACTCCATGATCAGCTGCAAAGCATTCTGGGAGCTTACACCTGCTAAAAGGCCCGACGTCGGATACGTGAGTGACAGCTCCAAAATAATATTATGATATATTATGATATATACTTAATTATATATAGCACATTATTTAATTAAAATAAATAAAATAAAAATAAATAATAAAAATAAAATAAAATAAAATAAATAGTTTTAATTTTAAGGTAAAAAATCTTATAAAAAAAAAAATTTTCTTATTAAATAAAAATTCTATATATTTTTTATAAAAAGTGATATGTAATTTGAATAATTCCATTAAATAATTCTGTGCGTGTGTGTGTGTCGTGGTGTGTGTGCGTGGTGTGTGTGTGTGTGTTGTGGAGTGTGTGTGTGTGTGCGTGCGTGCGGGGCGTGCGTGTGTGTGTGTGTGTGTGTGTGTGTTGTGTGTGTGTGCAGGTTTCAGGGCATGTCTTCGATGGCGGCCCATGTTTCTGCTGAACATGAACCAGACTGAAGCTTTCATCTGCTTCTCCAACATCATCAACAAACCGCTGCAGCTGGTGTTTTATCAGAGGGGAGCATCAGCAGGTCAGTACCCCTAACCCCTAACCCTAACCCTTCAGCTGGTGTTTTTTCAGAGGGGAGCATCAGCAGGTCAGTACCCCTAACCCCAAAACCCTAACCCTTCAGCTGGTGTTTATCAGAGGGGAACATCAGCAGGTATGTACCCCTAACCCCTTACCTTAACCCCTAACCCAGCCCCTAACCCTAACCCTAACCCCTAACCCCTAACCTGTGTTTATCAGGGGGGAAAACACACCACAGGTCAGTACTCCAACCCCTAACCCTATAACCTAACCCCTAACCCGCCCCTAACCCTGTCAGTACCCAAACCCCCTAACCCTTAACCCCTAAAGGCCAGGACACACCAGTCCGACTTGTTTCTACTTGTTCCGACTACGCAAAAAATGGGGCCCGGGGGCCGTTTCAGGAAGCTCCAGGCTTCCCGTCGCGGCCAGAGAACACACCAAACTGACTGCTGACTTTCCGTACGCTCTGTTGCTTGCGCGGGACGTAATGTCTCCATAACAGCAGGCGGCGCTAATCTGTATTGTTGGCCCGAAAAAAATACGAAAGCCGGAAATGATGGGACAACTCTCTAGAGCATAAACATAGATAGAAATACGTATTTATATTTTATGGACCATAAGAGCACAATTTTTAGCAGAGAGTGTCGAGCATGGTGTCGAGCGGGTCAACAAGGGTTGATGATGTGAGTAGGCTACTCTCAAAAACGAAACGAACAAACACATTAAAACGATGGCTAGCTGTTGTTCTGTTTGTGGCTAACCCCCCTCACTTCCGGGCTTCACTGATTCGCTAGCCCTCCACCAATCAAATTACTCCAAATGAAAGACGGTCGGCCAGCCTGTCGCCGCCGATTGAACATGTTCAAGATTCTCCTTGCAACTGCTTGTGACGAGACGGTTTTAGAACGTCGCGGGGGATAAATCGCAGCAGTGTGAACTGCTCGTTGCAAGGCGTCGCAGAACATTCAACATGTCAAATCGCAAGGTCCAGTTTTAGAACGTCTCAACCATCTCGTCGCAAGGAGTTGACAAGGCAAATCTTTGGTCTGAACTGGGCTTAATACAGATAGAGAGATAGATGGATGGATAGATATTCAAACTCTCTCTTGTGTCCTTAGATAGATAGATAGATAGATAGATAGATAGATAGATAGATAGATAGATAGATAGATAGATAGATAGATAGATAGATAGATAGATAGATAGAGATGGATGGATAGATAGTAAACTCTCTCTTGTGTCCTTAGATAGATAGATGAAGGGATGGATGGATAGATAGATGGATAGATAGATAGATAGATAGATAGATAGATAGATAGATAGATAGATAGATAGATAGATAGATAGATAGATAGATAGATAGATAGATAGATAGATAATAAACTCTCTTGTGTGTCCTCAGCTATCCAGAAGAAGCCAGAGGATGAAGAGGAGGAAGAGGAAGCTGCTGAAGAGGAGAGCGGTAGGAACACTCACTCACTCACTCACTCAAATCTCAACTTCTAAAGCACTTACATCAAGTAAACTTTCCATGATCATTCTCAGCACTATTCTGAAGGTTATTACAGAAGGATTTGTTCATATGCTGTTCACTGTCTGATTTATGAGACCTTTTCTTCTTCTTCTTATTATTATTATTAAGTTATTACTATGTGTTAACGGTGTGTGTGTTTCTGTCTCCCGTCCAGAGGGGGAGCTAGAGAGCGCGGAGGTTCTCTCCCCAGAGGAGATTGAACAGAAACGTTTTGAGTCGATCGAAGAGAAGAAGATGATCATCGCTGCTCTGGGCTCGGCTGTCATGTCTGATCCCCATAGCAACGTGAGTGATGAGTATATACACACACACACACACACACACATTAAGACACACACACACACACACACACACACACACAACACACACACATTAAGACACACACACACACACACCATCTATCTAGGGATGCACCGATCCACTATTTTTAGTTCCGATCCGATTCCGATATCCGGGCTTTGGATATCGGCCGATACCGATACTGTCCGATACGATATCATAATTGGCAGACTATGCAATATTTTAATGAAAATATCAATTATAGAGTCACACAAAAATAATCCTTCTCAATGATCACTTCTGTCCCACTAGAATATGTGGTGGTGTGTTTGTCTGAACAGTCTTCCTCTCTCTGGCTGTATTTTACATAGTAGAATGTGTCACAGTGCAGAAGCCTCTCCACTTCCTTGACTTGGATTAGCTGTGGTTAGCTCACTGGCTAACAAACTGATATGTACTGTATGTCAAAATAGAAAAAAAAAAATTAAATTAAATCTTTTTTTTTTCTCCCTCTCTGCCTGCCTGTCTTTCTCTCTCTCTCCCTCCCTCCATCCCTCTCTCCCCTCCCTCTCCCTCCCTCCCTCCCTCCCCCCCTCCCTCTCCCTCTCTCCCTCTCCTCCCCCCTCCCTCCCTCTCCCCCTCCCTCTCTCTCTCTCTCCCTCCCCCTCCCTCTCTCCCTCTCCCTCCCTCCCTCCCTCCCTCCCTCTCTCTCTCCCTCCCTCCCTCCCTCCCTCCCTCCCTCTCTCTCTCCCTCCCCTCTCCCTCTCCTCCTCTCCCTCCCTCCCCTCTCCCTCCCTCCCTCTCCTCTCCTCCTCCCTCCCTCCCTCTCCCTCCCTCCCTCCCTCCCTCCCCCTCCCTCCCTCCCTCTCCCTCTCCCTCCCCTCCTCCCTCCCTCCCTCCTCCCTCCCTCCTCCCTCCCTCACCTCCTCTCCTCCTCCCCTCTCTCCCCTCTCTCCCTCCCCCTCTCCCTCCTCTCTCTCTCTCTCTCTCCTCTCTCCTAACAGACAAAGAAAGTGTACAAATAAATTATATTTGAACGATACCCTAGTAATCTGATTGTTGTGTGCATGTCTCTCTCTCCCCCTCCCTTCCCTCCCTCCCTCTCTCCCTCTCCCTCCTCTCTCTCCTCTGCCTGTCTGTCTGTCTGTCTGTCTCCCTCCCTCCCTCCCTCCCTCCCTCTCTCCCCTCTCTCCCTCCCTCTCTCCCTCCCTCCCTCCCCCCCCCTCCCTCCCTCCCTCCCTCCCTCCCTCTCTCCCTCCCTCCCTCCCTCCCTCCCTCCCTCCCTCCCTCTCTCTCTCCTCCCTCCCTCCCTCCCTCCCTCTCCCTCCCCTCCCCTCCCTCTCTCCCTCTCTCTCTCCCTCCCTCCTCCCTCCCTCCCTCCCTCCCTCCCTCCCCC
>CM047523.1:26915417-26922917 GCA_026122265.1 Ammodytes dubius | reverse complement strand
CACACACATAAAGCTACACACAAACACACACTGATTGTTTGTGTCTGATGAGATGAAAATAAATGTTTTCTATCAAATTAAAATCATGAGTCTGCTCTGTATTAGTTCATTAAAGAGGACCTGTGATACTTTTCGGCTTTTATGACCTATAAACGTTGTTATAATGATTTATAGTCACTTATTTTGATGGAACGTCTTCACGTCCAGAGACTGTCAGAGAAATGGCTAAACCCGCAAACGCCACAAAATAACTATAATAATAATTTTTTTCCTTTTGTCTTTAATAACTATTAAAGACAAAAGGAATATACATAGTGTGTTGCTTTCTAACCAGCATGTCAAGACACCATACACTTTAGCCCCCGAGGAGCTCACAGGATTACTTAACCGGAGTTAACTAGCCACGTAGTGTTATCTCTGGTAACATTATCATCGGCGGTTGAGATGGCAGGGGGGGCGCGGGTGAATATGTAAAAAAAAAGAAAAACTAGAAAAAAAAAAAAAAAATTTTTTTTTTTTTTTTTTAGTTTTTCTTTTTTATACTAAGATCACGGCATAGCTGGACACAAGTTCTTCTGCTTCGTTCCTCTCACTGCATTTAAATCCATTCACTATACTACAGAGAAATAGGTCTTGTTAAAGAAAAAGAGCACCAAGCCCAACCCAGAGGACCCTGCATACATTTTGTTTATTTTAAATTAATATTTTTATAGAAAATCCATGTGTCCTTCTTCAATAGCTTCTAATTCATCAGACCCAGTGTCTCCAAATTATTTGTTCACACAAAATTCCTCATATTTAGCCTCTTAATTGTCCTCTCAAAGTGCACCAGATTCATGCATTTCACTTTAAAAAGGTGAAAAAAAATCTCCCGGGGGGGCATACCCCCGGACCCCCCTAGGAGGGTCTGGTTCTCCACTGGCTACTATTCTCCTCCAGCAGGACATTGGAGGCACTAGCGAAAAAACACTGGTGTGTGAATGACATTTAACTAGTCAATAATTTGGGCAAGTCTGTCTGCCTATCTTTCTCACTCCGCTGCACACTCAGTCAGTATTATCCATGCTCAAAGGAAGCAGGATTAAAACACTGGATTAAGATGTTAAAATGTATTAAATGTGTTTAAAAACGCACAAAAATGTTTAGAATGTTTCAAAAAGATGTTTAAATTTGTAAAATAATATTTATTTATTTTTTTTGGGGGGGGGGGCTCCGCTGAAATTTGTTCTCTGAGGGGGGGCTCACTCTCTCACACTTTGAAAACCCCTGGTCTACAGTAATGTGACTTCTCACACCCTGTGTGTGTGTGTGTGTGTGTGTGTGTGTGAGAGTGAGAGAGAGAGAGAGAGAGAGAGAGAGCGCTGCACATAAGCACTAGGGATGGGACGATCCACTTTTTTTAGTTCCGATCCGATTCCGATACCTGGGGTTTGGATATCGGCCGATACCGATACTGACCGATACGATATCATAATTGTTATACATTTTTTTGTTGGTGGTGATGTTATGTATTAGGCTAGGAAGGCTTAAGCAATTCTAATTTAAAAGAGCAATACATATACACAAATGCATATAGGTTTATCTTAAAGGCAGAATTATAGAGTCACACAAAAAAAATCCTTCTCAATGATCACTTCTACCCCACTAGAATATGTGGTGGTCTTTTGTCTAAACAGTCTTCCTCTCTCTGGCTGTATTTTACATTGGCTGAATTTGTCACAAGCCTCTCCACTTCCTTGACTTGGGTTAGCTTTGGTTAGCTCACTGGCTAACAAACTGATATGTACTGTATGTCAAATTTTAAAGTGATGTCCTCTCTCCCTCCACCGAACGTCGGCGCATGTTCGCGCTTCCATAGTAAAAAAAAAAAAAAAAAAAAAAAAAATTATAAAAAAATAAATAAATAAAAAATATCGGATTTTAATGGAGCTGTCAGTCCGATATCCGATACGCAGATTTCGGCCATATCGGACCCGATACCGATACTGGATCGGATCGGCCCCATCCCTAATAAGCACACGGGTTGACTGAGCGAATTGTTTCTTAATTTGAGGGGGATCACAATAGGGGAAAGCCAGCAACCGGAAAAGGAGGGGGCTGCGTCAGGGCAGCGTAGCTTTTCGACGCAAGCGAATAGACGCTGGCGGAAGTGGTCATGCCAGACTAGCCTGACTAGCAGCCTCATGTGTGAGAAGTGTGTTGTGTGGCTATAAAAGTGTTTACGTTTTTATAGTGTATTGTGAATATAAACTAAATACCAGCAGCATTTAACCCTTTATAATATATAATAGGTCCATGATTTATCCTCACTATAGCAGCCTAACTCATGTGTTAGTCTTAATCGTGTGTCTGTGAAGTGTGTAATGTGGCTTTTTCTAGCTTTTAAGTTTAAGTGTTCAAGTTTAAAAATAAAAAAATAAGCTAAGTATCCGCATTTACCCCTTTTATAATATAATAGGTCCATGATTTACCCTCACTATAGTAGTCTTACTCATGTGTTAGCCTTAATCGTTTGTGTGAAGTGTGTAATGTGGCTTTTTCTAGCGTTTAAGTGTATACGTTTAAAAATTAAAAATTAAGCTAAGTACGCTACCGGCATTTACCCCTTTATAATAGGTCCATGTAAGTTAAATGTATTTATACACGCTGCTATATGCGCTTTTCACAGACAGGGTCACAAAGTGCTTTACAATGTGCATAGAAAATAAAAGCAAAGTAAAAAATACGTCTAAGAATAAAATTAATTTAAAACATCACAACAGATAAAATTAGCAACATATAATAGTTTAAATATAAAAATATTTATAAATAAAATATATAACACACTGACTCTCTCTCACAACACACACACACACACACACACACACACACACACACACACACACATAAAGCAGAGAGAGAGTTTTGTCTTATTCGAGCCTCTTACTGACCCTAGAGGTCATCTGCCTTCATCATTTCTTGTGTTAATTGAAAAATACAAACAAATCAATAATGACAGAGAAACAGGAAACTTTGATTAATTAAGTTTATTCTCTGATCAGTGATTCAAACCTTCATTTCATATAAACCAAAATGTGTCAAATTGCTTGTTGTGGATATTATCACAATTCAAGATTTCCTTCATTGCCATTTCCCTGAGAATTTATTTACAGAATCAAACATAAAGCTGTTTCTCTCCAGCTCCTACCGGTATCAGAAGACAGTAGGAAATAATAAAAGTGATTCATCTCCCATATAACAATACAAACAAACATTATTTTCATAATTACCCTCACATGTTATTGTCACTTTTTTTTATACTTTTTCTATTTTTGATTTTTTTTGTTAAAGAACACAAACACAACTGAAAATGAACACAAAAACAAAAGTCAAAAAAATAACTAATGGCGTACTTTACCTAACATGTCTCTAAGGACATTGTTTAAACTAAAGGTAAAACATATAAGGACACTTTTTTCAACTTTATTATTATTACTCTGGCTCACTTACATTTTGAATGTTGATTAGTGTGCAATGTCCCTGAAATAAACTAATAAAAAAAATAAAAAAATAAATCAGTTCTAGGAATATTGCATGTCCCTTTTCCCCAATATAAGTTTAATCACTCACTATATAAACAGCTGATTGAGTCATGGTGTGTTTCACTATTTACATAATTAAAGAGAATATCCAGGATACTCCTCACACACTATAGGACACAGAGAAGTGATGTCATGATATATTACCGTCACCGTCCAAAACATGAACAATAAAGTTACATAAAGTGGACCCCTGCTCAGACACAGTTTGGACCCCTGCTCAGACACAGTTTCCAACAGACACAAAAATACTTTCTGAGAGCCCCTCCCAGTGTTCTAATCTGTAACAGACACACCATGTCAAAAGATCATCAATATTGTCAAAAGTTTAAAAAAAAATAGATTAAAAAGCAATCCCAGTCCCTGTGCTTTTAAAATGTAGTATTACATCTACGGTGCCGCACTGCCCACCATCTCTACCATTGTGTCCTTGAGCAAGACACTTAACCCCAAACTGCTCCAGGGGCAATGCGGCTTAATTTGGGGTTTATGGCTGCACAGATTATTGATCGAATTTTTATCACGATGAAGATATTGGCTTCCCACGATCAAATTTACATGATCGTGTGATTGTTTCTAAACGTGTGCTCTGCTGCTGAGCAAATCAAACCACTCGCTGATCGCGACCTGAAGCGAAGATGAAACCTCGCTTCTGTACAATATTTGTATTCATATATTCCTTTGTGGAAATGCATTGAATTCAGGTTATTAATGAGGATTAATCTTTTTTTTTATGCAAAGATTTGTACATTAGCAGGAATATTGCATAGTCGATCACATGGATATGAAAGCTGTGTTATGTTTACGTGACAATCCAATAGAAATATTTTTTTTTACTCAAATCAATGAATAATCGTGGTAAAAAACCGTGATCTCAATGTTGATCAAAATAATCATGATGATCATTTTGGCCATAACCGTGCAGCTCTACTTGGGGATTAAATACAGGCTTGCATGTCTTGACTCCCCGAGGGGGTCCTTGCGTTTAGATCTATAAGCGCCTCTCACAGATCCATAACACCGATCTACGGGGGTTTCTTTTTTCTTATGAGTTGTAGCAAAAGTGACATATTGGTCATAAGTCTTCAGAGTGTATCCGTGGCTATCTCTACACTGGTTAAAATCTCCAAGGACGAACTTGGGGGCATCCGGGTAGATTTTGTTGAGTCGGTCAGTGAGGGTATCGATGATCTCTCCCGCCTTGGCTAGGTTGGCTGCTGTAGCTCCCGGGTGAATGTAAACAACCGTGAAGAAAAGTTTAGACTTTTTGTCATCAGGGCGCAGTGAGATGGTCAAGAGTTCAATATCAGGAGTGCAGAGCTTTGCCCAAGACGTGATAGCGACGTCCTGGCAGTACCGCTCGTTTACATAAAAACACACTCCTCCACCTCGACTCTTCCCCGTCATTTTTTTTGACCGGTCCAGCCTATATGGGCCACTAAACCCCTCTATCCTGTAGTCCTCATCCAGGTCACCTTTGCTGAGCCACGTTTCAGTGATCGCTAAAAGGTCGGGTTCTCTGACTTTCTCTTTGGGTTTGACCCTACGTCTCAGCTCGTCCATCTTGTTCCTGATAGACTGCACGTTGGATAGCAGGATGGTGGGCAGCAGAGGAATGCTCTTGGTTTCCAGGAAGAGGGAGTTGATCTGGTCTGAGAGATCATCAGCTGGGCTGGGGGGAGGGATGATGAACTTGATGGATTCATCAAACAGGGGAGGATGTTCTCTGTAGAGGTTGCGCCACCTTGATCCTTCCCCGACATTGCCTACCGGCAGGTTTGAGCAGCACACAAGGTGAGCGCGGGGGGTGACATGATGGGTCAGAGAAAATTTTTCCAGTAGATATGTGAAGTCAGATTTGAGCCTTTGTTCTGAGTCTGTGGGGATATTTAAGTCACCGAGTACGAGCAGACGTGGAGAGAGGGACGAGGCTTTAGTGAGGAGTATAGTCAAATCTACTAAGAACATGGCATATGAGGTACTGGGAAGTACACGTTCAGGTGGCCTGTAAATGAGGAGTACAGTTGTGCAGAGCGCTTTGAAAGCGAGTAATTGTAAGGATTCTACTGGGGGAAAAGTGAGTTCTGTGAACCTGAAATCCTTATTGTGTATAACAGCGAGGCCACCTGACGGTTTGTACTGGTATTTGTATCCGGGGGGGGTTGTTCGTTTGAGAGATGAATCGTTATTGATCTCAGTGATCAGAAGAAAGTCCAGCTTGTTGACGTTGATTAGTTTACGGAGGTCAATGGCTGTGTTATCGTTGCGTGATAGGATGTGAATGAGGGCACAGTTCCCACTGCCCAGGTCTGGACCTGTAAAGGTAAACGGTTTGACATTGAGTATTTTGGTTTCAGTGTTTGGAATGCAGCATGTAACGCACTTACAGGCTTCTCATAATTGCATTATACACACACTGCGCACACAAACACACACTCAAGTTATTCAGTCACCTACAGAAATCACTAAACGTCCAAATGAACTATCTCAGGCCCCTGGACATGATCAGGTAAAACCACTTTGCGCCGGCTGTCCCTATGTACTGTATAAAATGCAGCTCAGAACAAAATAAAGATAATACACAACAAAACACATTCATCACAGGCAAGAGACCCGCAAAAGCTGATGATGATATCTATAAGTTAAACAATCTTAAAACATCCTAAGATTTCAGTTTAATAATAAGAAAAAAAAGTACCTCATAATTTATCAAAATAATCATAATAATGGTAAATTTTTACTGACCTTGTGGAAGTTGCGGTACAGCCAGGGAACCTTCTGGAGGAGCAGCCAGGGAATCTTCAGCCAGGGAAACTTCAGCCAGGGAACCTTCTGGAGCAGCCAGGGAAACTTCAGCCAGGGAAACTTCAGCCAGGGAAACTTCAGCCAGGGAACCTTCTGGAGCAGCCAGGGAAACTTCAGCCAGGGAAACTTCAGCCAGGGAAACTTCAGCCAGGGAACCTTCTAGAGCAGCCAGGGAATCTTCTGGGGGAGCAGCCAGGGAATCTTCTAGAGGAGCAGCCAGGGAATCTTCTAGAGGAGCAGCCAGGGAACCTTCAGCCAGGGAACCTTGTGGAGTAGCCATTTGAAGGTCTGTCAGTCAAACAGCAGCAGACAGACTCACACCTGAGCACACAGGTGAGCTAGGGGCGGGGCCTCAGAGGACAGGTAAACCGGTCTCAGGTAATGACTGAGAGGGAGAGGAGAGGATCACATGATTGTAAGGCGTTAGTAAGATCAGATAAAATATCCCACCCGCCCCACTCACTTGAACATGTAGTACACTAATATAGAAAAACGAAAAGAAGAAAATAGATAAATAAGTACAATACAAAATAAATAAATAAATGGTAAGCAGGGTCACCATACTTAGCCGTACCAAATGTACTTGCTCACATACACACTCACAAACACTCTACAGTATAGTGTCAAGTAATCTGAATCCCTAACTGCTCCTCACCACCTCTGGGAGAAAGCCATAATAATGCTTTCAATCAAACTCAAACTTTATTTATATAGCACTTTTCATACAATCAAATGTAACACAAAGTGCTTAATACAACTCCCCCCCCCCCCCCCCAAACCCCCCACCCAGAGATATGCATACATGCAAAAACATTCCCCCTCCCACCCATCCATACCCCAAAACAAGAAATTCATTAAAAACAGGAAGGAAACTGCGCTGAGGAAACGCCATCATCAGAGAGAAAACACTACAGACTGTAAAACTAAAACAATTAAAAATAAAGAGATAAAATAAATAAGAGCTCTTTATAGCGATTAGCCTACTATGACATGTTTATGACAGGTCATGTTATTGGTTAATGTCGACATAACCATGACATGGACAAGATATTTTGTCTCAGCTTATGTCAAGTTGTCATAACAAAGATATCTCATACAATGTAAATGTTGCATTAAA
>CM047523.1:26742917-26910417 GCA_026122265.1 Ammodytes dubius | reverse complement strand
GTGTGTGTGTGTGTGTGTTACAGGTGCACACGTAGACATGTACACGTGTACATTCCTAGTGTTCAGAGCGTCAGTGTGAGTTGGTAGGATACACCCAGACCGGTTTGTTCTCTTTATCAAGAACCAAATAGAATGAGTCATCAACTCACTGACATTTAGAGTTGAAAACACCCAAATAATGTCTAAAGTCAAAGAGAGAAAAAAGGTTCCATAAGCGTTTTCATATAATAGATTATGTTTTGGCATCTTTTTGCTTTTATTATTAGACAGTGTGTAGAGACAGAGATGAAATGTGTCAGAGAGGGGAATGACATGCAGAGAACGACCCGGGCTGGATTCTAACCCGGGTCTGCTGTGAAGAGGACAGACAGACAGACAGACAGACAGACAGACAGACAGACAGACAGACAGACAGACAGACAGACAGACAGAGAACGACCCGGGCTGGATTCTAACCCACTTTACTGATTACTTGATCTTAAAAAGTAACTAAATTAGATTACAAGTTACTTTAAACGTTACTTTACAGGTTTTGAAACCCATATATCTCAATTTAAAACATGCATTAGGAATCATTGAAAAATATATAAAATAAAGCTTGTAGGCTAGTAGCCTATAGGCATACTGTTTTCAAAATAATAAGAATTATGGTTTAAAAAATGTAATAAAAAAAAGCGGCCACCTCATTGGTTCATTTGGAGGCCTGTCACGCGAACAGAGGAGGAAAAAAAAAGCTCTCCACAGCTCAAGATCTTAAGGTTAAGAAATTAACCAATGGTTGCGTTCCGAATCGCACACTCTTTTTTTTTTCTATTCTACATACTACATCCGACGATAAAAATAATCTAGTTAGGATGCAGTAGGCACACTATTGGGACATACTTTACTCTCTTATTTCATCATAACATTGCGACTTGATCTTGCCTCTTGCTTTTATATCCGTCGCATCTCCGTTTGTTTTCACATGGAGGCTGATGTCACTTCACGTGCGCACTGGATTGTGGGTCAGAATCGCCCAAATAGGATGCATTTTTCAACACTAACAATCTTGGCCGCATGAAGTAGGTCATCCGGTCACAAGAATCGGGACATCCTAAATCTTTTTTCTATATATTATATTGTAGAAAGTATGCGATTCGGAACGCAACCAAGGTTTTCTGATATATGAGTGAGGTATCTCACTATGGGACACGCCCCTCGCGCTGTCCCCCAGAAGCAATGTTACACTAATCCAGTCGTGACTGGCCAATAGACGTGACGTCTGCTTTGCAGAGGAGGGACTTCCTCCTACTACATAAGTCCCGTCGTCACGTCATCTCTTCAGTCTAAGGCAAAACACCTTTTCTCGCTCCGGGCAAGGAGGGTGATCTTATGAGATACCTCACTCATATATAAGAAAACCTTGGTTAATTTCTTAACCTTAAGATCTTGAGCTGTGGAGAGCTTTTTTTTTTCCTCCTCTTTTCGCGTGACAAGCCTCCAAATGAACCAATGAGGTGGCCGTCCCTAAATAAGCTCCTTTGATTGGTCAAGGGGGCCATGTGGTTCGCCTATTAATATTATATAAAGGCTGCGATGGGAGTTCGCCATCTGCTGGTTGACCTGTCTAACTGCACCTTAAGCAGCTGAACTGTGGCGCAAAACAAACGTTTCCCCCCCATGAAATATAGCGTCTGCTATGGGGATATTTAGAATTCGAGTACGGTTTCTAAAGTAAAAAAAGTAACTAAGTTACTATTTTAAGGAGTAACCTCAGATCTCTGCGGCACGAATGGGACAATATTCCGTAAGCACACAGGAAGCGATCCACAAATATGCAGAGCCAGTTTCATGTGTAGAAATGGTTCCGTAAATGCGTAAATAGGAGTTGACATGTCTTTTTTTTTGGTGAAACTATTTGCATTTAAAAAAAAATTAAAATTATGCAAAATTAAAATACACATTTACAGCCTAAATTTGACATATTTGCAAATCACTTTTTATTTGTGTGGATATAACTTTACAAAACACAATTACACACTTACAAATGATTGCACTTCACATTTGTAAAGCTTGTTCTACAGATCTCGGTGGTAGAAATTGGACAAAATTATGTAAAAATGTAATGTGGCTCACAAACTCACAGGAGGCAATCCACAAATATGCAAACCCTTTTTCACAAGCAGAAACGAATCCGTAAATGCGTAAATATGACTTCATATTTTCAGAGTAAGTTATACATATTTGCAAGTCAAAAATTACAGGTTTGTGGGTAGGGAAATACGTGTGAATCATGATACATACTTGTGAATTGTCTTCTGTGCTTTTACAAAACTGTTTTGCTTTCACAGATAATAAAGTCCAATAAAATCTTCCATACAGAGGGAGCTGTCGGACTGTTTAATTCAACCCTGCGTTCCAGTCCCCACACTTTCATACTGTTTAATATGCAGAAAAGTATTTAGTTTGTCCCAATACATGACGATGTGGTGATGTGAAAAAATCACATCTACTGTATATATTTTTCAATGAGTGGTTAAAGGTGAAGTAAGTGGTTTATTTATGTTAATATAAGTGTTAAATCGCTCTTTATTCATACAGTGATCACTTACATAATGTGCACGTTTCATAAAGCCGATCTCTCAGTCAGCTGCTCTGCATGTAATCGGCAAATAAACTTATTGTAGTATACCAAAATGTTTATCCATTCAGAAGAGAGAACGCTACAAACCGACACCCGTCTCACTCATACATACTATATACACTCCATGGTCTCACTGCCGGTGCACGCCAGAGCAACAGATGGGTGAATGTTTATGCGCCTACAGTGGCGGAGCAGGTAAAAATCCTTCCCAATGTCTATTTTGATGGTTTTTATCATGTTTTATCACACTTATGGATCTGAGATGATGCTAGATAACTCGCTGCTTGAAGACCGCAGTGCATTAATGTGGTGACGTAGGGACGAGCGAGGGGACTGCTAACTGCAGTAACTGGCAGGAAGTTAGCTAAAAGAACCATTCCGCTTACAGCACCTTTAATTGAAAGAATACAAACAAATCAATAATGACAGAGAAACAGGAAACTTTGATTAATTAAGTTTATTCTCTGAGCAGTGATTCAAACCTTGTCAAATTGCTTATGGATATTATTATTATTATTATCACAATTCAAGATTTCCTTCATTGTCCTTTCCCTGAGAATTTATTTACAGAATAAAACATAAAGCTGTGTCTCTCCAGCTTCTACCAGTATCAGAAAACAGCAGGAAATAATAAAAATTCCCAATCTCCCATATAACAATACAAACAAACATTATTTTCATAAGGGGAGGCCCTTAGCTCAGTTGGTAGGGCGTCCCCCCCATGGGCCCTTAGCTCAGTTGGTAGGGCGTCCCCCCCATGGGCCCTTAGCTCAGTTGGTAGGGCGTCCCCCCCCCATGGGCCCTTAGCTCAGTTGGTAGGGCGTCCCCCCCATGGGCCTCGGCCAGCAGCGGACCCGGGTTCGATTCCAGCCCGCAGTCGTACTCTGCATGTCACTCCCCTCTCTGCCCCATTTCCACTCTGTCTCTACACTGTCAATAAAGCATAAAAAATGCCAAAAAAAAATTAAAAAAAAAAAACATTATTATTTTCATAGTTACCCTCACATGTTATTGTCCCTTTTTTCTTTTTTTATACTTTTTTTTGTTTTTTGTTTTTTTTTGTTAAAGAACACAAACACACAGCTGAGAAAATTAACACAAACAAAAGACAAAATAAAATAAACAAATAACTAATGGCGTACCCTACTTAACATGTCTCTAAGGACATTGTTTAAACTAAAGGTAAATGTTAAGCAGAACATAGTAGGACACTTCTTTCAACATTATTATTATCAGTCCTATAGTAATGTTGCATGTCCCTTTCCCCACTGTAGGCTCAATCACTCACTATATAAACAGCTGATTGAGTATATTACCGTCACCGTCCAAAACATAAACTATAAAGTTACATAAAGTGGACCCCTGATCAGACACAGTTTCCAACAGACACAAAAATACTTTCTGTCATGAAGAAACAACTTAGAACTAATTGAGTTCCAGAGAGTCCCTCCCAGTTCTCTATTCTGTGTAACAGGATTGTTTGCTCCACACTGTCAAAAGTTCATCAATATTGTCAAAAGTTACATCTACGGTGCCCACCTCCATATGTCCCTCAGGAAGCTCACTGTACTTATCCTTATTCCTAGGCTACCTCCATATGTCCCTCCCAAGGTGCTGTGAGTTCTGCCAGTCTTGGCAGGAATGGACCACAGGACCATGTCTGGCTGAAGGGAAGTTGCTGTTATTTCAGGGGGAAATTTAAGATGCGATTTGCAACCAGTGAGAATGTGCTTTAAATTGGGATTTTGGATCACAGAGACTGCATTTAGTTTTGTGCCGTACCAGAGATGTGCTGGGCGCTTGGAAGGGTTTCATGTGTGGACCTGGTGAGGAAGCTAAGCCTCGCCTGTGGGGCTTTAACCCCAAACCGCTCCAGGGGCGATGCAGTTTAAGTTTTTCCTTTGTGGAAATGCATTGAATTCAGGTTATTAATGAGGATTAATCTTTTTTTTTTATGCAAAGATTTCTACATTAGCAGGAATATTGCAAAGTCGATCACATGGATATGAAAGCTGTGTTATGTTTACGTGACAGTCCAACAAAAATATGTTGTCACTAAAATTACTGAATAAAGTAAAATATCGTGATCGTCAATCTTGATCAAAATAATCATGATGATCATTTTGGCCGTAACCGTGCAGCTCTACTTGGGGATTAAATACAGGCTTGCATGTCTTGACGTCCCGAGGCCGGGCCTGAGTTCAGATTCATAAACGCCTTTCACAGATCCATAACACCGATCTGTTGGAACGTGAGTGACATACTGTTCAAAGTCGTTCTGTGATAACACTTGTTAATATCTCCAAGGATGAACTTGGGGGCATCCGGGGAGATTGAGTTGAGTCGGGCAGTGAGGGCATCGATCCTCCTCGACTTTGTCGGCTCTCGGGTGAATGTAAACGACCGTGAAGAAAATGTGCAAATCTTTGTCAGGGCGCAGTGAGATGATCAAGAGTTCAATATCAGGAGAGCAGAGCTCTTCCCAAACCCTGACCTTATATATGAGTGGCATGTCAGTGGCAAAACTGTAGGGGCCAGTAGGGAATGGTAAATACCATTAATATTAGTGGTAGTACCATTTTACAAAAGTGGCATGCCACTAATATTAATGGTATTTACCAGTTCATACTGGCAAATACCACTCGATCCAGCTGCAGAATCATTTTGATACCAACTAATATATGATTGGCAATACATGATGGAAGCATACATTAACAATGTCAAAAGTGTGAAAACTAAAATTCAAGTAAAATAAGTAAGAAACAATTGAATGAAGATGGAGATTTTTAATGATTTTATGACAATGTTATGCTTTGTAAGGTACTATTATTAGTATAAATGGCAGGTGACAGTGGCACACAAATAATACAAAAAGGTTTATGACACTGAATCAGTGTTAAACGATAGGAACCTGTAGGCCTACTTTGATCAAATATAGTGAAAAAATTCTAAATGCCTAGTCGAAAAATGAAAAGAAACTGTCTGGGCGGGACGCAAACTCGGGTCTACTGTTTCAAAAATGAACTCCCTACCGGCTGAGCTAAGCGAGCACTTGATGAAAGTGTCACCCCCTGCTATATATAGCAACCTGCCTCTGTAGTCAGGGCTAATTCTCTGTTATCGACCTGCTCAGGAGGCTATGCTAACTACCGTGACCGGAGCAAGTCCGACTGTTTTATAAAGCATCTGTCATTTCAAAAGCAACAACAAACAGATCGCACATATCCTTACAACCGAAAGGACCAGAGACATGAATAAATGCATTTATTTACGGCGTTATGTTGTTATATAGTGTGAATAAAGACCAACTATATTTAGCTTTACCTGCCTCTGCAGTAAAGGCAATACCTGTCGTGAAATTATAGGGGGGAGGCGGGGCGTGCCGGTCGCAGAATACCACTTCTGGACTGGCATCACCGTTACTGAACGGCTCAAGCCATGGTATGGCAGTGGTCGCCGTGGTACTGCCAAATGCCGGAAAACGATCTCAGCGTCTCTCAAAATTTGTTCTCTGAGGGGGGGGCTCACTCTGAGGGGGGGCTCACTCTCTCACTTTGAAAAGAGTCCAGTGTGGAGGGTGAGAGGGTGGTGTCGTCTGTGGACCTGTTTGCAAACTGCCATAGATGGATGGATGGATGGATGGATGGATGGATAGATGGATGGATGGATGGATAGATAGATAGAAAGATAGATAGATGGATGGATGGATGGATGGATGGATGGATGGATGGATGGATGGATAGATGGATAGATAGATAGATAGATGATAGATAGATAGATAGATAGATAGATAGATAGATAGATAGATAGATAGATAGATAGATAGATAGATAGATAGATAGATAGATAGATAGATAGATAGATAGATAGATAGATAGATAGATAGATAGATAGATAGATAGAGCAATGGATAGGCCTGTATGCAAACTGCAGAGGATCCAGTGAGTCTTTCCATAAATATTTCAATCAATCCAAACTAGGATTGTAGTTCAGCTCCAAGACAATTAAAGGACATTTTCAGTTTCTCAGAAAAGTTCATACTCATTCAACTATACGGTTTAGAGTCAGCTTTTCAGCATCCACATGAGTTTTCAACAGGAGATTAATTTTCTAAATAAAACAGTTAGAATAAACATATGCATTATTGAATACAACTTTAAATTGATTCAAAAAAAGAAAATAAATGGTTTCAAACTATAAAAAGACAACTGCATGCAGAGCTGTTAAAACATTTCAAAAACGACATAACTATTATAACATTTGACAAGACAGACCTCATCAAATCAAAATGTAAAAGAATTATTCTGATGGGGTCAGATAAACTCTTGGAAATGGGTTTACTCAGATGAATGAGGGTCTAAAACAGAATCTTTTTATCCACATTGACAGGTGGAATTTCACATGAAAACAGGGCTCTGCATTTATTACATGATATATTCACAATGTCATATCCTGAAAAAAGAAAACCTAATATAATCTCTCACCTTCATGTTTTGATCTATGACAAACAGAAACAGTATATAATGGTTTGCTGATGCCTTAATAACTCTGATAATAACTGATAGTTTAAACACACTTGTGTTTCTTCAGGTTGGAGTTTGCAGTGAAGCTTTTCATACATTTGTCACAACAGTACGGTTTGTGTCCTGTGTGGATTCTCTCATGCACTGTGAGGTTAGACGATGAAGAGAACCGTTTGTCACAGTGTTGACATTGGTACTCTTTGACTCCAGTGTGGATACGCTCATGATGTGAGAGGTGAGACGATGTGTAGAACCGATTGTCACAGTGTTGACATTGGTGCTCTTTGAGTCCAGTGTGGATTCTCTCATGATATTGGTATGAGCTGTAGGAACTGAAGACTTTCCCACATTCCTGACATGGGTAGATTTTTTCCTTTGTGTGGATGTTTCTGTGTCTATTGAAAGAACTTAGCTGGTTGAAACTTTGGCCACAGTCCTCACAGCTGTACGGCTTCTCTCCGGTATGGATACGTTGGTGGACTTTGAGGTTTCCTAATTGAGTGAAGGTTTCCCCACATTGGTCACAGCTGTACGGCTTCTCTCCAGTGTGAATACCTTGGTGGACTTTGAGGTCTCCTGATTGAGTGAAGGTTTCCCCACATTGGTCACAGCTGTACGGCTTCTCACCAGTGTGAATACGTTGGTGGCGTTTGAGGTTTCCTAATTGAGTGAAGGTTTCCCCACATTGGTCACAGTTGTACGACTTCTCTCCAGTGTGAATACGTTGGTGGTCTTTGAGGCTTCCTTTTGTAGTGAAGGATGTCCCACATTGGTCACAGCTGTACGGCTTCTCTCCAGTGTGGATTCTCTGATGAATCGTTAAGTCTGACCTCCACCTGAACTCTTTCTTACACTGTTGACAGCGGTGAGGTTTAGGTTTCTTTGTTCCTTTTTGTTTCTGTAGCGACAGACAGACAGAAATACAAAGACAGAGTATGAGTGAGGCAGAGATGTGCAGTCAGGATCGGCAGTAGGGATGGGAATCGTTAGGATTTTACAACAGATGAAAAGAAGACAAGGACTTCAATACTCAAATACATTGGAGACACAGGTCACACACATTAGGGTGGAGCCAGTAATCACACAGAAGGCACCAGAGAACAGGGAGCTTGACGAGTTGTAACAATTGCCAATAGCTATAGATATACACTCACCGGCCTCTTTATTGGGTACAGTGGATCAATTTCTTGTTAACACATACAACTTATCAGCCAATCACATGGCAGCAACTAAGTGCATATAGGCATGTAGACCTGGACAGGACAACTATTTGAAGTTAAAACCGAGCAACAGAATGGGAAAAAAAAGAGGGTTTAAGTGACTTTGAACATGGCAATGTTGATGGTGCTAGATGGGCTTAAGTTTAAGTTTAAGTTTATTTATTTAAAAGGGACATTGTGTATCAATGGACATTTTCATGTAAAAACACAGGATTTTAGCACGTGCTAATTTGCATCCCCTGTCCCTTGATTGGGCGACCAATCACATAAAAACAACATACACATAAAAACAACATACACATGTACTCATAAATAAAAACAGACAATGTAAAAAAAAAACATGTAACCGACAGATAGTAAAAACAATTATTCAAATAATGTTAAAAGATAAAAAATAAAATCAAATAAAAATCTATGACGAATTATGTAAACAGCTTTGAGACTGCAGCAGCCATACTTTAAGATGTTTTTTAAAAGAGGCAAGAGTGGGAAGCTCACGTAAAGCAGCGGGTAGTGTGTTCCAGGTATGAGTTGCACGGTATGAAAATACAGCCTGTCCATAGCTATACAATACAGCTTGTCTGAGTATTTCAGAAACTGCTGATCTAATGGAATTTTCAGTCCAAACCATCTCTAGGGTTTACAGAGAATGGCCTGAAAAAGTAAAAAATATCCAGTGAGCGGCAGTTGTGTGGACGAAAATGCCTTGTTGGTGTCAGAGGTCATAGGAGAATGGGCAGACTGGTTTGAGATGATAGAAAGGCAACAGTAACTCAAATAACCACTCATTCCATTGTAGAGTAGAGTAGAGTAGAACCCAGGAGTCACTTCATGTGTTAGTCTAGGCCCTCTAGGGGAACCTATAGCACATTAAAACACATAAGCACTTAAACACAGACAAAAGCACATAAGCACAAACAAGGAGCATAAACACAACTAGTAAACACAAAGACAAACACACTATCCCAGATTATAGCAGCATGTTTGATTGGTCAGTAACCAGTGTTTAATAGATTCTGAGAAGGATGTGATGTTCCTTGGTTCTGTGGGTATAGTATTCCAAGTATGTGCTGCTTGATATGAAAAGGCTGACTGCCCAAAATAACTTCTTCTATGGTATTTCACAATCTTGTGGATGCTCTGGTGGGAGAGTTTATATTTTGTTGCAAACATTAGACAACAATTCAGTTAAAGGTGCAGTGTGTAATATGACATCATCAAGAAAGTTCTACAAAGTTCTAGAATGCAACACTCCCTGGGTAACCCCACCCCTTTAGAATAATAACAGAAGCTACAGTGGCCTTCAAGGACAAGAACAATTCTACATTTTAAACAATGCACCTGATGACATTCCAACTATAACACTTTCAAGATGGCGGCACTAGGCCTTGGTCCAAAATATGCAGAAATATGGACATATATGAGACCCTATCTAAGGGAAACAAAAATAATTCAAAACATTTTTTTCAGCTATTATGCATTAAATTAAATGTACTTATGGATATTATAATTACTTTCTACAAAATCTGCTAGGAAATAAAACCCAAAATTCTACACACTGCAGGTTTAACTGTCTTTATAAAGAATTCACTGCCCACAACTTATACTTTAACTGCAACATGATATGTTAAGTACAAAATCAGCAAGCTGTCAGTATAACACCATAGTGATATGAACTGCAGTGTTTCCCCTACCATTATACAGGCGGCCCCGCCAGGCCAACGGGACCCCCCGCCAGGCCAACAGCAGCCTGACATAAAAAAATATATATATATTTTTTATATATATTGTTTTAAATACATTTTCCATTGATTCCGTAATAATCATTTGCGAGCGTCTGCGCGGCACTGTCGGCCTGTCTTTACAACCTCTCGTTTGATCATCCCATCAGCTGATCTGTGTGTCTGCTTGTGTGTGTGTGTGTGTGTGTGTGTGTGTGTGTGTGTGTGTGTGTGTGTGCTCACGGCGATGCGCGTGTGCATTCGGTGCGCACTTGTTAAACACGGAAGCCAAAGAGCAGAAGCATGACTAGCAAGCAAACGCTGAACTAATGGCGAAAATAAAACCAGCGCCTGCTCTATGGAGATATTAAGGACTCAGTAACAGGGACGTTGAACAGGAAAAAGTGCTGAGCAAAACTTAGAAAGTTAAAATCGATACGTCGCCGTGGTAACACACCCAATCTGTATCAACAGCAGAGACAGCGCAGAAAAAAACGGCATGCACTCGTTTCAGTAAGTTTACAGAAGTGCCACACTGCTACTGCGTTTGACATTCTCAGAAAAGCATTCATTTATGTTCAAGGGACATATTAATGTATTTATTGTTTTAACTGTTAAGTTATCTTGAAAACAGCTGGCTATTGTAGCCCTATTTGTATTTTCAATGCTACTTTATTTTTATGTTTTAAATTGAGGAATAGGCTAGATGAAATATAATGGTCGGAAAAGGAATTTGCCTTATGTAGCACACATGTTGATAGGCTAATCATGATGTGTAGCCTATGTTAATTCATTTATTTTCAACAAGGCTATTTGCATTAAAAAAAAAAAATCAATAGGCTAGCTTCAAGGTTAGGTGATTCAGATTATTCCAGAAATGAGTAGCCTACTAGACAGGACCTGTCTATATTAGATCTTAGTGTTTATTGTTTTTTATTGAAATCCACGTGTTTTTCCTGAATAGTTTACATGGCTTGTGTCTCCAAATTATTACAGAAAATAGTTTTAGGCAGAACATAAGCTGTTTACAGAGCACATAATTAATCAGAGTTCACCTCTCAAAGTGCACCAGAAGGTTCTCTTCTGCAGGGGGATACCCCCAGACCCCCCTAGAAGGTCCATTCTCACCCAGCAGGATCTAAAAATCCTGTGAGAAACACCACATGTACAAACGTACTGAATGTGAAAACATAACCCTATGCCCTCATGTTTAACGGGCTGTCAAAAGAGGCTCATCCCAAATGGGGTTCGTTTTGGTCAATTTCTTCTAGAAATTTGGTACGCACGCGGCGCGCATACTCTTTATCAGCTCTTACCACCGGGCCTAAAGAAAATTCTAGGGGAAACACTGAAGTGTATAGTCACCGTTTGTGGAGAACTCATGCTTCTTCCTCGGTGGCAGCAGATAGTAACCAGAGACGGTGTTTGTGTGTCGAGCTCACAGACGTTTGGTCAGACAGGACGTGCTTCTTCTTCTTGGTTTTGTTTTACTGGCGGGTGGCACCTAGTGTTAAAGGAATAAATGAAAAAAATGAAATTAAATAAATACAACTCATTTGTATGAATATAATACGTTATATTCGTACGTTACTAACTGTTCCCTGTTCTCTTCAGACCTCAGGGCAAATGACATGCTCAACTGTTTCTGATTCTACATTACAGCTGCCTGATCCTGATGGATGCTTACCTATAAGATGCACAGTACTGTTTAACCCTGTTTGCCCTAATCTAAGTCTGGTAATGATGGTTTGTTCTCTGGAGTTCCTTCCTCAGATGTCCCTTACTCCTACTTTGGACTCTATATTGTGTAGATGGCCTTTAGTTCCTGTGTGCCACTGTTTATAGACACTATTTCTGCCTTATCTTCATTGGACACTGCTGTCTTCTCTGCATCTTTTAGCACTGGGTACAGCAACTCTCTGAACCCCCCTCATCTTTTCTACATTCCCCATACCGTACTTATAGGAGTTGACCTGCCTGTGTTATTACAAAACTCCCTCCAACTTTATGTCTTTGCCTTCTTCACTACTAGAGAGAGAGAGAGAGACACTAGGTTAGTACTACACACTGCATGGAGAGAGAGAGAGAGAGACACTAGGTTAGTACTACACACTGCATGGAGAGAGAGACTTCTCGTACCTGAGCCAGAGCTTTTTTATAATATACTGGGTTTCCTAGTTCACTCCTTTAATTTAAGGTCGGCCGAGAATCAAGAGGAAGGCGGAGTTTGGAGTTCTCAAAGATGGCTGGCTTATTTTTTTTATTTTTTTTTTTTTAATATTTTTATTATTTTCTTAAACAAAACAATCACAGACAACATATACATACACCACAAGACAAAAAACTCACAGGACAATACAAAATACAACACAAGGGCGGTGGGGGGGTGCAGATCCATACTTTTAAATAAATTCATTTAAATGTCCAGTTTCTTAAGTTCATGCTTATAAAGTTCCAGGGACCTTCTTTACCACAGTCATGGTCATTGAGAGCTGATGCTGCTCGCTCCATTGACAGGAGGTCTAAAAAGTCCGTCAGCCAATTTTCAATGCTAAAGCAATTGGGTTTACGTATCTTCCAATTTATCAAAATAATTCGCTTCGCTGACAGGAAAGCCAAGGCTATGATGCGTTGGGTGACTGTTGATTCAATCTTATCGACTCTACTGCCTAGAAGGCAAGTTAATGGGCAGAGTGGTATTCTCACATTCAAGAAAGAAGACAAATTATAAATAATACCTTTCCAAAAACACTGTACTGCGGGGCATTGCCACAATTGATGTATCAATGTTCCTGTCTCACCACAACCATGCCAACACAAATGAGAGAGGGAATTGTTCATTTTCTTTAATCTACTTGGTGTTATATAAGCCCTGTGCAAAATTTTTAATTGAAGAATTTTATATCTTACACATTTGGATAGGGTTGTAGTGTTTTTTGTTACAGTATCCCACTGTGCATTACTCAAGGATATGCCCAAGTCCTGCTCCCATTTGTGTTGGATAGAGGATAGGTTGTCAAAGGATGCAGTGGTCAACAACTCATACAACCTTGACACTGTTCTCTTTCCTGATGCAATCTCCCTCAGTTTTATATCCAACTCTTTATCCTGGATCTCTACTGTGGGTTCTTTTGATATAAGTAACCCCAAAATAGATTTTAATTGTAAATACGCAAAAAAGTCGACATCTTTTAAATCATATTGTGTTTTTAAGACAATAAAGGGTACCATATATCCATCCTTCACTATCTGACCCACTTGGTTTATACCTCTTTGTTGCCACGATTTGTTTGTTAATGTTTTACCACCAGCTTTTAATACAGGGTTACTCCATATAGGGCAAGATGGTAAGTATGCTCCATTGAAGGGGAGACGTTTCTGGATAATTTTCACAACCTCACAGGAAAATTTTATTAGAGGATTGCTTATTTTCAAGTTGGTTTTAGGGTAATACCATAAAGCGGTTAGGGAGAGGGATTTGTCTTGGTTGGCTAAAATGTTTTCGTCTACCCATTTCCAACTCCCTAACTCACTCTGTCCTGTATAGGCCCACAACAAAGGAAACCTAGCATTGTAGGCAAGGTAATAAGAATAAACACCTGGGACTCCCAATCCACCTCTTTCCTCGGTCTGGTTAATCTTTTGTAACTGATTCTTGGTTTTTTATTACTCCACAAGAAATTTGTGAATAATTTATTAATTTCTTTGAACCAGTAAAGCGGGAATTTAAGAGGAATTGCTGATATAAGAAATAATAATCTAGGTAAAATATTCATTTGAAGCACTTCTGCTCTGCCCCATAATGAAATAGGTAAAACTGTCCATCTCTTAATGTCCTCCTTAATTGTTTTAAGGAGGAAAGGGCCATTTAAATCAAAAATATCCTCAATAGGAGTCTTAATGTTGATTCCTAGATATCTCATACCTTGTGGCTTCCATTGAATGGGGGCAGAACCCAGATGTGAAGGAAAGGTCATAGTATTTAATGGGATGGCTTCACTCTTATTGAAATTCACCTTGTACCCTGAAAACTTGCCAAATACCTCAATTAATTTCATCACTTGCGGGATTGACTTATGTGGTTGTGATAATGTTAATGACAAATCATCCGCAAATAGATTAGCTTTAAAATCATGACCCCCAATCTGGATACCAGTGATTTTCCTCTCTGCTCGGATAGCACATACTAGAGGTTCTAAGGCCAAAATGAAGAGTGATGGTGAGGCAGGACAACCCTGCCGGGTAGATCTCAGAAGTTGGAAAGGTTCGGATACAGTTCCATTAGTTCTAATTGAAGCACTAGGGTTGTTATAGAGGGCCTTCACCCAGTTAATAATAACTGGTCCAAAACCAAATTTTGACATAACATGAAACAAATAATGCCACTCTACCCTGTCAAAGGCTTTCTCAGCATCCAGCGATATGGCTATCGCTGGATGCTGTAGAGTGCTGGCTGTCGCCATTACCTGGAAGAGTCTTCTCATGGCTGGCTTATTGAAGTAGCAGACATCACATGGCATTTCAGCAGTCAGGTCACAGTTAACGGCTACATTCTAACGAAGCAACAGGAGCAGCTAAGATCTGTGTGTGTGTGTGTGTGTGTGTGTGTGTGTGTGTGTGTGTGTGTGTGTGCGTGTGTGTGTGTTGTTGTGTGTGTGTGTTGCAGCTATGCATGTGTTGCAACAGGGAGATTGACAGCAACAACTGCTAGTAGCTGACAAGGCTGACCTCATGTGTTCCCTACATCAGAATAGCTTCTGTAATAAGAGACATATCCCTCTCTGTCCTTCATAACCTTTCCCTATTGGCCTAAATCCTATCTGTTTATAATAAGTTAGTATCATAAGTATCATAAATAAGTTTATAAATCAATTAGATTCTGAAAGTATGAGTTCTCTTTAACATTCTAAACGCTCTATTCCTGTCTTTAACAGCTGTGCTGCATTCCTCTGTCCCCCATATCTTCATTCTCCCTCTACTTCTGGGTATGGCTATGTATGCTGCCGTTAATATTACTTCTCTAAATGTCCCATCAATGTCTTCTAGTGTAACCCAGAACATACAGAGAAGAACCTTGGCGACACAGAAAGGTTTCCTTGTGTTGTGATTACGTATGAAAGAGCAGGAGCCTTTAGTAAAAGTTCACTCCAGATATGGGCGGTGTAGCTCTGAGACTGTGCTGTGTGTAAGTCAAGCTGAGGCTAATACTGTAGGCTACATGTCCTGCTGGGAGTTTGAAAGATAATAACGACCACTATCTTGTGATAGAAAACGACCTATACAACAGTACCTGTACCAGAGGCGAGTTGACGGTACAATGAAGCGGGAAAGAGCCATAACAGTAAACAGTAAAGGGAGGCGCCGCCATGTTTGTTTCTCTGCAGCTACACTTTAGTGAAAGTAAGACAAACTCCGCTCATTCCACTATATTACCTTAAACTAAAACGATCTCTCAACATTCGTTAACAAACTACAACAACCACTGTGAGGTTTAGAAACATTACCAACCTGATAAATAAAGATGAGACGGCGAAGAGGCTTGCGTTGTCTGCTGAATCTTCCAGTGTTGTGAGAAAATACCACGCATGCGCAGATCCTAACCAGATTCTCCTTGATATAGACTTCCGTCAGTGTAGACGCTGAGCGCATTACTACCACCCAGTGGTCAAAGTCGAGACACTGCAGATGAACGGGATATAATCATAGATATCATTTCAACATATAAATATCATGCTAGTTGATTACTGATATAAAACTATAATTTTTTGTATAATATGTTTTTCAGAAAATTCGCCAATATCTAGCAAATATGTTTAGGATTATTTTTGCTTCTCTTTAAAAAACAAAATTCTAGTAGGCGTCCCCCCCATGGGCCTCGGCCAGCAGCGGACCCGAGTTCGATTCCAGCCCGCGATTGTTCTCTGCGTGTCACTCCCCTCTCTGCCCCATTTCAACTCTGTCTCTACTCTATCAATAAAGCATAAAAATGCCAAAAAATATCTTTAAAAAAATCAAAAAACTAAAAAATTATTTTAGATGATGGATGAAGCCAGTTTAAATCTTTATTTCATTTTTTACAACACATTAGAGTCCAAAGAGTTTCAGAACAGATTTAGGTTAGAGCCTATTTTCATCTTAATAAACACGATAAGAATGAATGTATTTGTATATATTAAATTGACACAACATGCAGACAAAACGAACACTGCATTTGCTCCACAATGCTCCACTATAGGAGACATGGGTCTGTGGTTCATTAAAGCTGGGGTGGAGAATTTGGGAAGAAAATGACAGTTGGGATAGAGATTCGAATCCAAATACCTCAACCGCTCCACTTGTTCTCTTTGGTCCCTCCCCTGTCTGTCTGTCTGTCTGTCCGTCCGTCTGTCCGTCTGTCCGTCTGTCTGTCTGTCTGTCTGTCTGTCTGTCTGCCAGGCCTTGAAGGAGCGTTTCCTCTTCTGCACGTTGAGAATAGAATGGTTTTAGGTACACACACACACACACACACACACACACACACACACACACACACACACACACACACACACACACACACACACACACACACACACACACACACACACACACACACACCACACACACACAGACAGAGCCACAGAGGCAGACGCACACACACACACACACACACACACACCCAGTCAGGGTGGTGGACTGGATGTACAGCTGAAAGGGAATAGAATAGAATAGAATGTTTTTAGTTATATACTCACTCACTCACTCACTCACTCACTCACTCACTCACTCACTCACTCACTCACTCACTCACTCACTCACTCACTCACTCACTCACTCACTCACCACTCACACACACACACACACACACACACACACACACACCACACACACACACACACACACACACACACACACACACACACACACACACACACACACACACACACACACACACACACACACACACACACACACACACACACACACACACACACACACACACACACACACACACACGGTGGACAGGTTCATAGAGATAGTCTGGTATGGACGTACAGCTGAAAAAAACAAGAAGTTTAATCAGATATGGCAGCCTTCACATGACACCTCAAATAACGTTTATTTATTATGTGTGCATGAGCGTCCCCAAAGCCACTTGAAAACTACATTCCATGATGATGCTCTCTCAACACTGACTCTATTCACCTGCACTGGCACCATTTATTGAACACATTTACGTGATCATTTGCTCTGGTGTGTGTGTGTGTGTGTGTGTGTGTGTGTGTGTGTGTGTGTGTGTGTGTGTGTGTGTGTGTGTGTGTGTGTGTGTGTGTGTGTGTGTGTTGTGTGTGTGTGTGTGTGTGTGTGTGTGTGTGTATGTGAATAGCAATCATCAGTGTGTGACAGCAGGGCTATACAGGTGTGCCACATCAAGATGCTGATCTGACATCATGATTAGTGCACTTGTGGCATCTGTGGCATTTTGCTGTGAGACAAAACTGCACATTTCAGAGTGGCCTTTTATTGTGGACAGTCTAAGGCACACCTGTGCACTAATCATGATGTCAGATCAGCATCTTGATGTGGCACACCTGTGAGGTGGGATGGATTATCTCAGCAAAGCAGAAGTGCTCACTATCACACATTTAGACAGATTTGTGAACAATATTTGAGAGAAATGGTAATATTGAGTATCTGGAATGAATTTTAGATCTTTAAGTCCATCTCATGAAAAATGGGAGCAAGAACAAAAGTGTTACATTTATATTTTTGTTGAGTGTAGACAGACAGATAGACAGATACACAGATAGACAGACAGATAGAGCAATGGATAGGCCTGTATGCAAACTGCAGGGGATCCAGTGAGTCATCATTGTTTGCTGATGCCTTAATAACTCTGATAATAAAATGCATGTGAAATACAGATTTGTCTGTTTTATCTGTTCCACAGAAACAAAGCTGAAATGTATTTGATTTATTCAGTCCAATATTTAATAAAATTACAACATAGCTCAAAACTTTAAGCAGTATAAGAATCTGGAAATAACATGATATAATGCTCAATTAAAACATTCAAAAATACTTCAAGCTGAAAACAAAGAAACTATATTCATAAACAATTTGCTAAAGGTAGATATGGTTAAGGATGGGTGACTCATTCTGCCCATTAAAGGATTATTTCACACTTTTAAAAACATTTTTCATGTCTTTCTATAAATATTTCAATCAATCCAAACTAGGATTGTAGTTCAGCTCCAAGACAATTAAAGGACATTTTCAGTTTCTCAGAAAAGTTCATACTCATTCAACTATACGGTTTAGAGTCAGCTTTTCAGCATCCACATGAGTTTTCAACAGGAGATTAATTTTCTAAATAAAACAGTTAGAATAAACATATGCATTATTGAAAACAACTTTAAATTGATTAAAATAAAGAAAATAAATGGTTTCAAACTATAAAAAGACAACTGCATGCAGAGCTGTTAAAACATTTCAAAAACGACATAACTATTATAACATTTGACAAGACAGACCTCATCAAATCAAAATGTAAAAGAATTATTCTGATGGGGTCAGATAAACTCTTGGAAATGGGTTTACTCAGATGAATGAGGGTCTATAACAGAATCTTTTTATCCACATTGACAGGTGGAATTTCACATGAAAACGGGGCTCTGCATTTATTACATGATATATTCACAATGTCATATCCTGAAAAAAAACCTAATATAATCTCTCAACTTCATGTTTTGATCTATGACAAACAGAAACAATATAAATGGTTTGCTGATGCCTTAATAACTCTGATAATAACTGATAGTTTAAACACACTTGTGTTTCTTCAGAGTGGAGCTTTGGGTGAAGCTTTTCATACATTTGAGACAACAGTACGGTTTGTGTCCTGTGTGGATTCTCTCATGCACTGTGAGGGTAGACAATGAGTTGAACCGTTTGTCACAGTGTTGACATTGGTACTCTTTGAGTCCAGTGTGGATACGCTCATGCTTTGAGAGATCAGACGATGTGTAGAACCGTTTGTCACAGTGTTGACATTGGTACTCTTTGAGTCCAGTGTGGATTCTCTCATGAGCCCGGTGTGAGCCGTAGGAACTGAAGACTTTCCCACATTCCTGACATGGGTAGATTTTTTCCTTTGTGTGGATATTTCTGTGAGTATTGTAATGACCTTGATGTTTGAAACTTTGGCCACAGTCCTCACAGCTGTACGGCTTCTCTCCGGTGTGAATACGTTGGTGGACTTTGAGGGATCCTGATTGAGCAAAGGTTTTACCACATTGGTCACAGCTGTACGGCTTCTCTCCAGTGTGAATACGTTGGTGGTGTTTGAGGTGTCCTGATTGATTGAAGGTTTCCCCACATTGGTCACAGCTGTACGGCTTCTCTCCAGTGTGAATACGTTGGTGGACTTTGAGGTTTCCTAATTGAGTGAAGGTTTCCCCACATTGGTCACAACTGTACGGCTTCTCACCAGTGTGAATACGTTGGTGGCGTTTGAGGTTTCCTAATTGAGTGAAGGCTTCCCCACATTGGTCACAGTTGTACGACTTCTCTCCAGTGTGAATACGTTGGTGGTCTTTGAGGCTTCCTGATGTAGTGAAGGATGTCCCACATTGGTCACAGCTGTACGGCTTCTCTCCAGTGTGGATTCTCTGATGAGTCGTTAAGGCCGACCTTGATATGAACTCTTTCTTACACTGTTGACAGCGGTGAGGTTTAGGTTTCTTTGTTCCTTTTTGTTTCTGTAGCAACAGACAGACAGAAATACAAAGACAGAGTATGAGTGAGGCAGAGATGTGCAGTCAGGGTCGGCAGTAGGGATGGGAATCGTTAGGATTTTACAACTAATGAAAAGAAGACAAGGACTTTAATACTAAAATACATTGGAGACACAGGTCACACACATTAGGGTGGGGCCAGTAATCACACAGAAGGCACCAGAGAACAGGGAGCTTGACGAGTTGTAACAATTGCCAATAGCTATAGATATACACTCACTGGCCACTTTATTAGGTACAGCGGTTCAATTTCTTGTTAACACATACAACTAATCAGCCAATCACATGGCAGCAACTAAGTGCATATAGGCATGTAGACCTGGACAGGACAACTATTTGAAGTTAAAACCGAGCAACAGAATGGGAAAGAAAGGGGGTTTAAGTGACTTTGAACATGGCAATGTTGATGGTGCTAGATGGGCTGGTCTGAGTATTTCAGAAACTGCTGATCTAATGGAATTTTCACTCTAAACCATCTCTAGGGTTTACAGAGAATGGCCCGAAAAAGAAAAAATATCCAGTGAGCGGCAATTGTGTGGACGAAAATGCCTTGTTGGTGTCAGAGGTCAGTGGAGAATGGGCAGACTGGTTTGAGATGATAAAAAGGCAACAGTAACTCAAATAACCACTCGTTACAACCAGGGTATGCAGAATACCATCTCTGAACACAGAATATGACCAAGCTTGAAGCAGATGGGCTACAGCAACAGAAGACCCCACCGGGTGCCACTCCTGTCAGCTAAGAACAGGACACTGAGGCTACAATTCGCCAAGATTCACCAAAATTGCCTGGTCTGATGAGTCTTGACTTCAGTTGCGAACTTCAGATGGTAGAGTCAGAATTTGGCATTAAAAACAACATGAAAGCATGGATCCATCCTGCCGTGCACCATCAACCATGCCACATTCAAAGTCACCATGTGATTGGCTGATTAGCTATTTGTTTTTACAACCAGTGAAAATATCTTCAACCACACCAAGGTTGCAGATATATGCACATGCGCCTTATAACTGGAGTGCGCACTTGGTGTGATTACTAGTAGGGGTGTGAACTCTTACAAAAATGTCAAATAGTTTGTGTATTTTTTATTTGAAATTAATTTATGTGTGTTTCCAGAACACTTTGAAGTCATTTTCAAAACCTAATTTTTTAAAAATATTTATTGATTTTTCCTAAACGGCAGGGTTCGACATAACGTATAGCCCGATGGCCCGGGGCCAGTAAAATCATATGCAGGGCAAGTTCATTAGCCAGTCACTGGCCCGCCCGGGCCAGTGACTGGCCAATCACAGTTCAGTATCTTTTTGTAGACTACATCATGGTTCATTGAAATGCACGTTGAGAGTCGTAATGAAAGCAGTGTTTATTTAAGACTCAATATAATAAACCTAATATGAAATATAAAATATATTTTTTAATGAAAGGCCAGTGGACAAACGATGCATGGGCAAAACCATGGATTCACCAAATAAATGCCATTCTATAGCATATGCTATATTTGAGACATAGGAATAGAGACAGCCAAATTGAAGTATGGTGCAGTAGCATATGTTTTAGTTGATTATAATTTATTTGCAGTATTTACACCATCATTTCGATTTTCAATTAATAAAAATCTACATTTAAATGTATATATTCACCTTCTGTCCATTATCTTTCAATTCATACAACAATATACAGAGAAAATGGTCATTTTTTGGGCATATTTCGAATGGTAAAATTAATCGTGATTAATCCACAGAATCCTGTGATTAATCTGATTAAAAATGTTAATCGTTTGACAGCCCTAAAAAGAACATAAGCACGACAAGGAGCATACACACAGACAAGGAGCATACACACAACTAGTAAACACAAAGACACACTGAAGTGAACCCACTATCCCAGATTATAGCAGCATGTTTGATTGGTCAGTAACCAGTGTTTAATAGATTCTGAGAAGGATGTGATGTTCCTTGGTTCTGTGGGTATAGTATTCCAAGTATGTGCTGCTTGATATGAAAAGGCTGACTGCCCAAAATAACTTCTTCTATGGTATTTCACTATCTTGTGGATGCTCTGGTGGGAGAGTTTATATTTTGTTGCAAACATTAGACAACAATTCAGTTAACTGTCTTTATAAAGAATTCACTGCCCACAACTTATACTTTAACTGCAACATGATAAGTTAAGTACAAAATCAGCAAGCTGTCATTATAACACCATAGTAACATAAAGTGTATAGTCACCGTTTGTGGAGAACTCATGCTTCTTCCTCGGTGGCAGCAGATAGTAACCAGAGACGGTGTTTGTGTGTCGAGCTCACAGACGTTTGATCAGACAGGACGTGCTTCTTCTTCTTCTTGGTTTTGTTTTACTGGCGGGTGGCACCTAGTGTTAAAGGAAGAAATGAAAAAAATTGAAATAAAATAAATACAACTCATTTGTATGTATATAATACGTTATATTCGTACGTTACTAACTTTTCCCTGTTCTCTTCAGACCTCAGGGCAAATGACATGCTCAACTGTTTCTGATTCTGCATTACAGCTGCCTGGTCCTGATGGATGCTTACCTATAAGATGCACAGTACTGTTTAACCCTGTTTGCCCTAATCTAAGTCTTGTAATGATGGTTTGTTCTCTGGAGTTCCTTCCTCAGATGTCCCTTCCTCCTACTTTGGACTCTATATTGTGTAGATGGCCTTTAGTTCCTGTGTGCCACTGTTTATAGACACTATTTCTGCCTTATCTTCATTGGACACTGCTGTCTTCTCTGCATCTTTTAGCACTGGGTACAGCAACTCTCTGAACCCCCCTCATCTTTTCTACATTCCCCATACGGTACTTATAGGAGTTGACCTGCCTGTGTTATTACAAAACACCCTCCAACTTTATTTCTTTGCCTTCTTCACTACTAGAGAGAGAGAGAGAGACACTAGGTTAGTACTACACACTGCATGGAGAGAGAGAGAGAGAGACACTAGGTTAGTACTACACACTGCATGGAGAGAGAGACTTCTCGTACCTGAGCCAGAGCTTTTTTATAATATACTGGGTTTCCTAGTTCACTACTTTAATTTAAGGTCGGCCGAGAATCAAGAGGAAGGCGGAGTTTGGAGTTCTCAAAGATGGCTGGCTTATTGAAGTAGCAGACATCACATGGCATTTCAGCAGTCAGGTCACAGTTAACGGCTACATTCTAACAAAGCAACAGGAGCAGCTCAGATCTGTGTGTGTGTGTGTGTGTGTGTGTGTGTGTGTGTGTGTGTGTGTGTGTGTGTGTGTTTGTGTGTTGCAGCTATGCATGTGTTGCAACAGGGAGATTGACAGCAACAACTGCTAGTAGCTGACAAGGCTGACCCCTGTGCTCCCTACATCAGAATAGCTTCTGTAATAAGAGACATATCCCTCTCTGTCCTTCATAACCTTTCCCTATTGGCCTAAATCCTATCTGTTTATAATAAGTTAGTATCATAAGTATCATAAATAAGTTTATAAATCAATTAGATTCTGAAGAGTATGAGTTCTCTTTAACATTCTAAACGCTCTATTCCTGTCTTTAACAGCTGTGCTGCATTCCTCTGTCCCCCATATCTTCATTCTCCCTCTACTTCTGGGTATGGCTGTGTATGCTGCCGTTAATATTACTTCTCTAAATGTCCCATCAATGTCTTCTAGTGTAACCCAGAACATACAGAGAAGAACCTTGGCGACACAGAAAGGTTTCCTTGTGTTGTGATTACGTATGAAAGAGCAGGAGCCTTTAGTAAAAGTTCACTCCAGATATGGGCGGTGTAGCTCTGAGACTCTGCTGTGTGTAAGGCAAGCTGAGGCTAATACTGTAGGCTACATGTCCTGCTGGGAGTTTGAAAGATAATAACGACCACTATCTTGTGATAGAAAACGACCTATATAACAGTACCTGTACCAGAGGCGAGTTGACGGTACAATGTAGCGGGAAAGAGCCTTAACAGTAAACAGTAAAGGGAGGCGCCGCCATGTTTGTTATTTGGCAGTTACACTTTTGTAAAAGTAAGACAAACTCCGCTCATTCCACTATATTACCTTAAACTAAAACGATCTCTCAACTTTCATTAACAAACTACAACAATCACGGTGAGGTTTAGAAACATTACCAACCTGATAAATACAGGGTTCTCAACCCTCACGCAATGAGAGTGAGACACACGCATTTCAGGCAATTCACACGCTCCACGCCACACCTTGCATTTCTCACGCAAAAAAAATTCTCTGCCAACTTTTTTTTTTTTGCTTCGATAAATCCTGAGCGTCACCACCATCACCATACGACTCCGTAACCTTTCTCTGCAACGATCTCTTGGGTCCAACACAGCAACACACGTGACACACCAGTCAATCAAACTACCAGGCGTTCAACCAATCAGAAAGCAGCAAAGCATTTGGGGGTGGGTATCACCCTATAGTATTGTTGACATATCATATACCGGCTTTTTCAACGAGTGATGGTCGTCTCATCTAAGGAATTTTCATTTGCGGAGGCTCGACGTCAACACCCAAGTAAGTAATTAATTGGTTTGCTGACGCTATGTAGGCCTACATGGATGGGTGCCAAGAGAGTGATATTATTTTCCCCAGTTTAACTTACTTGACAGGTTTATTAAGTGCTGAGAAGCCATGTCCACCGTTAGCCTACGACGTAACAATGGACATGGCTTCCCGTTCAGGTTAATCATTAACATGCAAGTTAAGTTAAATCAGTATGATTAGAGTCAACACAATTTATTTTACACATTTGCATTAGGTTTTAAGGCTGATGCAATGCTGTTTTGAAAGTGATTGACCAATGGCCATCTAATGAAATTACATGTAGGCCTAACTGCAGTGCACATCAATCTAGGCAATAGTAATTTAAATCACATCAGAGTCTGTTGGAATTTGACAGTGAATTTGACATTAACCGTTAATGTTAAATTAACTTGCATGTTTACATTTCTAAGATGTCAGGGAAGAGGCAAAAGACCCTAGAGGCTTGGGTAGGTTTGAAGCCCCCCCCTCCCAAAAGAAAGCTTGCAGGAAAGGAAGCACAGGAGGTGGAAGAAACACTAGTGAACAATGCAGTGGAGGAGATGGACCAACCAATCGATTCAGTGGAGGTGGCAGAGCAGGTGGAGGAAACTTTGGAGGTGACAGATAGGGTAGAAGATGAGCAGCCAGTGGAGACGACTGTAGGAGACACAGGAGAGGTGCCACATTCAGCAGGGAAAAAGAGAGCTGGAGCTGCTACATATAGATGCTCCTTTAAGCCAGAATGGTCTTCCAAATGGCCTTTCATCACCAAAGGAAGCACCAGCTTCCACTACTGGTGTTCCATCTGCAGGCATGAAAACTCCTGTGCCCATCAAGGACAGAGAGATGTCAGCAGGCACATAGATAGCAAGGGGCATCAAACAAAAGAACAGGCTCTCAGCTCAGCTTCCAGTGTTGCTCAATTTTATTCTCCAACAGGCTCTGTTGGAGGTATGAGTGTACTAGAAACCAAGGTAGGCTTCAGTAAAAGGCAGGGACCGTATTTGATGAATTGGATGTCTTTCAGATTCTTGATATGTGTGTCAAAAAACTACAGAATTATTACATGGGAAGTGTCCTAATCTGTTGATTCTGTTGCAGACAAGGAGAGCAGAGGTAAAGGTGGCTGTTGCGATGGTGGAGCACAATGTCCCCTTTGCAGTCGCTGACCATTTTAGTCCTCTGTATAGGGAATGCTTCAAAGATTCCCCACAGCTCAAAACTTCAAGAGTGCCAGCACCAAGACAACGTGCATTATCAACAGAGCTGTGGCGCCACACTTCAAAGATGACCTAGTGATGAAGATGAAAGAGAATCCCTTCACTCTCATTACAGATGGCTCAAATGATACAGGTATGATTTTTTTGTCAGTTTTGCAGGTTTGTTTCCTTTCCTTTATATGTCACAAACACTGGCAATATTATCAAATACTGTATGATCATTTTAGTTACATTATTGTACATTATTGTTGCAGGACTAGAGAAGATGAATCCTCTGACAGTAAGGATATTTGACACCAAAGTTGTCCATCGGTTTCTTGACATGTGCCCCACAAGTGGGCGAAACTGTGGGACAGCTGAAGTGATCTATGCAAAAATTGATAGTGCCTTGAGAGAAAACCGCATACCATGGAGTAATTGTGTTGGTTTGTCGGTTGACAATGCACCTGTAAACACTGGTGCAAGAAATTCCATTGCTGCTAGAATGCTGAAAGAAAATGGCAGCGTATATGTACATGGATGCCCCTGTCATATACTGCACAACACTGCTAAAAAGGCAGGTCTGAGCTTTCTGGAGGTAAGATTCAAAGTTATTAATTGCCTATGTAAAGTGAACTAAATGACAAATTAAAGTGCTTTTCTGAGTGAATATGATGCAACACAGGTATCCAGATTTGACCCAGAGGATCTTGCAGTGGACATTGGGTACTGGTTTAAGGGCAGCACCAACCGAAAAGGTTACTTAGCAGGTTTGTGACGCAACCTGCTCACTGTTAAATATAGATTTGGAAATCATAATTGTTAATGTAAATGCTTTTTTTATCAGAATTCTGTGACCTCCATGGCAGCGAGTACATGGAGATGCTGCTGCACGTATCCGTGCGTTGGTTAAGTTTGGAGTCATGCATTACACGCATACTGAAGCAGTATGGCCCTCTAGCCAGCTATTTCAAGTCTTTGGGTAGGTTGCATTTTACAGTGATATAAGGACAATCTTTTCATGAGAGAAAATAAACATGAATTGGCATGAATGTTTTTAACAGATGAGAAACAACCTAGATTCAAAAGGCTGGTCAAGGCATTCTCCAACCCCTTGACAGAAGTGAATCTGCTCTTCTTCCAAGCCATATTTCCCATGTTTTCCACACTGAACCTCCTTCTTCAGAGAGAGAAGTCCTCAATCTTCCACCTCCTTAGAGAGGTGATATTGAATTATTGAGCTATCCATGTATCTGTTTTGTTTTCATTAATGGATATTTTCAAATAATACATGTGTATTTTTTTATAAAATGTAATTCTGCAGTTGAAAACATTCTTCATGAAACTGTGTGCGAGGTTCATGAAGCCGGCTGCACTGCTTGGTCGCAACGTGATGGAGATTGCCTACAAGGACCCACTCAACCACCTGCCAGGTATTTTTGTTAGCCTCATTAACACGCTTAAAAAATCCTGATAATTTCATGATGAATTTTCTCAGGAAAAAAAGTGATGTATCTTATTAGAAAAATTAATAGGACGCACATAGTACATGGGTTAACCAAACCCTGATTTAAACAACCTGCATGCCCCTCTGCTCTCTTCATCTTTCTTGCAGGTGAAAAGTTGAATGTTGGCTTTACCACCAGAACCACACTCAACAGGCTTGTTGAGGCTGGCGATGTTACATATCAGGAGGCTCAGCTGTTCCAGCAAGCAGCTTTGGCTTTTATGGTCAAGGCAGTGCAGTATGCCATTGCCCGCCTTCCCCAGCAGGAGGTTCTTCTGAAACACGCACAGTTTGTTGATGTGCAGCAGAGGACTGAATGCGAGGTTGAGGATGTCCAATGCTTTGTTGACAGGCAAGACTTTTCATGATCTTGCCTTGAGCTGTATAGATTGTATAATAGTGAGGACTATTCATCTGTCTTTCCCTACGGTGTCTGAATTGGCTCTTTTCACATTGTTTTTACCCAGGTTCCGGGAACTTCTTCCTTTCCATGACCCGAAAGAGCAGGACATGCTGAGTGAGGAGTTCATGGAGTACCAAGTGATGGATATCCCCATGCCAGAGAACCCCATCACCTTTGATGTAGAGGAGTTTTGGGAAAGGATGGCCTGCACCAAGAACAAGGTAAAACACGTCTGCCAGACATAGACATACCCTATTTGACAGACATAAAAAGCCAGATATACGTAAAAGTAACAGCGGCTCCTTGTTCTTTCTCAAAGGTGACTGGCTTGAATCAGTTTGGGAGACTGGCTAAAATAGCAAAATTGGTTTTAGTGCTCCCACATTCGAATGCGGACGCCGAAAGAGTCTTCTCCATGGTTGGTCTCAACAAGACCAGCACCAGAAACAGACTAGCCCTTGAAGGAACATTGTCGTCCATTATGATGATCAAAATGGCTGGTGTGGAGCCACAGTGCTTCAAGTGGGAGCCAGAAACCCCTATCCTGAAGGCCTCAAAATCTGCCACTCGAAGCTACAACAGCGAGCATCAGTAGTAATCAGTATCCATATTTGCTGAACAGAACTAAGACTTTAACTGAAATAAAAGAGTTTTATAAATAGAACTGTGTCTTAAGATTTAATATTGATCCCCAACACCCGTCCAACCCAAACAACTACCCTAGGCCTACAGCCATCTCACTAGTCTGGCATTTGGTATTAATCCAGTTATACTTTTATCATAAAATGACTACAATAGGCTATATTTTAACTAAAACAAATAAATTATACTGAACTGAACTTGTGTTAAAAACCATTATTATGCTTTAAATGAATAAATAAACACACAAATTTTTTTTGCTTGCGCGCTACGCGCGCAAGCAATGGGGAGTCCGCTTCTGTCTCACTCTAAACAATTTCCAAAAGTTGAGAACCCTGTAAATAAAGACGAGACGGCGAAGAGGCTTGCGTTGTCTGCTGAATCTTCCAGTGTTGTGAGAAAATACCACGCATGCGCAGATCCTAACCAGATTCTTCTTCTCCTTGATATAGACTTCCGTCAGTATAGACGCTGAGCGCATTACTACCACCCAGTGGTCAAAGTCGAGACACTGCAGGTGAATGGGATATAATCATAGATATCATTTCAACATATAAATATCATGCTAGTTGATTACTGATATAAAACTATATTTTTTGTATAATATGTTTTATCTAGCAAATATGTTTAGGATTATTTTTGCTTCTCTTTAAAAACCAAAATTCTAGATGATGGATGAAGCCAGTTTAAATCTTTATTTATTTTTTTACAACACATTAGAGTCCAAAGATTTTCAGAACAGATTTAGGTTAGAGCCTATTTTCATCTTAATAAACACGATAAGAATGAATGTATTTGTATATATTAAATTGAGATAACATGCTGCACTACTTCAGACAAAACGAACACTGCATTTGCTACACAATGCTCCACTATAGGAGACATGGGTCTGTGGTTCATTAAAGCTGGGGTGGAGAATTTGGGAAGAAAATGACAGTTGGGATAGAGATTCGAATCCAAATACCTCAAATGCTCCACTTGTTCTCTTTGGTCCCTCCCCTGTCTGTCTGTCTGTCTGTCTGTCTGTCTGTCTGTCTGTCTGTCTGTCTATCTATCTATGTGATAGGACAATACAGGTAAGATAAGATATGAACGCCCTTATTATTTAATCTTTCAGTGTTTTGTGTGTGTGCGTATGTAAGGGAATATAATATAATAGCTTTTAGTTATACACACACACACACACACACACACACACACACACACACGGTAGACAGGTTCATAGAGACAGTCTGGTATGGACGTACAGCTGAAACAAACAAGAAGTTTAATCAGATATGGCAGCCTTCACATGACACCTCAAATAACGTTTATTTATTATGTGTGTATGAGCGTCCCAAAGCCACTTGAAAACTACATTCCATGATGATGCTCTCTCAACACTGACTCTATTCACCTGCACTGGCTCCATTTATTGAACACATTTACGTGATCATTTGCTCTGGTGTGTGTGTGTGTGTGTGTGTGTGTGTGTGTGTGTGTGTGTGTGTGTGTATGTGAATAGCAATCATCAGTGTGTGACAGCAGGGCTATACAGGTGTGCCACATCAAGATGCTGATCTGACATCATGATTAGTGCACTTGTGGCATCTGTGGCATTTTGCTGTGAGACAAAACTGCACATTTCAGAGTGGCCTTTTATTGTGGACAGTCTAAGGCACACCTGTGCACTAATCATGATGTCAGATCAGCATCTTGATGTGGCACACCTGTGAGGTGGGATGGATTATCTCAGCAAAGCAGAAGTGCTCACTATCACACATTTAGACAGATTTGTGAACAATGTTTGAGAGAAATGGTAATATTGAGTATCTGGAATGAATTTTAGATCTTTAAGTCCATCTCATGAAAAATGGGAGCAAAAACAAAAGTGTTGCGTTTATATTTTTGTTGAGTGTAGACAGACAGATAGACAGATAGATAGATAGACAGACAGACAGACAGACAGACAGAGCAATGGATAGGCCTGTATGCAAACTGCAGGGGATCCAGTGAGTCATCATTGTTTGCTGATGCCTTAATAACTCTGATAATAAAATGCATGTGAAATACGGATTTGTCTGTTTTATCTGTTCCACAGAAACAAAGCTGAAATGTATTTGATTTATTCAGTCCAATATTTAATAAAATGACAAAACAGCTCAAAACTTTAAGCAGTATAAGAATCTGGAGATAACATGATATAATGCTCAATTAAAACATTCAAAAATACTTCAAGCTGAAAACAAAGAAACTATATTCATAAACAATTGGCTAAAGGTACATATGGTTATGGATGGGTGACTCATTCTGCCCATTAAAGGATTATTTCACACTTTTAAAAACATTTTTCATGTCTTTCTATAAATATTTCAATCAATCCAAACTAGGATTGTAGTTTAGCTCCAAGACAATTAAAGGACATTTTCAGTTTCTCAGAAAAGTTCATACTCATTCAACTATACGGTTTAGAGTCAGCTTTTCAGCATCCACATGAGTTTTCAACAGGAGATTAATTTTCTAAATAAAACAGTTAGAATAAACATATGCATTATTGAATACAACTTTAAATTGATTCAACAAAAAGAAAATAAATGGTTTCAAACTATAAAAAGACAACTGCATGCAGAGCTGTTAAAACATTTCAAAAACGACATAACTATTATAACATTTGACAAGACAGACCTCATCAAATCAAAATGTAAAAGAATTATTCTGATGGGATCAGATAAACTCTTGGAAATGGGTTTACTCAGATGAATGAGGGTCTAAAACAGAATCTTTTTGTCCACATTGACAGGTGGAATTTCACATGAAAACAGGGCTCTGCATTTATTACATGATATATTCACAATGTCATATCCTGAAAAAAAAACCTAATATAATCTCTCACCTTCTTGTTTTGATCTATGACAAACAGAAACAGTATATAATGGTTTGCTGATGTCTTAATAACTCTGATAATAACTGATAGTTTAAACACACTTGTGTTTCTTCAGGTTGGAGTTTCTGGTGAAGCTTTTCATACATTTGTCACAACAGTACGGTTTGTGTCCTGTGTGGATTCTCTCATGCACTGAGAGATCAGACGATGAGTAGAACCGTTTGTCACAGTGTTGACATTGGTACTCTTTGAGTCCAGTGTGGATTCTCTCATGCTTTGTGAGTTGAGACGATGTGTAGAACCGTTTGTCACAGTGTTGACATTGGTACTCTTTGTGTCCTGCGTGGATTCTCTCATGCACTGTGAGGCTAGATGATCTGGAGAACCGTTTGTCACAGTGTTGACATTGGTACTCTTTGAGTCCAGTGTGGATACGCTCATGCTGTGAGAGGTGAGACGATGTGTAGAACCGTTTGTCACAGTGTTGACATTGGTACTCTTTGAGTCCAGTGTGGATTCTCTCATGAAGATGGTATGAGTCGTAGGAACTGAAGACTTTCCCACATTCCTGACATGGGTAGATTTTTTCCTTTGTGTGGATATTTCTGTGAGTATTGTAATTACCTTGATGGTTGAAACTTTGGCCACAGTCCTCACAGCTGTACGGCTTCTCTCCAGTGTGAATACGTTGGTGCCGTTTGAGGGTTCCTGATCGAGCGAAGGTTATCCCACATTGGTCACAGCTGTACGGCTTCTCACCAGTGTGAATACGTTGGTGGACTTTGAGGTGTCCTGATTGATTGAAGGTTTCCCCACACTGGTCACAGCTGTACGGCTTCTCTCCAGTGTGAATACGTTGGTGGACTTTGAGGTGTCCTGATTGATTGAAGGTTTCCCCACACTGGTCACAGCTGTACGGCTTCTCTCCAGTGTGAATACGTTGGTGGACTTTGAGGTTTCCTGATGTAGTGAAGGTTTCCCCACACTGGTCACAGCTGTACGGCTTCTCACCAGTGTGAATACGTTGGTGGACTTTGAGGTTTCCTGATTGATTGAAGGTTTCCCCACATTGGTCACAGCTGTACGACTTCTCTCCAGTGTGAATACGTTGGTGGACTTTGAGGTGTCCTGCTTGAGTGAAGGTTTCCCCACACTGGTCACAGCTGTACGGCTTCTCTCCGGTGTGGATTCTCTCATGAATCGTTAAGGCCGACCTCGATATGAACTCTTTCTTACACTGTTGACAGCGGTGAGGTTTAGGTTTCTTTGTTCCTTTTTGTTTCTGTAGCGACAGATAGAAATACAAAGACAGAGTATGAGTGAGGCAGAGATGTGCAGTCAGGGTCGGCAGTAGGGATGGGAATCGTTAGGATTTTACAACAGATGAAAAGAAGACAAGGACTTTAATACTCAAATACATTGGACACACAGGTCACACACATTAGGGTGGGGCCAGTAATCACACAGAATGCACCAGAAAACAGGGAGCTTGACGAGTTGTAACAATTACCAATAGCTATAGATATACACTCGGGTTTACAGAGAATGGCCCGAAAAAGAAAAAATATCCAGTGAGCGGCATTTGTGTGGACGAAAATGCCTTGTTGGTGTCAGAGGTCATAGGAGAATGGGCAGACTGGTTTGAGATGATAGAAAGGCAACAGTAACTCAAATAACCACTCGTTACAACCAAGGTATGCAGAATACCGTCTCTGAACACAAAATATGACCAAGCTTGAAGCAGATGGGCTACAGCAACAGAACACCCCAACGGGTGCCACTCCTGTCAGCTAAGAACAGGAAACTGAGGCTACAATTCGCCAAGGCTCACCAAAATTGGACAATAAAAGATTGGAAAAATCTTGCCTCCTCTGATGAGTCTTGACTTCAGTTGCAAACTTCAGATGGTAGAGTCAGAATTTGGCATTAAAAACAACATGAAAGCATGGATCCATCCTGCCTTGCACCATCAACCATGACACATTCAAAGTCACCATGTGATTGGCTGATTAGCTATTTGTTTTTACAACCAGTGAAAATATCTTCAACCACACCAAGGTTGCAGATATATGCACATGCGCCTTATAACTGGAGTGCACTTGGTGTGATTACTAGTAGGGATGTGAACTGTTACAAAAATATCAAATAGTTTGTGTATTTTTTATTTGAAATGAATTTATGCGTGTTTCCAGAACACATTGAAGTCTAGGGCTGCAACTAACGATTATTTTGATAATCGATTAATCTGTCGATTATTTTCTCGATTAATCGATTATTAATCGATTAGTGTTTTGGTCCGTAAAATGTCAGAAAATGGTGAAAAATGTTGATCAATTTTCCAAAGTCCATGTTGACGTCCTCAAATGTATTGTTATGTCCAAAACACACATATATTTCAGTTTACTGTCATAATAGGATTAAAGAAACCAGAAAATATTCACATTTGAGAAGCTGGAATGAGAGAATTTGGACATTTTTTAATAAAAAATTACTCGAAACGATTAATCGATTATCAAAATAGTTGTCGATTATTTTAATAATCGATTAATAATCGATTCGTCGATTAATCGTTGCAGCTCTATTAATGAAGTCATTTTCAAAACCTATTTTTTTTTTAATATTTATTGATTTTTCCGAAACGTTATAATTTACTAACCAGTTACACGTGCACACCCCTAGGTGCTAGGATATCCATTAGTGGCTTGTAGAGTAGAACCCAGGAGTCACTTCATTTGTTCGTCTAGGGGAACCTATAAAGATGTTAAACACACTTGACGTAGTATTTTGTATTTAATTTTTTAGATTTGTTTATTTAAAAAGGGACAGCGAACATTAATAAAATTGAGCACCAGAGTTCAAAATGAAAATGTACCAGATTTAGCCATGCAGGCTCATTTCCACCTGTAGTCCCTGGCAGGTTGATAGCTTAAAGAGGAACTATTATGCTATTTTTCAGTCTAACTTTGGTACTGCAGTTTAGCCTCTCTGCAAAAACGCTCTGTCCCTCTGCACTCTGTTTGAACCTGGCCAATCAGAGAAGGCCTGTAACTGCATAGCAACAGACACGTCCCCTAGTTTCACGTTACACAGCCACCTGCAGCCACCCCAGACAGTAAGCAGGGAATACGTCTAAAATGCCTGTATGTCATTATCTGACACTTTGGTATCATTTTGCATGACTGTATAACATTATAACAGCATTTATAGGTCATAAAAGATGAAAAAGCATAGTGGGTGCTCTTTAAAGGATAACAATAAAAACACACACACACACACTGTAGCGGAGGAAACTGGTGGATGTACCAGTACCGCGCTGATCTGCTTGTATCACTGGCTTCACTTCAGAGGTGTCGGCCAGAACACCACTTATGGCCAAAAACGTCAGACTATAAGCATGAGACAAGGAAAGGAGGAGTATGGTTTATCCGCTCTTTATTTTCCTTCTTTCACAGACACAGCAGCATAGATCGCAGGAAAAGAAACATTGTCTTAAACTCCGCTCGTGAGGAGACGTTACAACAGCTGTTGCGACCCCGAATCGCGGCCGTTAATAACATGCATAAACTATATAACAGTCGGGACTGCATGTAGGCTACTTACTCACACACGGGTGATTCACATAAACTTAAATAAACACGTTTCCATGTGGAATGATCGATTACTGCGGCAACGCTCACACATCCGACCGAGGGAGAAGAGAAAGGAAACTTACTAAACAGACTCTCCGGCCGACTGACGTCACAGCCCTAACTGACAGTTATCCACACTGAATAAAACACATCTTAACACACTGTTATAAATATCAAACAGTAACTTATAAAGATTGGGGCCTTTCCACTTACACACACACACACACACACACACACACACACACACACACACACACACACACACACACACACACACACACACACACACACACACACACACCCCACACACACACACACACACACACACACACACACACACACACACACAGTATTCAGGAATGCAAAACCATGGATTCACCAAATAAATGCCATTCTATAGCATAGGCTATATTTGCTCAAAGACAGGAATAGAGACAGACCAATTGAAGTATGGTGCAGTAGCATATGTTTTAGTTGATTATAATTTATTTGCAGTATTTATTTTTCAATTAATAAAAAACTACCTTTAAATGTATATATTCACCTTATGTCCTTTATCTTTCCATTCATACAACAATATACAGAGAAAATGGTCATTTTTCGAATGGTAGAATTAATCGTGATTAATCCACAGAATCCTGTGATTAATCTGATTAGAAATGTTAATCGTTTGACAGCCCTAAAAAGAACATAAGCACGACAAGGAGCATAAACACAACTAGTAAACACAAAGACACACTGAAGTGAACCCACTATCCCAGATTATGGCAGCATGTTTGATTGGTCAGTAACCAGTGTTTAATAGATTCTGAGAAGGATGTGATGTTCTTTGGTTCTGTGGGTATAGTATTCCAAGTATGTGCTGCTTGATATGAAAAGGCTGACTGCCCAAAATAACTTCTTCTATGGTATTTCACTATCTTGTGGATGCTCTGGTGGGAGAGTTTTATATTTTGTTGCAAACATTAGACAACAATTCAGTTAACTGTCTTTATAAAGAATTCACTGCCCACAACTTATACTTTAACTGCAACATGATATGTTAAGTACAAAATCAGCAAGCTGTCAGTATAACACCATAGTAACATAAAGTGTATAGTCACCGTTTGTGGAGAACTCATGCTTCTTCCTCGGTGGCAGCAGATAGTAACCAGAGACGGTGTTTGTGTGTCGAGCTCACAGACGTTTGGTCAGACCACGGACCTGTAAAAAAAAGGTGACAATGATTAGCTAATGTAAGCTAAACCAACTAGTGTGCTAGCTCTGTTTGATAGCATGTGCTGCTAGGTAGTGAACAACGTTCTTAAATCAGCCATCAACATCATTCAGTGATCAGCAGTGTTGCAGGGGGAACAAACCTTTAACATTACAGAACCAACTACAGAGGCTACTACCAACAGCAACACTCACTCACTGCAAAGGAGGATTCTCTAGTCCATTGTGACAGCCAGTGCTGCTGAATCCACTTCTGTAAATGTTGAGAGAGAAGAGCCCTATCAGCCATTCCCCATAAAGAATTTGAAATAAACAAGTTACTTTTACTTAGCACGTCTGGGGTCACGTATCTTGGGCTTGTTTTTCTAAAGTGCAGTTGTTTATTTGTGCTTTGAGTGAGCTCTAACTTATGGCGCTTTTCCACCGGATGGTATCAGCTCGACTCGACTCGACTTGACTCGCATTTTTGGCGTTTCCACCGCAATTTCATGGTACCTGGTACCTGCTAGCGGATACTTTTTTTAGTATCACCTCGCTCTAGGGACCAAGCGAGCTGAGTCGAGCTAAAAAGTGACGTCGGCAGACGGCCGGCCACTGATTGGCCAGAGAGTGTGACGAAGTCACGAGAGCGACATAAAGCAACAGCGCCGCAGCCAATATCTTCTAGGTTGTCAACATGCCAGCTAAAAGTAATAATAGGTCTTCGCCGTGGTCGACTTCTGAAGTGCAGACGCTTCTGTGCCTTGTGGCCGAGGAGAAAGTACAAAAGGAGCTGGACGGAGCCACCCGCAATGAAAAGGTGTACAAGGAGGTCGCTAAATCGATGGAAGAGCATGGCTACTTAAGGACTTTCGTGCAGTGCCGTGAAAAGCTTAAAAAGCTCAAAAGCGACTACAAGGCCATAAAAGATCAGAACGGCAGGAGTGGGTCCAACCGTAAATCCTGGAGGTGGTACGAACAGATGGACGCCATTTACGGGAACAGACCGGTGAACAACGGGAGGGAGAGTGGAATCGACTCTGCCATGGGTTTGTTGGAGGCCATTGATAATGATGGTAAGTGTTTTTATGAACCCAGTCCATAGTCTGCTTGAAAGCAACATTCGATATTACTTATCCCATTAGTAGGCAGCTCTTTTTTTGAACAAACATGGATATTTTCACCCTTAAACTTTTGTAAATGTAACAACGCTTATCTCCTCTGTACGCGGTGAGCTCGCTTGTTATTAGCATTCAACGCTAACTCCATGCTATTTTATGTTGTGACTTGGTAGGAAGCTCATTTTGGAACACAGACGCATGTGAACTGATATGTTAATTTTGTTGTTATTTGCCATATGGTGTGCACTGTGCATTTACTTATGTTGTGCATGTACACTTTTTATTCAAGACTTCCTTTGTACAACCGAAGAAGGCAGTTTGGTCAGTGATGAAGCCCAAGCAGCACCTTCGACACCGCCCAGAGAACCACCTTCTCCATCGTCCAGCACCACTAGTACCACTAGTACCACTGGTAAGAAATAGTTCACATCATCTAGCTTTAAGCTTCAATTGTATTTTCCCAATACATTTTTTAAAAACTTGCTTTGGTTAACCACCTCCCATTTCTACCTCTCTTCATTGTTGTCTAGGCAAGAGAAAAAGGAGCCTGTCTCAACAGGAGCACTCAGCTCAGGTGGTGGACTGTCTCAAAGCCATGCACGCTGGTGACATGGCTCAACAGGTGGAGACCCGGGCCCAGCGAGACAGCCACCTCCAGCTGCTTCTCAATGATGCCCGAGAAGCGAGGGAGCAGGAAGCTACGTTGAGAAGAGAGGAAGCTGCGTCGACAAGAGTGGAGAATGCGGAGTTCAACAGATCATTCCTGGGTGTGTTGGGCCAGATTGCTGAGGCAATGCGTGACCGACGCGTGTGAACCACTCCCCCATCGCCAGTTTATTATATATATATATATATATATATAAAAATATATTCCACTTTTTTGGAAATAGTTTATATTCCACCTTTTTGTTTGAAAGCTTGCTGTGCTGCACTGATTTGCTCTTATTCTCTGTTAATAAATTATAAGTGACTTATGTGATTGTTTCATGATTTTGTAATTCATCTGTCATTACACTGGTAGGAAAAGTCATTACACACTAAATAAATAACAATAATATACTGGGGCATAATGTGGCAAAGCTATAAAAGGTATTGAAAAATATCACGCCTGTGGAGGGAGACTAGCCAGCCTGACTGTACATCTGAATGAGGACAATGCTCTTGCAGACAGCCTGCCCCGCCTACGATTATAATATCAATGTATATCTCAAACTGTCTCCCCCTCCTCTTGTAAAGTAAAGTGGGTCATTCACGAGTACTCAGACCAGTCTCCCCTACTCGGATCAACCTGACCTCTCCCATGTTTACACGCCCAACCTACACCTGGCTGAATCTTTGCAAAGAAGCTGCATCATATTCTAAAAGAGATATTTTACCAAATAATATATGGTGTAAATGATGTTTAAATATAAACTTTAGTGATAGCACCAGTGCTGTCCTTTTTCCCTCATTACGGTTCAGAAAGGAACCAGCACCAAGTTCACATTTTTTAAAAGGTGTTGAGTGCATTTTCCCCGTCAAATGTTTTTATCACACTACTAGATTATTCTTAAATGTTTTAATCTTTTAGCATTTAATGCCAGTAAATCTTGGTAACCTTTACAAATATGATAAAACAAAAGTGGAGACATATATGAAAAGTACAAAAAGTTTAATGTTCTCACAATAAAATACAAATACAAAAGGTGAAGTGTATATACCTACATGGTAAATTCTAATATCTTAATTATTCTCCAACAAGAACTGCATTAGACCCTCCCGTACATTGATGCCCACTACATCCTGTGCCACTGCCACCCCAGGCTCAGCAGCTGCTGCTGGTTGTACATCCAACTCGGTCTCATAAGTCTCTCCATGACTTTCACAAAGGTTGTGCAGAGCACAGCAAGTCATAACCATAGACTTCACCAGTTGGAGATCAGAGTCGTTCCTTTTCAGGAGGCACCGCCACCTTCCTTTAAGCCGGCCAAAAGCGTTTTCAACAACCACCCGTGCTCTACTGAATTTTCTGTTGAACATCTGCTTTTCTGCTGTAAGTCGTCCTGTGTCTGGGAAGGGTTTCAAGAGCCAGTTCTGCAAAGGATATGCTGAGTCTCCTAGGATGTAATAGCCAGCAGTCACCCCTCCAATGTTCCTGGTGCGAGCTGGAAAGTGGTGCCCTCGGCTGGCTAACTCCCACAGTATGGACACTCTCAGAACCCTGGCATCATGCATGCTCCCTGCCAGTCCAGCAAACACGTTCCAAAACAGCCCCTTTCCATCGACAACACCTTGAAGGAGGATGGAGTGCCAGCCTTTACGGTTAAAGAAGTCACAGTGATGGTCCTGTGGTGCAAGGATTGGTATGTGGGATCCATCGATAGCACCAACACAGTGTGGGAGCCCCCACCTGTTCTCAATGTAGGCAGCCATTTCGCAGAACTTCTCCTCGTCTGGAAAACGGATTTGTTCTGGCACCAACAATGTCTCTGCTGCAGCACAAAAATCCTGCACACACCGGCACACAGTTGTGATGCTGACTCCAAAAAGATGTCCAATACTCCTATACTCAGAGCCAGTAGCGAGCTTCCACAGTGCAATGGCCACTCTCTTCTTCAGGGGCACACATCCGCGATAATTGGTGTCTTGCCGCTCCAAAACTGGACGCAGTTTGTTGGACAAGAAGCCAAACGTTTCTTCAGACATCCTGAAGTTCTCCACCCACTGCTCGTTTGTGAAGCCGAGTATGGTGCAGTAGCAAATGTTTTAAAGTTGATTATAAATTTATTTGCAGTATTTACACCATCATTTCGATTTTTCAATGACCTAAAAAATCTACATTTCAGAAAATGTATATATTCATACCTATCTGATCCATTATCATTCAATTCATAACAAACAATATACAGAGAAAAATGTAATTTTATTTTGCATATTTTCGAATGGTAGAAATTAATCGTGATTAATCCACAGAATCCTGTGATTAATCTGATTAGAAAGTTAATCCCATATATGACAGCCCAAAAAAGTCACATACACACAGACAAGGATCATACACACAAGACAAGGAGCATACACACAACATATAAACACAAAGACACACTGAATTGAAACAATCACTACTATCCCAGATTATGGCAAGCATGTTTGATTGGTCAGTAACCAGTGTCTTTAATACACATACTGAGAAGGATGTGATGTTTTCCTTGTTCTGTGGTTAACGTATTCCAAGTAATGTGTCTTGCTTGACATATAAATGCTGACTGCCCCAAAATAACCTTCTTCATATGGTATTTCACAACTTGACGGGATGCACCTGGTGGGAGAGTATTTATATTTTTGTTGCAAACTTTAGACAACAATTCAGTTAACTGTCTTTATATAGAATTCAGTGCCCACAACTTATACTTTAACGCAAAATGAAATTTAAGATACAAAATCAGCAAGTCTGTCATATAACACCATAAAACAATAAAGTGGTAATAGTCACCATGTGTTGTGGCAGAACTCATGATGCTTCTTCCTCGTGGCAGCAGATAGTAACACAGAGATCGGAGACGTTTTGTGTGCGACTCACAGACTTACTGTCAGACTGTTCACAGACCTGTAAAGAAAAAGGTGACAATGATTATCTAATGTAAGCTAAACCTACTAGTGTGCTAGCTCTGTTTGATAGCATTGCAGCTAGGTAGTGAACACCGTTATTAAATCAACACATCAACGTCAATCAGTGATTCACAGTGATGCTTATGGCGCTTTTCCACCGGATGGTATCAGCTCGACTCGACTCGACTTGACTCGCATTTTTGGCGTTTCCACCGCAATTTCATGGTACCTGGTACCTGCTAGCGGATACTTTTTTTAGTATCACCTCGCTCTAGGGACCAAGCGAGCTGAGTCGAGCTAAAAAGTGACGTCGGCAGACGGCAGGCCACTGATTGGCCAGAGAGTGTGACGAAGTCACGAGAGCGACATAAAGCAACAGCGCCGCAGCCAATATCTTCTATGTTGTCAACATGCCAGCTAAAAGTAATAATAGGTCTTCGCCGTGGTCGACTTCTGAAGTGCAGACGCTTCTGTGCCTTGTGGCCGAGGAGAAAGTACAAAAGGAGCTGGACGGAGCCACCCGCAATGAAAAGGTGTACAAGGAGGTCGCTAAATCGATGGAAGAGCATGGCTACTTAAGGACTTTCGTGCAGTGCCGTGAAAAGCTTAAAAAGCTCAAAAGCGACTACAAGGCCATAAAAGATCAGAACGGCAGGAGTGGGTCCAACCGTAAATCCTGGAGGTGGTACGAACAGATGGACGCAATTTACGGGAACAGACCGGTGAACAACGGGAGGGAGAGTGGAATCGACTCTGCCATGGGTTTGTTGGAGGCCATTGATAATGATGGTAAGTGTTTTTATGAACCCAGTCCATAGTCTGCTTGAAAGCAACATTCGATATTACTTATCCCATTAGTAGGCAGCTCTTTTTTTGAACAAACATGGATATTTTCACCCTTAAACTTTTGTAAATGTAACAACGCTTATCTCCTCTGTACGCGGTGAGCTCGCTTGTTATTAGCATTCAACGCTAACTCCATGCTATTTTATGTTGTGACTTGGTAGGAAGCTCATTTTGGAACACAGACGCATGTGAACTGATATGTTAATTTTGTTGTTATTTGCCATATGGTGTGCACTGTGCATTTACTTATGTTGTGCATGTACACTTTTTGTTCAAGACTTCCTTTGTACAACCGAAGAAGGCAGTTTGGTCAGTGATGAAGCCCAAGCAGCACCTTCGACACCGCCCAGAGAACCACCTTCTCCATCGTCCAGCACCACTAGTACCACTAGTACCACTGGTAAGAAATAGTTCACATCATCTAGCTTTAAGCTTCAATTGTATTTTCCCAATACATTTTTTTTAAAACTTGCTTTGGTTAACCACCTCCCATTTCTACCTCTCTTCATTGTTGTCTAGGCAAGAGAAAAAGGAGCCTGTCTCAACAGGAGCACTCAGCTCAGGTGGTGGACTGTCTCAAAGCCATGCACGCTGGTGACATGGCTCAACAGGTGGAGACCCGGGCCCAGCGAGACAGCCACCTCCAGCTGCTTCTCAATGATGCCCGAGAAGCGAGGGAGCAGGAAGCTACGTTGAGAAGAGAGGAAGCTGCGTCGACAAGAGTGGAGAATGCGGAGTTCAACAGATCATTCCTGGGTGTGTTGGGCCAGATTGCTGAGGCAATGCGTGACCGACGCGTGTGAACCACTCCCCCATCGCCAGTTTATTATATATATATATATATAAAAATATATTCCACTTTTTTGGAAATAGTTTATATTCCACCTTTTTGTTTGAAAGCTTGCTGTGCTGCACTGATTTGCTCTTATTCTCTGTTAATAAATTATAAGTGACTTATGTGATTGTTTCATGATTTTGTAATTCATCTGTCATTACACTGGTAGGAAAAGTCATTACACACTAAATAAATAACAATAATATACTGGGGCATAATGTGGCAAAGCTATAAAAGGTATTGAAAAATATCACGCCTGTGGAGGGAGACTAGCCAGCCTGACTGTACATCTGAATGAGGACAATGCTCTTGCAGACAGCCTGCCCCGCCTACGATTATAATATCAATGTATATCTCAAACTGTCTCCCCCTCCTCTTGTAAAGTAAAGTGGGTCATTCACGAGTACTCAGACCAGTCTCCCCTACTCGGATCAACCTGACCTCTCCCATGTTTACACGCCCAACCTACACCTGGCTGAATCTTTGCAAAGAAGCTGCATCATATTCTAAAAGAGATATTTTACCAAATAATATATGGTGTAAATGATGTTTAAATATAAACTTTAGTGATAGCACCAGTGCTGTCCTTTTTCCCTCATTATGGTTCAGAAAGGAACCAGCACCAAGTTCACATTTTTTAAAAGGTGTTGAGTGCATTTTCCCCGTCAAATGTTTTTATCACACTACTAGATTATTCTTAAATGTTTTAATCTTTTAGCATTTAATGCCAGTAAATCTTGGTAACCTTTACAAATATGATAAAACAAAAGTGGAGACATATATGAAAAGTACAAAAAGTTTAATGTTCTCACAATAAAATACAAATACAAAAGGTGAAGTGTATATACCTACATGGTAAATTCTAATATCTTAATTATTCTCCAACAAGAACTGCATTAGACCCTCCCGTACATTGATGCCCACTACATCCTGTGCCACTGCCACCCCAGGCTCAGCAGCTGCTGCTGGTTGTACATCCAACTCGGTCTCATAAGTCTCTCCATGACTTTCACAAAGGTTGTGCAGAGCACAGCAAGTCATAACCATAGACTTCACCAGTTGGAGATCAGAGTCGTTCCTTTTCAGGAGGCACCGCCACCTTCCTTTAAGCCGGCCAAAAGCGTTTTCAACAACCACCCGTGCTCTACTGAATTTTCTGTTGAACATCTGCTTTTCTGCTGTAAGTCGTCCTGTGTCTGGAAGGGTTTCAAGAGCCAGTTCTGCAAAGGATATGCTGAGTCTCCTAGGATGTAATAGCCAGCAGTCACCCCTCCAATGTTCCTGGTGCGAGCTGGAAAGTGGTGCCCTCGGCTGGCTAACTCCCACAGTATGGACACTCTCAGAACCCTGGCATCATGCATGCTCCCTGCCAGTCCAGCAAACACGTTCCAAAACAGCCCCTTTCCATCGACAACACCTTGAAGGAGGATGGAGTGCCAGCCTTTACGGTTAAAGAAGTCACAGTGATGGTCCTGTGGTGCAAGGATTGGTATGTGGGATCCATCGATAGCACCAACACAGTGTGGGAGCCCCCACCTGTTCTCAATGTAGGCAGCCATTTCGCAGAACTTCTCCTCGTCTGGAAAACGGATTTGTTCTGGCACCAACAATGTCTCTGCTGCAGCACAAAAATCCTGCACACACCGGCACACAGTTGTGATGCTGACTCCAAAAAGATGTCCAATACTCCTATACTCAGAGCCAGTAGCGAGCTTCCACAGTGCAATGGCCACTCTCTTCTTCAGGGGCACACATCCGCGATAATTGGTGTCTTGCCGCTCCAAAACTGGACGCAGTTTGTTGGACAAGAAGCCAAACGTTTCTTCAGACATCCTGAAGTTCTCCACCCACTGCTCGTTTGTGAAGCCGGGAACAATCACATCCCACCATTCTGAGGATCGGTTGTGTGCCCAGACCGACGGTTTGCGGCGGAAATTTTGTGACGAGAGTAGCATCTGAAACACACACACACAGGCTACATATTTTAGTACTTATAGCAATGGCTTGCAATCGTTTAAACGTTGTAGGCTACACTGGACTTATTTTGTACGAGCTAGCTAGCATTAGCAACCGTTAGCTTACCTGCATTCGTCTTTTCTTGGAGGCTTGATTCCTCTCATCTTCGGTTTCACACTGTTGGATATACTCCAACACTCTCCGGGACTTTTCCAGTGTATTTTGTCTCGCCGCGTGCAGCCTTTTCTGACGCTCTTCTCTTTTGCGTCTGACAAAATACACCAGACCGAGCAGCACGAATACCATCGCATCGATGTCATCCATTGTTGTTGTTATGTGGGTTCTGTCCATGTGTGGGTTGCGTTGGTGTTATTTACGTCGCGTACAAAAATACGTCACGGCCCTTTCGCCGACGACCCCGCCCACGTCCAGGAGGTACTATTTGCGGTGGAAAACCACCCGTGTTACTACCAAACCGAGTTGAGTTGAGTTGAGTTGAGTCGAGTCGAGCTACATTTGCGGTGGAAAAGCGCCATAAGTAGTTGGTTTTGATATGTTAACAAGGTAAGGAGGAAGACAATAGGCTCGTCTGAGATGAGCTGCAACACGCCTCAAAACACAAGTAGACGGTTAGTCGGGGGAGGGACCAAAAACAGTGACTTGAAATACTGCAATTGAACAGAAACTGAAAGAGAAAACAAGAAATACTTCTAAAGTATGGAGCACAACTTTGAACAAGAAACAAGATATAACCACATAAATCTTCCTTGTAATTTCCTACATTTTCTTTTAGCCTTCATGATGAACACAGAAAATCCTTTACTGATCAAACAAATGGGGTTTAGTAGTTCACCCTTGTATTTTGTGATTGGCTTTGCCTCCTGTTGGTTGTTGTGGGTTGTGTTTCGGTTAGCGGTGATTGGTTGCTTAATTTGAGAGCGGTAAAACAGCTTCTGCTGTCATTTCGGAATCTATCAGCTCAGCTGCTGCGCTATGAATGCGGCTGAAGTTTGACGTCAACTGAGGAAGAATGTCAGGGAAAAAAGGAAAGGAGAAGACATTCGGAACTATTTTCACCAAACAACGGTAAGTTAAGTTAGTAATCAAACATCTCATTGTAACACTGACAATGACATACTGTATGTAGGCCTAGTCCAATCAAGCGTCGTTGGAAAATAAGATCTGACAGGACATGTCTGTCTGGACCACCGGCCATGCAAAGCGAAGTCTTTGCTTTTTATTTGTCCTGCAGGTTATCCGACAGCCAGACATTACCAGCCTATAGGCCTAGGCCTACATCTTATAAGGCAATCTTTGCCAAAATATGCACTTAACTGTCATAGCCTAGACAAATGAACTGTTTGAAACTAGAAAGCTAATTTGTTGCAATTGTTCCATGTGACGAACAGCTGCAACCCATATCAGAGAGTATGTGGTTCTATATGCAAGAAGAATCAATAGGTCATCGTGATTCAAATAGCCCTGTTACAGTTAGGCTAGTTATAGTAGCTTATTATGCGTGTAAATATATATTGTACAAAGGCTTTAAAATCGTCTAAAACATTGCATTGATTCTGCCACTGCCCATTATTTTCTAGGCTAATCAGAAGGAGACAGAAGATCCCCAGCCAAGTAGTTCAACCTCATACCCAACAGAATCAGGAATACAGGTAAATTTGACAGAATGGAATGTTATTAATGTAGGCTATATTTGACTGTTAATGCATATGGTGAATACATCATAGGCTAGGCCTAGTTCAGGGAGAGACCAGCTGGAATCACAGGTGAGACATATGTCAGTATAGGCTATGATAGGCCAACTACAGTGCAGTTTAGGCTATAATAAAAAGCTAAGCCTAATTTTTATTTGGTTAATTAATTGGTATGAATGATCGGCGTCGCCATACCTTTGGCTCTTTCAAAAGCTAGGCAGTAGAGTGTTGAGAAATCCTGAATTGGAATGCCCACATCATGTGTGGATACATGGCATCATTGGACAGGGGATCCTGTCTGTTATAGGGCTGCTCGGTTATGGCAAAAATGATAACCACGATTATTTTGATTGATATTGTAATCACGGTTATTAAAGACGATTATTCATTGTAGGGATGCACCAAAATGAAAATTCAGCCAATTCTTTCAACATTACATAAACAAAACTCCCAATTGTGCTCCTCAAACATAGCCTACAACTAAAAAGCCACACAAAATAAATAATCAGTAAAACCTTCGAATCTAAGAGTAAAATTTATATTTTACTAGGGATGTGATTGTGAACCATTCATTGATTTGTACTTCGACTTATAAGAGGAGGTAGGCTATGAATCTACAAAAAGATCGACTTATTGCCTTGTTTTTTTTGCAGTGCACGTTGAGTTGCTGTTAAAAAAAACTACACCACAGCTGACACCGTAATGTTCAGACTTCAGAATTTGCATCAGAGCGCTGATCATAAAAATTAGACGCTTTATTTAAACGAAGTCCATGCTTAGGTGCTGGTTGTAACTTTTCGTCTGTAGACTGAAACTAACGGAGGGGGTGCGTCTCACTGTATATTTGCTCTTGTCGCGCAGATAGTTTGCCGACATGGCACAATGTATTCAGGCTCGAGAAATGCAATCAGAAAGCGGAAGCCTTTCCCCTCAACAGCGTTAACGTGCAGGAATCCCCGACTATCATTTTACCCGTAAAGCCACAGAGCTTTTCTGCGCGGCGGCTCACACCGACAAGTTCTCACAGTGAATGACACCGTTACCCACCGCCATCACAGTGTCTCACTCACACCATGTTTCACCGAGTGAAACGCTGCTTCAATCGCGCAAGGCTTTTGTGTTTCGGTGTAACATCCTGGACGAGCGTTTTAACTTTATGCTGAATAAACAATTGCACTGGAATCGCTGAAAGCGGCAGTGTTCGGGCGGGGGCGGGGCGGAGCGCAGGTGGAGACAGAAGGGTGCGCTGCATTTACTACACATGACCCGGCGTGCCGCACAATAACCGTTTTATTACGATTATCTTGTTTTCATGACCGAGGGAAGCCAAAATTGTAACCGAAATCGAAATTCAATTAATCGCCCAGCCCTAGTCTGTTATATATTATATATTTCTGATATGCTTATGTTATGCCACAACTATGACTATATACTGTACCTGAGAATCATTTGTTGTAAGACATATCTTGGTAGTTCACCTGTGTTATTATAACCCAATCTGATAGAAAAACTTTGCCATGTGTTTTATTTCTGTTTTGAATGGAGTGATATTTTTGTTTAATAAACTAATTGTAATTGTAACCAAGAGATTAAACATGAGTATTTCTGAGTAGTTATGTACAGTATAATAAGTGTTGAGAATAAAATCTCTCATTGGAGACTTTAACAAGCATCCCAGGGTCTCAGACTTTTCTCTTTTGTCTATTCCTTTTCAACCTCTGGTTGGCATCAGTCAAAGGAGCCCTTATCAAGTCAACTGACCCGTTTCCTACCATAGGGTAACACAACCTGTTGGTAAGTGAACTCAAAGTCAAAGTCTGCTTTGTGGTCAATTGTTCATATGTACAGGACATACAAGGAGTTGAAATTGCGTTTCTCGCTATCCCATGCATAGACTAGACGAGACCAACACAACACACAATTAGTAAAGTACTGGTAGGACACAAATGGTAACACAACATAAATGGTCTAACTACCATTAGTAACAACAAAACAATACAATAACAACAAATAATAATAAAAGTGCAGATGGTGGCATAATACTCAGGTCTTGAAAGAATAATATAATGTAAACAATTGATGTTTCAGCGAAAAAGTAGAGTCTGTGAAACATAAGCAGCCAAGGATGAATGAATATTTTTAGAGCAAAACGATTGATAGCCGCTCAACTCTTGAATAAACTGTACATAGATACATGATACAACTGGTTTGGTTAATAAACTAGTGAGCGGTTAGATGCAGGGTCTGGGGCGAGGGAGTTTCGCCAAATTGTGTCCCCACCAATATGAACATCAAAGTTACACCCTTCTATCTCCCTCCCCCGACGTAAGGCGGAGTAATAAGAATCTCACAAGATGGCGACGCGCACAAACCAGGATTATTGGATGCCGTGTGACTGAGGTCAGCCCGGATGCTACATCCATATTATTTACTATCTATGCTTGGGACCCGTAACATGCACACTAATAGGATAGATACATTTGTTTTAGTGATTACGTATGAAAGAGCAGGAGCCTTTAGTAAAAGTTCACTCCAGATATGGGCGGTGTAGCTCTGAGACTGTGCTGTGTGTAAGGCAAGCTGAGGCTAATACTGTAGGCTACATGTCCTGCTGGGAGTTTGAAAGATAATAACGACCACCATCTTGTGATAGAAAACGACCTATACAACAGTACCTGTACCAGAGGCGAGTTGACGGTACAATGTAGCGGGAAAGAGCCATAACAGTAAACAGTAAAGGCGGGAGGCGCCGCCATGTTTGTTTCTCTGCAGCTACACTTTAGTGAAAGTGAGACAAACTCCGCTCATTCCACTATATTACCTTAAACTAAAACGATCTCCCAACTTTCGTTAACAAACTACAACAATCACGGTGAGGTTTAGAAACATTACCAACCTGATAAATTAAGATGAGACGGCGAAGAGGCTTGCGTTGTCTGCTTAATCTTCCAGTGTTGTGAGAAAATACCACGCATGCGCAGATCCTAACCAGATTCTCCTTGATATAGACTTCCGTCAGTGTAGACGCTGAGCGCATTACTACCACCCAGTGGTCAAAGTCGAGAAACTGCAGGTGAACGGGATATAATCATAGATATCATTTCAACATATAAATATCATGCTAGTTGATTACTGATATAAAACTATAATTTTTTGTATAATATGTTTTTTCAGAAAATTCGCCAATATCTAGCAAATATGTTTAGGATTATTTTTGCTTCTCTTTAAAAACCAAAATTCTAGATGATGGATGAAGCCAGTTTAAATCTTTATTTATTTTTTTACAACACATTAGAGTCCAAAGATTTTCAGAACAGATTTAGGTTAGAGCCTATTTTCATCTTAATAAACACGATAAGAATGAATGTATTCGTATATATTAAATTGACACAACATGCACTACTTCAGACAAAACGAACACTGCATTTGCTACACAATGCTCCACTATAGGAGACATGGGTCTGTGGTTCATTAAAGCTGGGGTGGAGAATTTGGGAAGAAAATGACAGTTGGGTAGAGATTCGAATCCAAATACCTCAAATGCTCCACTTGTTCTCTTTGGTCCCTCCCTGTCTGTCTGTCTGTCTGTCTGTCTGTCGTCTGTCTGTCTGTCTGTCCTGTCTGTCTGTCTGTCTGTCTGTCTGTCTGTCTGTCTGTCTGTCTATTGTGATAGGACAATACAGGTAAGATAAGATATGAACGCCCTTATTATTTAATCTTTCAGTGTTTTGTGTGTGTGCGTATGTAAGGGAATATAATATAATAGACTGCTTTTAGTTATAACACACACACACACACACACACACACACACACACACGGTAGACAGGTTCATAGAGAAGTCTGGTATGGACGTACAGCTGAAACAAACAAGAAGTTTAATCAGATATGGCAGCCTTCACATGACACCTCAAATAACGTTTATTTATTATGTGTGTGTATGAGCGTCCCCAAAGCCACTTGAAAACTACATTCCATGATGATGCTCTCTCACACTGACTCTATGCACCTGCACTGGCTCCATTTATTGAACACATTTACGTGATCATTTGCTCTGGTGTGTGGTGTGTGTGTGTGTGTGTGTGTGTGTGTGTGTGTGTGTGTGTGTGTGTGTGTGTGTGTGTGTGTGTGGTGTGTGTGTGTGTATGTGAATAGCAATCATCAGTGTGTGACAGCAGGGCTATACAGGTGTGCCACATCAAGATGCTGATCTGACATCATGATTAGTGCACTTGTGGCATCTGTGGCATTTTGCTGTGAGACAAAACTGCACATTTCAGAGTGGCCTTTTATTGTGGACAGTCTAAGGCACACTGTGCACTAATCATGATGTCAGATCAGCATCTTGATGTGGCACACCTGTGAGGTGGGATGGATTATCTCAGCAAAGCAGAAGTGCTCACTATCACACATTTAGACAGATTTGTGAACAATGTTTGAGAGAAATGGTAATATTGAGTATCTGGAATGAATTTTAGATCTTTAAGTCCATCTCATGAAAAATGGGAGCAAAAACAAAAGTGTTGCGTTTATATTTTTGTTGAGTGTAGACAGACAAATAGACAGATAACAGATAGATAGACAGATAGACAGACAGATAGAGCAATGGATAGGCCTGTATGCAAACTGCAGGGGATCCAGTGAGTCATCATTGTTTGCTGATGCCTTAATAACTCTGATAATAAATGCATGTGAAATACAGATTTGTCTGTTTTATCTGTTCCACAGAAACAAAGCTGAAATGTATTTGATTTATTCAGTCCAATATTTAATAAAATACAACATAGCTCAAAACTTTAAGCAGTATAAGAATCTGGAATAACATGATATAATGCTCAATTAAAACATTCAAAAATACTTCAAGCTGAAAACAAAGAAACTATATTCATAAACAATTGGCTAAAGGTAGATATGGTTAAGGATGGGTGACTCATTCTGCCCATTAAAGGATTATTTCACACTTTTAAAAACATTTTTCATGTCTTTCTATAAATATTTCAATCAATCCAAACTAGGATTGTAGTTTAGCTCCAAGACAATTAAAGGACATTTTCAGTTTCTCAGAAAAGTTCATACTCATTCAACTATACGGTTTAGAGTCAGCTTTTCAGCATCCATGAGTTTTCAACAGGAGATTAATTTCTAAATAAAACAGTTAGAATAAACATATGCATTATTGAATACAACTTTAAATTGATTCAAAAAAAGAAAATAAATGGTTTCAAACTATAAAAAGACAACTGCATGCAGAGCTGTTAAAACATTTCAAAAACGACATAACTATTATAACATTTGACAAGACAGACCTCATCAAATCAAAATGTAAAAAATTATTCTGATGGGGTCAGATAAACTCTTGGAAATGGGTTTACTCAGATGAATGAGGGTCTAAAACAGAATCTTTTTATCCACATTGACAGGTGGAATTTCACATGAAAACAGGGCTCTGCATTTATTACATGATATATTCACAATGTCATATCCTGAAAAAAAATCCTAAATAATCTCTCACCTTCATGTTTTGATCTATGACAAACAGAAACAGTATATAATGGTTTGCTGATGCCTTAATAACTCTGATAATAACTGATAGTTTAAACACACTTGTGTTTCTTCAGGGTGGAGTTGTGGCTGAAGCTTTTCATACATTTGACACAACAGTACGGTTTGTGTCCTGTGTGGATTCTCTCATGCACTGAGAGGTTAGACGATGTGTAGAACCGTTTGTCACAGTGTTGACATTGGTACTCTTTGACTCCAGTGTGGATATGCTCATGTTGCCGGTGTGAGCCGTAGGAACTGAAGACTTTCCCACATTCCTGACATGGGTAGATTTTTTCCTTTGTGTGGATATTTCTGTGAGTATTGTAATTACCTAGCTGGTTGAAACTTTGGCCACAGTCCTCACAGCTGTACGGCTTCTCTCCAGTGTGAATACGTTGGTGGCGTTTGAGGTGTCCTGATCGAGCGAAGGTTTCCCCACACTGGTCACAGCTGAACGGCTTCTCTCCAGTGTGAATACGTTGGTGGACTTTGAGGTGTCCTGATGTAGTGAAGGTTGTCCCACATTGGTCACAGCTGTAGGGCTTCTCTCCAGTGTGAATACGTTGGTGGACTTTGAGGGATCCTGCTTCAGTGAAGGTTGTCCCACATTGGTCACAGCTGTACGCTTCTCTCCAGTGTGAATACGTTGGTGGACTTTGAGGTCTCCTTTTCTAGTGAAGGTTGTCCCACATTGGTCACATTTGTACGGCTTCTCTCCAGTGTGGATTCTCTGATGAGTCGTTAAGGCCGACCTTGATATGAACTCTTTCTTACACTGTTGACAGCGGTGAGGTTTAGGTTTCTTTGTTCCTTTTTGTTTCTGTAGCGACAGACAGACAGAGACACTAAGACAGAGTATGAGTGAGGCAGAGATGTGCAGTCAGGGTCGGCAGTAGGGATGGGAATCGTTAGGATTTTACAACAGATGAAAAGAAGACAAGGACTTTAATACTCAAAGACATTGGAGACACAGGTCACACACATTAGGGAGGGGCCAGTAATCACACAGAATGCACCAGAGAACAGGGAGCTTGATGAGTTGTAACAATTGCCAATAGCTATAGATATACACTCACCGGCCACTTTATTGGGTACAGTGGTTCAATTTCTTGTTAACACATACAACTAATCAGCCAATCACATGGCAGCAACTAAGTGCATATAGGCATGTAGACCTGGACAGGACAACTATTTGAAGTTAAAACCGAGCAACAGAATGGGAAAGAAAGAGGGTTTAAGTGACTTTGAACATGGCAATGTTGATGGTGCTAGATGGGCTGGTCTGAGTATTTCAGAAACTGCTGATCTAATGGAATTTTCAGTCCAAACCATCTCTGGGGTTTACAGAGAATGGCCCGAAAAAGAAAAAATATCCAGTGAGCGGCAGTTGTGTGGACGAAAATGCCTTGTTGGTGTCAGAGGTCATAGGAGAATGGGCAGACTGGTTTGAGATGATAGAAAGGCAACAGTAACTCAAATAACCACTCGTTACAACCAGGGTATGCAGAATACCGTCTCTGAACACAAAATATGACCAAGCTTGAAGCAGATGGGCTACAGCAGCAGAAGACCCCACCGGGTGCCACTCCTGTCGGCTAAGAACAGGAAACTGAGGCTACAATTCACCAAGGCTCACCAAAATTGGACAATAAAAGATTGGAAAAATCTTGCCTGGTCTGATGAGTCTTGACTTCAGTTGCGAACTTCAGATGGTAGAGTCAGAATTTGGCATTAAAAACAACATGAAAGCATGGATCCATCCTGCCGTGCACCATCAACCATGCCACATTCAAAGTCACCATGTGATTGGCTGATTAGCTATTTGTTTTTACAACCAGTGAAAATATCTTCAACCACACCAAGGTTGCAGATATATGCACATGCGCCTTATAACTGGAGTGCACACTTGGTGTGATTACTAGTAGGGGTGTGAACTGTTGCAAAAATGTCAAATAGTTTGTGTATTTTTTATTTGAAATTAACTTATGCGTGTTTCCAGAACACTTTGAAGTCATTTTCAAAACCTAAAAAATAAAAAAAAGGTTTATATTTATTGATTTTTCCTAAACGGTTATAATTTACTAACCGGTTACACGTGCACACACCCCTATTGCTAGGATATCCATTAGTGGCTTGTAGAGTAGAACCCAGGAGTCACTTCATTTGTTAGTCTAGGGGAACCTATAGCACATTAAGGCGAGACACGGCAGGCAAAAACATCGTTTTTTTAAGCACTGGTCAATTTTGAGATTTGTGTCTATTTAGCTTCCATAACATGTCTTCTTTCATACTAGTATGGATAAAAGGTCAGAAATATACGTTTTAGGTGTTTATTTTACTAAACTTTGACTGCTTACGTCTGTATTTTGCTCCTAAATTCGTCAAAAGTGAGCATTCTAACGTAACATACAGTGGCTAATAATGAATTAACCACGTTTAAATTAGCATGTGGATGTAAATGTTACTATGCTATGGTTTATATATGTTAAGCAGTGGTAGGCCTATATGGCATTGAGGGGTGTAGGGCCTAATTCAATAAATTACTGCTATAATCAGTGATTATCAGCAGAATTCACGTTTTTATCTTTAACGGCCGTTTTCTCAAAATGAGCTTTTTCCAATACTCTGCGAAAGATATCTCAACTTCTAGACCACTGACATCAACCAAACTTTCTATGATCATTCATAGCACTATTTGAAAGGTTTTTACACAAGGATTTGTTAATATATTGTTAATTGTCTGATTTATGATACATTTTCCTCCTAAAAACATGCCGAAAATGCATTTCTAAGACATGTACATAGTCTTTTTTGATTTATTAAATGAAAAAAGGCTGTATCCAAAATCTGTTGTGTAAAAACTTTAGAAACTAATCTGTGGTTAAAATAAAATAGAGATTTTAACTCTGGCTTTATCCAACATCTCAAAATCTTTCTCGAAAAATGACCCAAATTTACGCATAATTGGTTAAATATTGCCATATTTGCATATTTAATAAAATATTAAAGAAAAACATGTAATACAAAAAATGATTGTGTTTGTGTCAGTAATCAACTGGCAAAGTTTCATGATGATATCTATAAGTTAAAAAAAAATCCCTATTCACCTGGGGTGTCTCGCCTTAAAACACATAAGCACTTAAACACAGACAAAAGCACATAAGCACAAACAAGGAGCATAAACACAACTAGTAAACACAAAGACAAACACACTATCCCAGATTATGGCAGCATGTTTGATTGGTCAGTAACCAGTGTTTAATAGATTCTGAGAAGGATGTGATGTTCCTTGGTTCTGTGGGTATAGTATTCCAAGTATGTGCTGCTTGATATGAAAAGGCTGACTGCCCAAAATAACTTCTTCTATGGTATTTCACAATCTTGTGGATGCTCTGGTGGGAGAGTTTATATTTTGTTGCAAACATTAGACAACAATTCAGTTAACTGTCTTTATAAAGAATTCACTGCCCACAACTTATACTTTAACTGCAACATGATATGTTAAGGCCAGGACACACCAGTCCGACTTGTTTCTACTTGTTCCGACTACGCAAAAAATGGGGTCGGCCGTTTCAGGAAGCTCCAGGCTTCCCGTCGCGGCCAGAGAACACACCAAACTGACTGCTGACTTTCCGTACGCTCTGTTGCTTGCGCGGGACGTAATGTCTCCATAACAGCAGGCGGCGCTAATCTGTATTGTGGCCCGAAAAAATACGAAAGCCGGAAATGCTCTCTAGAGCATAAACATAGATAGAAATACGTATTTATATTTATGGACCATAAGAGCACAATTTTTAGCAGAGAGTGTCGAGCATGGTGTCGAGCAGTCAACAAGGGTTGATGCATGTGAGTACTCTCAAAACGAAATGAACAAACACATTAAAACGATGGCTAGCTGTTGTTAGCTGTTTGTGCTACCCGCCTCACTTCCGGGCTTCACTGATTCGCTAGCCCTCCACCAATCAAATTGCTCCAAATGAAAGACGGTCGGCCAGCCTGTCGCCGCCGATTGAACATGTTCAATCGGCGGCGACAGGCTCAAAACAAGCCCGACGACCTCTACGTCGGCCGACGTTACGGCACACACCAAACAGATTCGTCTCCCGACCCCCTATCGACTCTACGACGGCGATTTTCGGGCTGGTGTGTCCTGGCCTTTAAGTACAAAATCAGCAAGCTGTCATTATAACACCATAGTAACATAAAGTGTATAGTCACCGTTTGTGGAGAACTCATGCTTCTTCCTCGGTGGCAGCAGATAGTAACCAGAGACGGTGTTTGTGTGTCGAGCTCACAGACGTTTGATCAGACAGGACGTGCTTCTTCTTCTTGGTTTTGTTTTACTGGCGGGTGGCACCTAGTGTTAAAGGAAGAAATGAAAAAAATGAAATTAAATAAATACAACTCATTTGTATGAATATAATACGTTATATTCGTACGTTACTAACTGTTCCCTGTTCTCTTCAGACCTCAGGGCAAATGACATGCTCAACTGTTTCTGATTCTGCATTACAGCTGCCTGGTCCTGATGGATGCTTACCTATAAGATGCACAGTACTGTTTAACCCTGTTTGCCCTAATCTAAGTCTTGTAATGATGGTTTGTTCTCTGGAGTTCCTTCCTCAGATGTCCCTTCCTCCTACTTTGGACTCTATATTGTGTAGATGGCCTTTAGTTCCTGTGTGCCACTGTTTATAGACACTATTTCTGCCTTATCTTCATTGGACACTGCTGTCTTCTCTGCATCTTTTAGCACTGGGTACAGCAACTCTCTGAACCCCCCTCATCTTTTCTACATTCCCCATACCGTACTTATAGGAGTTGACCTGCCTGTGTTATTACAAAACTCCCTACAACTTTATTTCTTTGCCTTCTTCACTACTAGAGAGAGAGAGAGAGACACTAGGTTAGTACTACACACTGCATGGAGAGAGAGAGAGAGAGACACTAGGTTAGTACTACACACTGCATGGAGAGAGAGACTTCTCGTACCTGAGCCAGAGCTTTTTTATAATATACTGGGTTTCCTAGTTCACTACTTTAATTTAAGGTCGGCCGAGAATCAAGAGGAAGGCGGAGTTTGGAGTTCTCAAAGATGGCTGGCTTATTGAAGTTGCAGACATCACATGGCATTTCAGCAGTCAGGTCACAGTTAACGGCTACATTCTAACAAAGCAACAGGAGCAGCTCAGATCTGTCTGTGTGTGTGTGTGTGTGTGTGTGTGTGTGTGTGTGTGTGTGTGTGTGTGTGTGTGTGTGTGTGTGTGTGTGTGTGTGTGTGTGTGTGTGTGTGTATGCGTGTGTGCGTGTGTGTGTGTGTGTGAGTGATTAGGCAACTACATGTGTGTGCTTGTGCGTGTGTGTTTTTGTGTGTGTGTTGCAGCTATGCATGTGTTGCAACAGGGAGATTGACAGCAACAACTGCTAGTAGCTGACAAGGCTGACCTCATGTGCTCCCTACATCAGAATAGCTTCTGTAATAAGAGACATATCCCTCTCTGTCCTTCATAACCTTTCCCTATTGGCCTAAATCCTATCTGTTTATAATAAGTTAGTATCATAAGTATCATAAATAAGTTTATAAATCAATTAGATTCTGAAGAGTATGAGTTCTCTTTAACATTCTAAACGCTCTATTCCTGTCTTTAACAGCTGTGCTGCATTCCTCTGTCCCCCATATCTTCATTCTCCCTCTACTTCTGGGTATGGCTATGTATGCTGCCGTTAATATTACTTCTCTAAATGTCCCATCAATGTCTTCTAGTGTAACCCAGAACATACAGAGAAGAACCTTGGCGACAGCAGAAAGGTTTCCTTGTGTTGTGATTACGTATGAAAGAGCAGGAGCCTTTAGTAAAAGTTCACTCCAGATATGGGCGGTGTAGCTCTGAGACTTGCTGTGTGTAAGGCAAGCTGAGGCTAATACTGTAGGCTACATGTCCTGCTGGGAGTTTGAAAGATAATAACGACCACTATCTTGTGATAGAAAACGACCTATACAACAGTACCTGTACCAGAGGCGAGTTGACGGTACAATGTAGCGGGAAAGAGCCATAACAGTAAACAGTAAAGGGAGGCGCCGCCATGTTTGTTTTTGGCAGTTACACTTTTGTAAAGTAAGACAAACTCCGCTCATTCCACTATATTACCTTAAACTGAAACGATCTCTCAACATTCATTAACAAACTACAACAATCACGGTGAGGTTTAGAAACATTACCAACCTGATAAATAAAGAGAGACGGTGAAGAGGCTTGCGTTGTCTGCTGAATCTTACAGTGTGTGAGAAAAGACCGCGCATGCGCAGCATCCTAACCAGATTCTTCTTCTCCTTGAGATAGACTTCCGTCAGTGTAGACGCTGAGCGCATTACTACCACCCAGTGGTCAAAGTCGAGACACTGCAGGTGAATGGGATATAATCATAGATATCATTTCAACATATAAATATCATGCTAGTTGATTACTGATATAAAACTATAATTTTTTGTATAATATGTTTTTTCAGAAAATTCGCCAATATCTAGCAAATATGTTTAGGATTATTTTTGCTTCTCTTTAAAAACCAAAATTCTAGATGATGGATGAAGCCAGTTTAAATCTTATATTTTTTTTTACAACACATTAGAGTCCAAAGATTTTCAGAACAGATTTAGGTTAGAGCCTATTTTCATCTTAATAAACACGATAAGAATGAATGTATTTGTATATATTAAATTGAGATAACATGCTGCACTACTTCAGACAAAACAAACACTGCATTTGCTACACAATGCTCCACTATAGGAGACATGGGTCTGTGGTTCATTAAAGCTGGGGTGGAGAATTTGGGAAGAAAATGACAGTTGGGATAGAGATTCGAATCCAAATACCTCAAATGCTCCACTTGTTCTCTTTGGTCCCTCCCCTCTCGTCTGTCTGTCTGTTCTGTCTATCTATCTATCTACCTATGTGATAGGACAATACAGGTAAGATAAGATATGAACGCCCTTATTATTTAATCTTTCAGTGTTTTGTGTGTGTGCGTATGTAAGGGAATATAATATAATAGACTGCTTTTAGTTATACACACACACACACACACACACACACACACGGTAGACAGGTTCATAGAGACAGTCTGGTATGGACGTACAGCTGAAACAAACAAGAAGTTTAATCAGATATGGCAGCCTTCACATGACACCTCAAATAACGTTTATTTATTATGTGTGTGTATGAGCGTCCCCAAAGCCACTTGAAAACTACATTCCATGATGATGCTCTCTCAACACCGACTCTATGCACCTGCACTGGCTCCATTTATTGAACACATTTACGTGATCATTTGCTCTGGTGTGTGTGTGTGTGTGTGTGTGTGTGTGTGTGTGGTGTTGTGTGTGTGTGTGTGTGTGTGTTGTGAATAGCAATCATCAGTGTGTGACAGCAGGGCTATACAGGTGTGCCACATCAAGATGCTGATCTGACATCATGATTAGTGCACTTGTGGCATCTGTGGCATTTTGCTGTGAGACAAAACTGCACATTTCAGAGTGGCCTTTTATTGTGGACAGTCTAAGGCACACTGTGCACTAATCATGATGTCAGATCAGCATCTTGATGTGGCACACCTGTGAGGTGGGATGGATTATCTCAGCAAAGCAGAAGTGCTCACTATCACACATTTAGACAGATTCGTGAACAATGTTTGAGAGAAATGGTAATATTGAGTATCTGGAATGAATTTTAGATCTTTAAGTCCATCTCATGAAAAATGGGAGCAAAAACAAAAGTGTTGCGTTTATATTTTTGTTGAGTGTAGACAGACAGATAGACAGATAGACAGATAGACAGATAGACAGACAGATAGAGCAATGGATAGGCCTGTATGCAAACTGCAGGGGTCCAGTGAGTCATCATTGTTTGCTGATGCCTTAATAACTCTGATAATAAAATGCATGTGAAATACAGATTTGTCTGTTTTATCTGTTCCACAGAAACAAAGCTGAAATGTATTTGATTTATTCAGTCCAATATTTAATAAAATTACAACATAGCTCAAAACGTTACGCAGTATAAGAATCTGGAAATAACATGATATAATGTTCAATTAAAACATTCAAAAATACTTCAAGCTGAAAACAAAGAAACTATATTCATAAACAATTTGCTAAAGGTAGATATGGTTAAGGATGGGTGACTCATTCTGCCCATTAAAGGATTATTTCACACTTTTAAAAACATTTTTCATGTCTTTCTATAAATATTTCAATCAATCCAAACTAGGATTGTAGTTTAGCTCCAAGACAATTAAAGGACATTTTCAGTTTCTCAGAAAAGTTCATACTCATTCAACTATACGGTTTAGAGTCAGCTTTTCAGCATCCACGTGAGTTTTCAACAGGAGATTAATTTTCTAAATAAAACAGTTAGAATAAACATATGCATTATTGAATACAACTTTAAATTGATTCAAAAAAAGAAAATAAATGGTTTCAAACTATAAAAAGACAACTGCATGCAGAGCTGTTAAAACATTTCAAAAACGACATAACTATTATAACATTTGACAAGACAGACCTCATCAAATCAAAATGTAAAAGAATTATTCTGATGGGGTCAGATAAACTCTTGGAAATGGGTTTACTCAGATGAATGAGGGTCTAAAACAGAATCTTTTATCCACATTGACAGGTGGAATTTCACATGAAAACAGGGCTCTGCATTTATTACATGATATATTCACAATGTCATATCCTGAAAAAAAAAACCTAATATAATCTCTCACCTTCATGTTTTGATCTATGACAAACAGAAACAGTATATAATGGTTTGCTGATGCCTTAATAACTCTGATAATAACTGATAGTTTAAACACACTTGTGTTTCTTCAGGTTGGAGTTTGGTGAAGCTTTTCATACATTTGCACAACAGTACGGTTTGTGTCCTGTGTGGATTCTCTCATGCACTGAGAGGTGAGACGATCGTGGAGAACCGTTTGTCACAGTGTTGACATTGGTACTCTTTGACTCCAGTGTGGATATCTGCTCATGCTGTGAGAGGTGCAGACGATGTGTAGAACCGTTTGTCACAGTGTTGACATTGGTACTCTTTGAGTCCAGTGTGGATTCGTCTCATGATACTTGGTATGAATAGGTAGGAACTGAAGACTTTCCCACATTCCTGACATGGGTAGATTTTTTCCTTTGTGTGGATATTTCTGTGAGTATTGTAATTACTTGCTGGTTAAAACTTTGGCCACAGTCCTCACAGCTGTACGGCTTCTCTCCGGTGTGAATACGTTGGTGGACTTTGAGGTTCCTGATTCAGTGAAGGTTTCCCCACACTGGTCACAGCTGTACGACTTCTCTCCAGTGTGAATACGTTGGTGGACTTTGAGGATCCTGATCGAGCGAAGGTTTCCCACACTGGTCACAACTGTACGACTTCTCTCCAGTGTGAATAGTTGGTGACTTGAGGTCCTGATGAGTGAAGGTTTCCCCACATTGGTCACAGCTGTACGACTTCTCTCCAGTGTGAATACTTGTGGACTTTGAGGGTCCTGTTGAGTGAAGGTTTCCCCACACTGGTCACAGCTGTACGGCTTCTCTCCCAGTGTGAATACGTTGGTGGACTTTGAGGTTTCCTGATCGAGTGAAGGTTTCCCACACTGGTCACAGCTGTACGGCTTCTCTCCAGTGTGATACGTTGGTGGACTTTGAGGTTTCCTATTGATTGAAGGTTTCCCCACATTGGTCACAGCTGTACGGCTTCTCTCCAGTGTGGATTCTCTGATGAGTCGTTAAGGCCGACCTCGATATGAACTCTTTCTTACACTGTTGACAGCGGTGAGGTTTAGGTTTCTTTGTTCCTTTTTGTTTCTGTAGCGACAGACAGACAGAAATACAAAGACAGAGTATGAGTGAGGCAGAGATGTGCAGTCAGGGTCGGCAGTAGGGATGGGAATCGTTAGGATTTTACAACAGATGAAAGAAGACAAGGACTTTAATACTCAAATACATTGGAGACACAGGTCAACACATTAGGGTGGGGCCAGTAATCACACAGAAGGCACCAGAAAACAGGGAGATTGACGAGTTGTAACAATTGCCAATAGCTATAGATACACACTCACCGGCCACTTTATTGGGTACAGGTTCAATTTCTTGTTAACACATACAACTTATCAGCCAATCACATGGCAGCAACTAAGTGCATATAGGCATGTAGACCTGGACAGGACCACTATTTGAAGTTAAAACCGAGCAACAGAATGGGAAAAAAGAGGGTTTAAGTGACTTTGAACATGGCAATGTTGATGTGCAATAGATGGGCTGTCTGAGTATTTCAGAAACTGCTGATCTAATGGAATTTTCAGTCCAAACCATCTCTAGGGTTTACAGAGAATGGCCCGAAAAAGTAAAAAATATCCAGTGAGCGGCAGTTGTTGGACGAAAATGCCTTGTTGAAGTCAGAGGTCAGGGAGAATGGCAGACTGGTTTGAGATGATAGAAAGGCAACAGTAACTCAAATAACCACTCATTCCATTGTAGAGTAGAGTAGAGTAGAACCCAGGAGTCACTTCATGTGTTAGTCTAGGACTCAATATAGCACATTAAAACACATAAGCACTTAAACACAGACAAAAGCACATAAGCACAAACAAGGAGCATAAACACAACTAGTAAACACAAAGACAAACACACTATCCCAGATTATGGCAGCATGTTTGATTGGTCAGTAACCAGTGTTTAATAGATTCTGAGAAGGATGTGATGTTCCTTGGTTCTGTGGTATAGTATTCCAAGTATGTGCTGCTTGATATGAAAAGGCTGACTGCCCAAAATAACTTCTTCTATGGTATTTCACTATCTTGTGGATGCTCTGGTGGGAGAGTTTATATTTTGTTGCAAACATTAGGCAACAATTCAGTTAACTGTCTTTATAAAGAATTCACTGCCCACAACTTATACTTTAACTGCAACATGAATTATGTACAAAATCAGCAAGCTGTCATAATAACACCATAGTAACATAAAGTGTATAGTCACCGTTTGTGGAGAACTCATGCTTCTTCCTCGGTGGCAGCAGATAGTAACCAGAGACGGTGTTTGTGTGTCGAGCTCACAGACGTTTGATCAGACAGGACGTGCTTCTTCTTCTTCGTTTTGTTTTACTGGCGGGTGGCACCTAGTGTTAAAGGAAAAATGAAAAAAATGAAATTAAATAAATACAACTCATTTGTATGAATATAATACGTTATATTGTACGTTACTAACTTTTCCCTGTTCTCTTCAGACCTCAGGGCAAATGACATGCTCAACTGTTTCTGATTCTGCATTACAGCTGCCTGGTCCTGATGGATGCTTACCTATAAGATGCACAGTACTGTTTAACCCTGTTTGCCCTAATCTAAGTCTTGTAATGATGGTTTGTTCTCTGGAGTTCCTTCCTCAGATGTCCCTTCCTCCTACTTTGGACTCTATATTGTGTAGATGGCCTTTAGTTCCTGTGTGCCACTGTTTATAGACACTATTTCTGCCTTATCTTCATTGGACACTGCTGTCTTCTCTGCATCTTTTAGCACTGGGTACAGCAACTCTCTGAACCCCCCTCATCTTTTCTACATTCCCCATACCGTACTTATAGGAGTTGACCTGCCTGTGTTATTACAAAACTCCCTCCAACTTTATTTCTTTGCCTTCTTCACTACTAGAGAGAGAGAGAGAGAGAGACACTAGGTTAGTACTACACACTGCATGGAGAGAGAGACTTCTCGTACCTGAGCCAGAGCTTTTTTATAATATACTGGGTTTCCTAGTTCACTACTTTAATTTAAGGTCGGCCGAGAATCAAGAGGAAGGCGGAGTTTGGAGTTCTCAAAGATGGCTGGCTTATTGACGTTGCAGACATCACATGGCTTTTCAGCAGTCAGGTCACAGTTAACGGCTACATTCTAACAAAGCAACAGGAGCAGCTCAGATCTGTCTGTGTGTGTGTGTGTGTGTGTGTGTGTGTGGTGTGTGTGTGTGTGTGTGTGTGTGTGTGTGTGTGTGTGTGTGTGTGTGTGTGTGTGTGTGTGTGTGTGTGTGTGTGTGTGTGTGCGTGTGTGCGTGTGTGTGTGTGTGAGTGATTAGGCAACTACATATGTGTGCTTGTGCGTGTGTGTGTGTTTGTGTGTGTGTTGCAGCTATGCATGTGTTCCAACAGGGAGATTGACAGCAACAACTGCTAGTAGCTGACAAGGCTGACCTCATGTGCTCCCTACATCAGAATAGCTTCTGTAATAAGAGACATATCCCTCTCTGTCCTTCATAACCTTTCCCTATTGGCCTAAATCCTATCTGTTTATAATAAGTTAGTATCATAAATAAGTTTATAAATCAATTAGATTCTGAAAAGTATGAGTTCTCTTTAACATTCTAAACGCTCTATTCCTGTCTTTAACAGCTGTGCTGCATTCCTCTGTCCCCCATATCTTCATTCTCCCTCTACTTCTGGGTATGGCTGTGTATGCTGCCGTTAATATTACTTCTCTAAATGTCCCATCAATGTCTTCTAGTGTAACCCAGAACATACAGAGAAGAACCTTGGCGACGCAGAAAGGTTTCCTTGTGTTGTGATTACGTATGAAAGAGCAGGAGCCTTTAGTAAAAGTTCACTCCAGATATGGGCGGTGTAGCTCTGAGACTCTGCTGTGTGTAAGGCAAGCTGAGGCTAATACTGTAGGCTACATGTCCTGCTGGGAGTTTGAAAGATAATAACGACCACTATCTTGTGATAGAAAACGACCTATACAACAGTACCTGTACCAGAGGCGAGTTGACGGTACAATGTAACGGGAAAGAGCCTTAACAGTAAACAGTAAAGGGAGGCGCCGCCATGTTTGTTATTTGGCAGTTGCACTTTTGTAAAAGTAAGACAAACTCCGCTCATTCCACTATATTACCTTCAACTAAAACGATCTCTCAACATTCGTTATCAAACTACAACAATCACGGTGAGGTTTAGAAACATTACCAACCTGATAAATAAAGACGAGACGGTGAAGAGGCTTGCGTTGTCTGCTGAATCTTCCAATGCTGTGAGAAAAGACCGCGCATGCGCAGCTCATGACCAGATTCTTCTTCTCCTCGATATAGACTTCCGTCAGTGTAGACGCTGAGCGCATTACTACCACCCGGTGGTCAAAGTCGAGACACTGCAGGTGAATGGGATATACTCCCCTCTCTGCCCCAATTCAACTCTTTCTCTACTCTATCAGTAAAGCATAAAAATGCCAAAAAAATATCTTTAAAAAAATAAAAAAAAATAAAAAAAAATTCTAGATGATGGATGAAGCCAGTTTAAATCTTTATTTATTTTTTACAACACATTAGAGTCCAAAGATTTTCCGAACAGATTTAGGTTAGAGCCTATTTTCATCTTAATAAACACGATAAGAATGAATGCATTTGTATATATTACATTGACACAACATGCACTACTTAAGACAAAATGAACACTGCATTTGCTACACAATGCTCCACTCTAGAGACATGAGTGTGACACAAATACCAAATCTCTCAGTCTACTGTCAGAGTGCAGCAGTTTGTGGGAAAGTTCTGCTGTTTAAAAGTTTTAGAAATAAATGAAAGAATCATGCCACAGCCCTGACCTCTCCCTCTCTCTCTCTCTCTCTGAGAGAGGGAGACAAAAAAAGCCAGCTAAAAGTTTGCGACATTGTTTTATTTTCAGAGTTTTTATTTATTTTATGCTGTAGGCCTATAGTTCAAGTCGCGGCCGGCAATTCACTTTTTCACTTTAAAATACTGCCGTGCTTTGTTATACTGTTTATAACTTAATTATTTAAATGTTATTATTTTCATTACAGTCGGCATTTTCTTATGGTATGCGCCCGTTTGTTTTACTGTACTTAGTATTGTTTAGGCTATTATTACTTTTGCCTTGCATGGCCTACCTAAATTATTTTTGTTTCAAGTCGGCACTTTAAAATTAAATGTTTAATTGTTCTGTCCTCCACCTGCCAACATTTTCATAAAAAAACAGCAGGCTATGAATCTACATGCCTTGATGATATCATTCTTTACATAGCCTGTCTATTAATTGTTTTAATTGCAATAAACACGGACAATATCCGACCGCAGTTTTTCCAATTTGACCGTTACAATTAAACCTTCCAGGTCACATGACCGGCACCAATTTTTTCTAGCGGAAACCCTGTCACACATACACACTCTCACACACACACACACACACACACACACACACACACACACACACACACACCTTTTCCTCTGTATTGTTAACATGTGTCTTAACCCCCGGAGTCTTTGTGAGTTCTCTGCTGATGATGTTTAGCGTTGACTCGATGCCTTTTAAGATAAACTCACACACACACACACAAAAAACACTGGGTGTGTGAATGACATTTAATTTCAATCATTTGGGCTGTCTGCCTATCTTTTTCACTCCGCTGCACACTCAGTCACTACTATCCATGCTTAAAGGAAGCAGGATTAAACCACTGGATTAAGATGTTCAAATGTATTTTAAAAAGGCAAAACAAAAAAATACTTTGATAAAGATGTTAAAATTTCGAGAAAAAAAAAACGTTTAAATCGCACAAAGATGTTTAAAATGTGTTTTAAATATTATTAATTAAAATATATTTCAAAACACACAAGGATTTAGATTTTTTTTTTTGGGGGGAGGGGGGGCTCCGCTGAAATTTGTTCTCTGAGGGGATAGATAGATAGATAGATAGATAGATAGATAGATAGATAGATAGATAGATAGATAGATAGATAGATAGATAGATAGATAGATAGATAGATAGATAGATAGATAGATAGATAGATAGATAGATAGATAGATAGATAGATAGATAGATAGATAGATAGATAGATAGATAGATAGAGCAATGGATAGGCCTGTATGCAAACTGCAGGGGATCCAGTGAGTCATCATTGTTTGCTGATGCCTTAATAACTCTGATAATAAAATGCATGTGAAATACAGATTTGTCTGTTTTATCTGTTCCACAGAAACAAAGCTGAAATGTATTTGATTTATTCAGTCCAATATTTAATAAAATGACAAAACAGCTCAAAACTTTAAGCAGTATAAGAATCTGGAAATAACATGATATAATGCTCAATTAAAACATTCAAAAATACTTCAAGCTGAAAACAAAGAAACTATATTCATAAACAATTTGCTAAAGGTAGATATGGTTAAGGATGGGTGACTCATTCTGCCCATTAAAGGATTATTTCACACTTTTAAAAACATTTTTCATGTCTTTCTATAAATATTTCAATCAATCCAAACTAGGATTGTAGTTTAGCTCCAAGACAATTAAAGGACATTTTCAGTTTCTCAGAAAAGTTCATACTCATTCAACTATACGGTTTAGAGTCAGCTTTTCAGCATCCACATGAGTTTTCAACAGGAGATTAATTTTCTAAATAAAACAGTTAGAACAAACATATGCATTATTGAATACAACTTTAAATTGATTCAAAAAAAGAAAATAAATGGTTTCAAACTATAAAAAGACAACTGCATGCAGAGCTGTTAAAACATTTCAAAAACGACATAACTATTATAACATTTGACAAGACAGACCTCATCAAATCAAAATGTAAAAGAATTATTCTGATGGGGTCAGATAAACTCTTGGAAATGGGTTTACTCAGATGAATGAGGGTCTAAAACAGAATCTTTTTATCCACATTGACAGGTGGAATTTCACATGAAAACAGGGCTCTGCATTTATTACATGATATATTCACAATGTCATATCCTGAAAGAAAATCCTAATATAATCTCTCACCTTCATGTTTTGATCTATGACAAACAGAAACAGTATATAATGGTTTGCTGATGTCTTAATAACTCTGATAATAACTGATAGTTTAAACACACTTGTGTTTCTTCAGGTTGGAGTTTCTGGTGAAGCTTTTCATACATTTGTCACAACAGTACGGTTTGTGTCCAGTGTGGATTCTCTCATGCACTGAGAGGTTAGACGATGTGTAGAACCGTTTGTCACAGTGTTGACATTGGTACTCTTTGAGTCCAGTGTGGATTCTCTCATGCACTGTGAGGCTAGATGATGAGGAGAACCGTTTGTCACAGTGTTGACATTGGTACTCTTTGACTCCAGTGTGGATACGCTCATGATATTGGTATGAAAGGTAGGAACTGAAGACTTTCCCACATTCCTGACATGGGTAGATTTTTTCCTTTGTGTGGATATTTCTGTGAGTATTGTAATTACCTAGCTGGTTAAAACTTTGGCCACAGTCCTCACAGCTGTACGGCTTCTCTCCGGTGTGAATACGTTGGTGGACTTTGAGAGATCCTGCTTCAGTGAAGGTTGTCCCACATTGGTCACAGCTGTAGGGCTTCTCACCAGTGTGAATACGTTGGTGGACTTTGAGGTGTTCTGATGTAGTGAAGGTTGTCCCACATTGGTCACAGCTGTACGGCTTCTCTCCAGTGTGAATACGTTGGTGGACTTTGAGGTGTCCTGATCGAGTGAAGGTTGTCCCACATTGGTCACAGCTGTACGGCTTCTCTCCAGTGTGAATAAGTTGGTGGACTTTGAGAGATCCTGAATGAGTGAAGGTTTCCCCACATTGGTCACAGCTGTACGGCTTCTCTCCAGTGTGAATACGTTGGTGGACTTTGAGGGATCCTGATTGAGCGAAGGTTTCCCCACACTGGTCACAGCTGTACGGCTTCTCACCAGTGTGAATACGTTGGTGGACTTTGAGGGATCCTGATTGATTGAAGGTTTCCCCACACTGGTCACAGCTGTACGACTTCTCTCCAGTGTGAATACGTTGGTGGCGTTTGAGGTTTCCTGATGTAGTGAAGGTTTCCCCACACTGGTCACAGCTGTACGGCTTCTCACCAGTGTGAATACGTTGGTGGACTTTGAGGGATCCTGATTGATTGAAGGTTTCCCCACATTGGTCACAGCTGTACGACTTCTCACCAGTGTGAATACGTTGGTGGACTTTGAGGCTTCCTTTTGTAGTGAAGGATGTCCCACATTGGTCACAGCTGTACGGCTTCTCTCCGGTGTGGATTCTCTGATGTCTCGTTAAGGCCGACCTCGATATGAACTCTTTCTTACACTGTTGACAGCGGTGAGGTTTAGGTTTCTTTGTTCCTTTTTGTTTCTGTAGCGACAGACAGACAGAAATACAAAGACAGAGTATGAGTGAGGCAGAGATGTGCAGTCAGGGTCAGCAGTAGGGATGGGAATCGTTAGGATTTTACAACAGATGAAAAGAAGACAAGGACTTTAATACTCAAAGACATTGGAGACACAGGTCACACACATTAGGGTGGGGCCAGTAATCACACAGAAGGGACCAGAGAACAGGGAGCTTGATGAGTTGTAACAATTACCAATAGCTATAGATATACACTCACCGGCCACTTTATTTGGTACAGTGGTTCAATTTCTTGTTAACACATACAACTAATCAGCCAGTCACATGGCAGCAACTAAGTGCATATAGGCATGTAGACCTGGACAGGACAACTATTTGAAGTTAAAACCGAGCAACAGAATGGGAAAGAAAGGGGGTTTAAGTGACTTTGAACATGGCAATGTTGATGGTGCTAGATGGGCTGGTCTGAGTATTTCAGAAACTGCTGATCTAATGGAATTTTCAGTCCAAACCATCTCTAGGGTTTACAGAGAATGGCCCGAAAAAGAAAAAATATCCAGTGAGAGGCAGTTGTGTGGACGAAAATGCCTTGTTGGTGTCAGAGGTCATAGGAGAATGGGCAGACTGGTTTGAGATGATAGAAAGGCAACAGTAACTCAAATAACCACTCGTTACAACCAGGGTATGCAGAATACCGTCTCTGAACACAAAATATGACCAAGCTTGAAGCAGATGGGCTACAGCAACAGAAGACCCCACCGGGTGCCACTCCTGTCAGCTAAGAACAGGAAACTGAGGCTACAATTCACCAAGGCTCACCAAAATTGGACAATAAAAGATTGGAAAAATCTTGCCTGGTCTGATGAGTCTTGACTTCAGTTGCGAACTTCAGATGGTAGAGTCAGAATTTGGCATTAAAAACAACATGAAAGCATGGATCCATCCTGCCGTGCACCATCAACCATGACACATTCAAAGTCACCATGTGATTGGCTGATTAGCTATTTGTTTTTACAACCAGTGAAAATATCTTCAACCACACCAAGGTTGCAGATATATGCACATGCGCCTTATAACTGGAGTGCGCACTTGGTGTGATTACTAGTAGGGGTGTGAACTGTTGCAAAAATGTCAAATAGTCTGTGTATTTTTTATTTGAAATTAACTTATGCGTGTTTCCAGAACACTTTGAAGTCATTTTCAAAACCTAAAAAAATAAAAAAAGGTTTATATTTATTGATTTTTCCTAAACGGTTATAATTTACTAACCGGTTACACGTGCACACACCCCTATTGCTAGGATATCCATTAGTGGCTTGTAGAGTAGAACCCAGGAGTCACTTCATTTGTTAGTCTAGGGGAACCTATAGACCCCTTTTCTGTTTATCAACACGGCGGATGCGCGCGCTGCCATCCTGCAGAAAGAAAAATTGTTTGGCTGGTCGCCATGGTTACCCGTTTGGTTATATTGCACTTGCGGTGTTTCTTTATAGGGCCATGGTGCTAAATAGCGATGTTGTCAGCTTACTAAAAACAGTTTATCAGCGAGTGATAACATTGGTTATGCGGAAACATTAACACTATTGAACGAGATACGTCTTAATGACCCATACGCGTTGCCGGCAGTTGAGTAGATAAATGATGAGAAGAAATGGCCCCGACACTTCAGTGGCCGGACTGCTGTTGGAGAGTGACAGTAAAGACCGGCAGACAGATAGACAGAGAGAGGCAGAGATGCCTTTATTTCATAATTTAGCTTTTTGATTTAAAAGTGATCATAACTAGCCGCGATCATCTGTTTTTAGACTGACTCCTGCTTTCGGGGCCGTTGGGCTCACGAGCCGACCAGCTTATCAGACCAGCTGTTTGAGACGGAGATGAAAAGGAAAGTGAAATTTATGGTGGAGCACTTAAATAGTTAAATGAATAAATATTATAACCAAACACAATAATGTGTTGTGTTATCTGCTTCAGTAGCCTACAGTAGGCTAGCACATGTCGACCCCACTCGGTTTTCGTTTATTGATTTTTCCTAAATGGTATGATTTAGCCTACTTACCGGCTACACGTGTACACGTGCAAACCCCTACTGCCTAGTCAAACCATAGAGTCAAACACAAGGGAAGAGGACGGAGATGTATAACGTCTGGGTCATTGTAAATAAGCCTCCATTGCTTTCCATTGATATAGCCTCGTCTCGGTCACTGTCCTTATTGTAAACATTTCACAACTCATTTATGTAATTATACAGCGGTGCATTTGGGCATTTACTAGCTTTATCACCATTCAAACTAAAAATAAACGGTTTGTGCATCCAACAGCACAACAAGACATGATTGTGGCTCGTCTCGCTCTTGTCTCTTTCTGCATTGGGCATGCGCAGTTGAGTGACACTGTGTGACGTAGACTGATAAGGGGTCTATAGCACATTAAAACACATAAGCACTTAAACACAGACAAAAGCACATAAGCACAAACAAGGAGCATAAACACAACTAGTAAACACAAAGACAAACACACTATCCCAGATTATGGCAGCATGTTTGATTGGTCAGTAACCAGTGTTTAATAGATTCTGAGAAGGATGTGATGTTCCTTGGTTCTGTGGGTATAGTATTCCAAGTATGTGCTGCTTGATATGAAAAGGCTGACTGCCCAAAATAACTTCTTCTATGGTATTTCACAATCTTGTGGATGCTCTGGTGGGAGAGTTTATATTTTGTTGCAAACATTAGGCAACAATTCAGTTAACTGTCTTTATAAAGAATTCACTGCCCACAACTTATACTTTAACTGCAACATGATATGTTAAGTGAAAAAATCAGCAAGCTGTCAGTATAACACCATAGTAACATAAAGTGTATAGTCACCGTTTGTGGAGAACTCATGCTTCTTCCTCGGTGGCAGCAGATAGTAACCAGAGACGGTGTTTGTGTGTCGAGCTCACAGACGTTTGATCAGACAGGACGTGCTTCTTCTTCTTGGTTTTGTTTTACTGGCGGGTGGCACCTAGTGTTAAAGGAATAAATGAAAAAAATTAAATTAAATAAATACAACTCATTTGTATGAATATAATATGTTATATTCGTACGTTACTAACTTTTCCCTGTTCTCTTCAGACCTCAGGGCAAATGACATGCTCAACTGTTTCTGATTCTGCATTACAGCTGCCTGGTCCTGATGGATGCTTACCTATAAGATGCACAGTACTGTTTAACCCTGTTTGCCCTAATCTAAGTCTTGTAATGATGGTTTGTTCTCTGGAGTTCCTTCCTCAGATGTCCCTTCCTCCTACTTTGGACTCTATATTGTGTAGATGGCCTTTAGTTCCTGTGTGCCACTGTTTATAGACACTATTTCTGCCTTATCTTCATTGGACACTGCTATCTTCTCTGCATCTTTTAGCACTGGGTACAGCAACTCTCTGAACCCCCCTCATCTTTTCTACATTCCCCATACCGTACTTATAGGAGTTGACCTGCCTGTGTTATTACAAAACTCCCTCCAACTTTATTTCTTTGCCTTCTTCACTACTAGAGAGAGAGAGAGACACTAGGTTAGTACTACACACTGCATGGAGAGAGAGAGAGACACTAGGTTAGTACTACACACTGCATGGAGAGAGAGACTTCTCGTACCTGAGCCAGAGCTTTTTTATAATATACTGGGTTTCCTAGTTCACTACTTTAATTTAAGGTCGGCCGAGAATCAAGAGGAAGGCGGAGTTTGGAGTTCTCAAAGATGGCTGGCTTATTGAAGTTGCAGACATCACATGGCATTTCAGCAGTCAGGTCACAGTTAACGGCTACATTCTAACGAAGCAACAGGAGCAGCTCAGATCTGTCTCTCTGTGTGTGTGTGTGTGTGTGTGTGTGTGTGTGTGTGTGTGTGTGTGTGTGTGTGTGTGTGTGTGTGTGTGTGTGTGTGTGTGTGTGTGTGTATGTGTGTGTGTGTGTGTGTGTGTGTGTGTGTGTGTGTGTGTGTGTGTGTGTGTGTGTGTGTGTGTGTGTGTGTGTGTGTGTGTGTGTGAGTGATTAGGCAAGTACATGTGTGTGCTTGTGCGTGTGTGTGTTTGTGTGTGTGTGTGTGTGTGTGTTGCAGCTATGCATGTGTTGCAACAGGGAGATTGACAGCAACAACTGCTAGTAGCTGACAAGGCTGACCTCATGTGCTCCCTACATCAGAATAGCTTCTGTAATAAGAGACATATCCCTGTCTGTCCTTCATAACCTTTCCCTATTGGCCTAAATCCTATCTGTTTATAATAAGTTAGTATCATAAGTATCATAAATAAGTTTATAAATCAATTAGATTCTGAAAAGTATGAGTTCTCTTTCACATTCTAAACGCTCTATTCCTGTCTTTAACAGCTGTGCTGCATTCCTCTGTCCCCCATATCTTCATTCTCCCTCTACTTCTGGGTATGGCTGTGTATGCTGCCGTTAATATTACTTCTCTAAATGTCCCATCAATGTCTTCTAGTGTAACCCAGAACATACAGAGAAGAACCTTGGCGACACAGAAAGGTTTCCTTGTGTTGTGATTACGTATGAAAGAGCAGGAGCCTTTAGTAAAAGTTCGCTCCAGATATGGGCGGTGTAGCTCTGAGACTGTGCTGTGTGTAAGGCAAGCTGAGGCTAATACTGTAGGCTACATGTCCTGCTGGGAGTTTGAAAGATAATAACGACCACTATCTTGTGATAGAAAACGACCTATACAACAGTACCTGTACCAGAGGCGAGTTGACGGTACAATGTAGCGGGAAAGAGCCATAACAGTAAACAGTAAAGGGAGGCGCCGCCATGTTTGTTATTTGGCAGTTACACTTTTGTAAAAGTAAGACAAACTCCGCTCATTCCACTATATTACCTTAAACTAAAACGATCTCTCAACATTCGTTAACAAACTACAACAATCACGGTGAGGTTTAGAAACATTACCAACCTGATAAATAAAGATGAGACGGTGAAGAGGCTTGCGTTGTCTGCTGAATCTTACAGTGTTGTGAGAAAAGACCGCGCATGCGCAGCTCCTAACCAGATTCTTCTTCTCCTTGAGATAGACTTCCGTCAGTGTAGACGCTGAGCGCATTACTACCACCCAGTGGTCAAAGTCGAGACACTGCAGGTGAATGGGATATAATCATAGATATCATTTCAACATATAAATATCATGCTAGTTGATTACTGATATAAATCTATAATTTTTTGTATAATATGTTTTTTCAGAAAATTCGCCAATATCCAGCAAATATGTTTAGGATTATTTTTGCTTCTCTTTAAAAAACAAAATTCTAGTAGGCGTCCCCCCCATGGGCCTCGGCCAGCAGCGGACCCGGGTTCGATTCCAGCCCGCGGTCGTTCTCTGCATGTCGCTCCCCTCTCTGCCCTATTTCAACTCTTTCTCTACTCTATTAATAAAGCATAAAAATGCCAAAAAATATCTTTAAAAAAAAAAAAAAAAAAAAAAAAAAATTCTAGATGATGGATGAAGCCAGTTTAAATCTTTATTTATTTTTTTACAACACATTAGAGTCCAAAGAGTTTCAGAACAGATTTAGGTTAGAGCCTATTTTCATCTTAATAAACACGATAAGAATGAATGTATTTGTATATATTAAATTGACACAACATGCTGCACTACTTCAAACAAAACGAACACTGCATTTGCTACACAATGCTCCACTATAGGAGACATGGGTCTGTGACACAAATACCAAATCTCTCAGTCTACTGTCAGAGTGCAGCAGTTTGTGGGAAAGATGTGGAAAGTTCTGCTGTTTAAAAGTTTTAGAAATAAATGAAAGAATCATGCCACAGCCCTGACCTCTCCCTCTCGCTCTCTCTGAGAGAGGGAGACAAAAAAAGCCAGCTAAAAGTTTGCGACATTGTTTTATTTTCAGAGAGTTTTTATTTATTTTATGCTGTAGGCCTATAGTTCAAGTCGCGGCCGGCAATTCACTTTTTCACTTTAAAATACTGCCGTGCTTTGTTATACTGTTTATTACTTAATTATTTAAATGTTATTATTTTCATTACAGTCGGCATTTTCTTATGGTATGCGCCCGTTTGTTTTACTGTACTTAGTATTGTTTAGGCTATTATTACTTTTGCCTTGCATGGCCTACCTAAATTATTTTTGTTTCAAGTCGGCACTTTAAAATTAAATGTTTAATTGTTCTGTCCTCCACCTGCCAACATTTTCATAAAAAAACAGCAGGCTATGAATCTACATGCCTTGATGATATCATTCTTTACATAGCCTGTCTATTAATTGTTTTAATTGCAATAAACACGGACAATATCCGACCGCAGTTTTTCCAATTTGACCGTTACAATTAAACCTTCCAGGTCACATGACCGGCACCAATTTTTTCTAGCGGAAACCCTGTCACACATACACACATACACACTCTCACACACACACACACCTTTTCCTCTGTATTGTTAACATGTGTCTTAACCCCCGGAGTCTTTGTGAGTTCTCTGCTGATGATGTTTAGCGTTGACTCGATGCCTTTTAAGATAAACATACACACACACACACACACACAAAAAACACTGGGTGTGTGAATGACATTTAATTTCAATCATTTGGGCAAGTCTGCCTATCTTTTCCACTCCGCTGCACGCTCAGTCACTACTATCCATGCTTAAAGGAAGCAGGATTAAACCACTGGATTAAGATGTTCAAATGTATTTTAAAAAGGCAAAACAAAAAAATACTTCGATAAAGATGTTAAAATTTTGGAAAAAAAACGTTTAAATCGCACAAAGATGTTTAAAATGTGTTTTAAATATTATTAATTAAAATATATTTCAAAACACACAAGGATTTAGATTTTTTTTTTTTGGGGGGGGGGGGCTCCGCTGAAATTTGTTCTCTGAGGGGATAGATAGATAGATAGATAGATAGATAGATAGATAGATAGATAGATAGATAGATAGATAGATAGATAGATAGATAGATAGATAGATAGATAGATAGATAGATAGATAGATAGATAGATAGATAGATAGATAGATAGATAGATAGATAGATAGATAGATAGATAGATAGATAGATAGATAGATAGATAGAGCAATGGATAGGCCTGTATGCAAGCTGCAGGGGATCCAGTGAGTCATCATTGTTTGCTGATGCCTTAATAACTCTGATAATAAAATGCATGTGAAATACAGATTTGTCTGTTTTATCTGTTCCACAGAAACAAAGCTGAAATGTATTTGATTTATTCAGTCCAATATTTAATAAAATGACAAAATAGCTCAAAACTTTAAGCAGTATAAGAATCTGGAAATAACATGATATAATGCTCAATTAAAACATTCAAAAATACTTCAAGCTGAAAACAAAGAAACTATATTCATAAACAATTTGCTAAAGGTACATATGGTTAAGGATGGGTGACTCATTCTGCCCATTAAAGGATTATTTCACACTTTTAAAAACATTTTTCATGTCTTTCTATAAATATTTCAATCAATCCAAACTAGGATTGTAGTTTAGCTCCAAGACAATTAAAGGACATTTTCAGTTTCTCAGAAAAGTTCATACTCATTCAACTATACGGTTTAGAGTCAGCTTTTCAGCATCCACATGAGTTTTCAACAGGAGATTAATTTTCTAAATAAAACAGTTAGAATAAACATATGCATTATTGAATACAACTTTAAATTGATTCAAAAAAAGAAAATAAATGGTTTCAAACTATAAAAAGACAACTGCATGCAGAGCTGTTAAAACATTTCAAAAACGACATAACTATTATAACATTTGACAAGACAGACCTCATCAAATCAAAATGTAAAAGAATGATTCTGATGGGGTCAGATAAACTCTTGGAAATGGGTTTACTCAGATGAATGAGGGTCTAAAACAGAATCTTTTTATCCACATTGACAGGTGGAATTTCACATGAAAACAGGGCTCTGCATTTATTACATGATATATTCACAATGTCATATCCTGAAAAAAAAAATCCTAATATAATCTCTCACCTTCATGTTTTGATCTATGACAGAAACAGTATATAATGGTTTGCTGATGCCTTAATAACTCTGATAATAACTGATAGTTTAAACACACTTATGCCTCTTCAGGTTGGAGCTTTGGGTGAAGCTTTTCATACATTTGAGACAACAGTACGGTTTGTGTCCTGTGTGGATTCTCTCATGCTCTGAGAGGTGAGACGATGTGTAGAACCGTTTGTCACAGTGTTGACATTGGTGTGGTTTGACTCCAGTGTGGATAATCTCATGTTTCCAGAATGAGCCATAGGAACTGAAGACTTTCCCACATTCCTGACATGGGTAGATTTTTTCCTTTGTGTGAATGTTTCTGTGAGTATTGTAATGACCTAGCTGGTTGAAACTTTGGCCACAGTCCTCACAGCTGTACGGCTTCTCTCCAGTGTGAATACGTTGGTGGACTTTGAGGTGTCCTGATCTAGCGAAGGTTTCCCCACACTGGTCACAGCTGTAAGGCTTCTCTCCAGTGTGAATACGTTGGTGGACTTTGAGGGATCCTAATTGAGCGAAGGTTGTACCACACTGGTCACAGCTGTACGGCTTCTCTCCAGTGTGAATACGTTGGTGGCGTTTGAGGGTTCCTGCTTCAGTGAAGGTTACCCCACACTGGTCACAGCTGTACGACTTCTCTCCAGTGTGAATACGTTGGTGGACTTTGAGGTTTTCTGATCGAGCAAAGGTTTTCCCACATTGGTCACAGCTGTACGGCTTCTCTCCAGTGTGAATACGTTGGTGGACTTTGAGGTGTTCTGATCTCAAGAAGGTTGTCCCACATTGGTCACAGCTGTACGGCTTCTCTCCAGTATGGATTCTCTGATGTCTCGTTAGGTCCGACCTCCACCTGAACTCTTTCTTACACTGTTGACAGGGGTGAGGTTTAGGTTTCTTTGTTCCTTTTTGTTTCTGTAGCGACAGACAGACAGAAATACAAAGACAGAGTATGAGTGAGGCAGAGATGTGCAGTCAGGGTCGGCAGTAGGGATGGGAATCGTTAGGATTTTACAACAGATGAAAAGAAGACAAGGACTTTAATACTCAAATACATTGGAGACACAGGTCACACACATTAGGGAGGGGCCAGTAATCACACAGAAGGGACCAGAGAACAGGGAGATTGACGAGTTGTAACAATTACCAATAGCTAAAGATATACACTCACCGGCCACTTTATTGGGTACAGTGGTTCAATTTCTTGTTAACACATACAACTTATCAGCCAATCACATGGCAGCAACTAAGTGCATATAGGCATGTAGACCTGGACAGGACAACTATTTGAAGTTAAAACCGAGCAACAGAATGGGAAAAAAAGAGGGTTTAAGTGACTTTGAACATGGCAATGTTGATGGTGCCAGATGGGCTTGTCTGAGTATTTCAGAAACTGCTGATCTAATGGAATTTTCAGTCCAAACCATCCCTAGGGTTTACAGAGAATGGCCCGAAAAAGTAAAAAATATCCAGTGAGCGGCAGTTGTGTGGACGAAAATGCCTTGTTGGTGTCAGAGGTCATAGGAGAATGGGCAGACTGGTTTGAGATGATAGAAAGGGAACAGTAACTCAAATAACCACTCATTCCATTGTAGAGTAGAGTAGAGTAGAACCCAGGAGTCACTTCATGTGTTAGTCTAGACCCTCTAGGGGAACCTATAGCACATTAAAACACATAAGCACTTAAACACAGACAAAAGCACATAAGCACAAACAAGGAGCATAAACACAACTAATAACACAAAGACAAACACACTATCCCAGATTATGGCAGCATGTTTGATTGGTCAGTAACCAGTGTTTAATAGATTCTGAGAAGGATGTGATGTTCCTTGGTTCTGTGGGTATAGTATTCCAAGTATGTGCTGCTTGATATGAAAAGGCTGACTGCCCAAAATAACTTCTTCTATGGTATTTCACAATCTTGTGGATGCTCTGGTGGGAGAGTTTATATTTTGTTGCAAACATTAGACAACAATTCAGTTAACTGTCTTTATAAAGAATTCACTGCCCACAACTTATACTTTAACTGCAACATGATATGTTAAGTACAAAATCAGCAAGCTGTCAGTATAACACCATAGTGATATGAACTGCAGTGTTTCCCCAGGCCATTATACAGGCGGCCCGCCAGGCCAACGGGACACCCCCGCCAGGCCAACAGCAGCCTGACATAAAAAAAAATATATATATTTTTATATATATTTTTTTAAATACATTTTCCATTGATTCCGTAATAATCATTTGCGAGCGTCTGCGCGGCACTGTCGGCCTGTCTTTACAACCTCTCGTTTGATCATCCCATCAGCTGATCTGTGTGTCTGCTTGTGTGTGTGTGTGTGTGTGTGTGTGTGCTCACGGCGATGCGCGTGTGCATTCGGTGCGCACTTGTTAAACACGGAAGCCAATGAGCAGGAGCATGACTAGCAAGCAAACGCTGAACTAGTGGCAAAAATAAAACCAGCGCCTGCTCTATGGAGATATTAAGGACTCAGTAACAGGGACATTGAACAGGAAAAAGTGCTGAGCAAAACTTAGAAAGTTAAAATCGCTACGTCGCCGTGGCAACACACCCAATCTGTATCAACAGCAGAGACAGCGCAGAAAAAAACGGCATGCACTCGTTTCAGTAAGTTTACAGAAGTGCCACACTGCTACTGCATTTGACATTCTCAGAAAAGCATTCATTTAGGTTCAAGGGACATATTAATGTATTTATTGTTTTAACTGTTAAGTTATCTTGAAAACAGCTGGCTATTGTAGCCCCATTTGTATTTTCAATGCTACTTTATTTTTATGTTTTAAATTGAGAAATAGGCTAGATGAAATATAATGGTCGGAAAAGGGAATTTGCCTTATGTAGCACACATGTTGATAGGCTAATCATGATGTGTAGCCTATGTTAATTCATTTATTTTCAACAAGGCTATTTGCATTAAAAAAATAAATCAATCAATAGGCTAGCTTCAAGGTTAGGTGATTCAGATTATTCCAGAAATGAGTAGCCTACTAGACAGGAGCTGTCTATATTAGATCTTAGTGTTTATTGTTTTTTATTGAAATCCACGTGTTTTTCCTGAATAGTTTACATGGCTTGTGTCTCCAAATTATTACAGAAAATAGTTTTAGGCAGGACATATGACAGCTGTTTACAGAGCACATAATTAATCAGAGTTCACCTCTCAAAGTGCACCAGAAGGTTCTCTTCTGCAGGGGGATGCCCCCAGACCCTCCTAGAAGGTCCATTCTCACCCAGCAGGATCTAAAAATCCTGTGAGAAACACCACATGTACAAACGTACTGAATGTGAAAACATAACCCTATGCCCTCATGTTTAACGGGCTGTAAAAAGAGGCTCATCCCAAATGGGGTTCGTTTTGGTCAATTTCTTCTAGAAATTTGGTACGCACGCGGCGCGCATACTCTTCATCAGCTCTTACCAGCGGGCCTAAAGAAAATTCTAGGGGAAACACTGAAGTGTATAGTCACCGTTTGTGGAGAACTCATGCTTCTTCCTCGGTGGCAGCAGATAGTAACCAGAGACGCTGTTTGTGTGTCGAGCTCACAGACGTTTGATCAGACAGGACGTGCTGCTTCTTCTTCGTTTTGTTTTACTGGCGGGTGGCACCTAGTGTTAAAGGAATAAATGAAAAAAATGAAATTAAATAAATACAACTCATTTGTATGAATATAATACGTTATATTCGTACGTTACTAACTTTTCCCTGTTCTCTTCAGACCTCAGGGCAAATGACATGCTCAACTGTTTCTGATTCTGCATTACAGCTGCCTGGTCCTGATGGATGCTTACCTATAAGATGCACAGTACTGTTTAACCCTGTTTGCCCTAATCTAAGTCTTGTAATGATGGTTTGTTCTCTGGAGTTCCTTCCTCAGATGTCCCTTCCTCCTACTTTGGACTCTATATTGTGTAGATGGCCTTTAGTTCCTGTGTGCCACTGTTTATAGACACTATTTCTGCCTTATCTTCATTGGACACTGCTGTCTTCTCTGCATCTTTTAGCACTGGGTACAGCAACTCTCTGAACCCCCCTCATCTTTTCTACATTCCCCATACCGTACTTATAGGAGTTGACCTGCCTGTGTTATTACAAAACTCCCTCCAACTTTATTTCTTTGCCTTCTTCACTACTAGAGAGAGAGAGAGAGGGAGACACTAGGTTAGTACTACACACTGCATGGAGAGAGAGACTTCTCGTTCCTGAGCCAGAGCTTTTTTATAATATACTGGGTTTCCTAGTTCACTCCTTTAATTTAAGGTCGGCCGAGAATCAAGAGGAAGGCGGAGTTTGGAGTTCTCAAAGATGGCTGGCTTATTGAAGTTGCAGACATCACATGGCATTTCAGCAGTCAGGTCACAGTTAACGGCTACATTCTAACGAAGCAACAGGAGCAGCTCAGATATGTGTGTGTGTGTGTGTGTGTGTGTGTGTGTGTGTGTATGTGTGTGTGTGTGTGTGTGTGTGTGTTGTGTGTGTGTGTGTGTGTGTGTGTGTGTGCGTGTGTGTGTATGCGTGTGTATAAGTGTGTGTATGCGTGTGTATAAGTGTGTGTGTGTGTTTGTGTGTGTGTGTTGCAGCTATGCATGTGTTGCAACAGGGAGATTGACAGCAACAACTGCTAGTAGCTGACAAGGCTGACCTCATGTGCTCCCTACATCAGAATAGCTTCTGTAATAAGAGACATATCCCTCTCTGTCCTTCATAACCTTTCCCTATTGGCCTAAATCCTATCTGTTTATAATAAGTTAGTATCATAAGTATCATAAATAAGTTTATAAATCAATTAGATTCTGAAGAGTATGAGTTCTCCTTAACATTCTAAACGCTCTATTCCTGTCTTTAACAGCTGTGCTGCATTCCTCTGTCCCCCATATCTTCATTCTCCCTCTACTTCTGGGTATGGCTGTGTATGCTGCCGTTAATATTACTTCTCTAAATGTCCCATCAATGTCTTCTAGTGTAACCCAGAACATACAGAGAAGAACCTTGGCGACACAGAAAGGTTTCCTTGTGTTGTGATTACGTATGAAAGAGCAGGAGCCTTTAGTAAAAGTTCACTCCAGATATGGGCGGTGTAGCTCTGAGACTCTGCTGTGTGTAAGGCAAGCTGAGGCTAATACTGTAGGCTACATGTCCTGCTGGGAGTTTGAAAGATAATAACGATCACTATCTTGTGTAGAAAACGACCTATACAAGAGTACCTGTACCAGAGGCGAGTTGACGGTACAATGTAGCGGGAAAGAGCCATAACAGTAAACAGTAAAGGCGGGAGGCACCGCCATGTTTGTTTCTCTGCAGCTACACTTTAGTGAAAGTAAGACAAACTCCGCTCATTCCACCATATTACCTTAAACTAAAACGATCTCCCAACTTTCGTTAACAAACTACAACAATCACGGTGAGGTTTAGAAACATTACCAACCTGATAAATAAAGACGAGACGGCGAAGAGGCTTGCGTTGTCTGCTGAATCTTCCAGTGTTGTGAGAAAATACCACGCATGCGCAGATCCTAACCAGATTCTTCTTCTCCTTGATATAGACTTCCGTCAGTGTAGACGCTGAGCGCATTACTACCACCCAGTGGTCAAAGTCGAGACACTGCAGGTGAACGGGATATAATCATAGATATCATTTCAACATATAAATATCATGCTAGTTGATTACTGATATAAAACTATAATTTTTTGTATAATATGTTTTTTCAGAAAATTCGCCAATATCTAGCAAATATGTTTAGGATTATTTTTGCTTCTCTTTAAAAACCAAAATTCTAGATGATGGATGAAGCCAGTTTAAATCTTTATTTATTTTTTTACAACACATTAGAGTCCAAAGATTTTCAGAATAGATTTAGGTTAGAGCCTATTTTCATCTTAATAAACACGATAAGAATGAATGTATTCGTATATATTAAATTGACACAACATGCACTACTTCAGACAAAACGAACACTGCATTCGCTACACAATGCTCCACTATAGGAGACATGGGTCTGTGGTTCATTAAAGCTGGGGTGGAGAATTTGGGAAGAAAATGACAGTTGGGATAGAGATTCGAATCCAAATACCTCAAATGCTCCACTTGTTCTCTTTGGTCCCTCCCCTGTCTGTCTGTCTGTCTGTCTGTCTGTCTGTCTATCTATCTATCTATGTGATAGGACAATACAGGTAAGATAAGATATGAACGCCCTTATTATTTAATCTTTCAGTGTTTTGTGTGTGTGCGTATGTAAGGGAATATAATATAATAGACTGCTTTTAGTTATACACACACACACACACACACACACACACACACGGTGGACAGGTTCATAGAGATAGTCTGGTATGGACGTACAGCTGAAAAAAACAAGAAGTTTAATCAGATATGGCAGCCTTCACATGACACCTCAAATAACGTTTATTTATTATGTGTGCATGAGCGTCCCCAAAGCCACTTGAAAACTACATTCCATGATGATGCTCTCTCAACACTGACTCTATTCACCTGCACTGGCTCCATTTATTGAACACATTTACGTGATCATTTGCTCTGGTGTGTGTGTGTGTGTGTGTGTGTGTGTGTGTGTGTGTGTGTGTGTGTGTGTGTGTGTGTGTGTGTGTGTGTATGTGAATAGCAATCATCAGTGTGTGACAGCAGGGCTATACAGGTGTGCCACATCAAGATGCTGATCTGACATCATGATTAGTGCACTTGTGGCATCTGTGGCATTTTGCTGTGAGACAAAACTGCACATTTCAGAGTGGCCTTTTATTGTGGACAGTCTAAGGCACACCTGTGCACTAATCATGATGTCAGATCAGCATCTTCATGTGGCACACCTGTGAGGTGGGATGGATTATCTCAGCAAAGCAGAAGTGCTCACTATCACACATTTAGACAGATTTGTGAACAATATTTGAGAGAAATGGTAATATTGAGTATCTGGAATGAATTTTAGATCTTTAAGTCCATCTCATGAAAAATGGGAGCAAGAACAAAAGTGTTGCATTTATATTTTTGTTGAGTGTAGACAGACAGATAGACAGATACACAGATAGACAGACAGATAGAGCAATGGATAGGCCTGTATGCAAACTGCAGGGGATCCAGTGAGTCATCATTGTTTGCTGATGCCTTAATAACTCTGATAATAAAATGCATGTGAAATACAGATTTGTCTGTTTTATCTGTTCCACAGAACAAAGCTGAAATGTATTTGATTTATTCAGTCCAATATTTAATAAAATTACAACATAGCTCAAAACGTTACGCAGTATAAGAATTCTGGAAATAACATGATATAATGTTCAATTAAAAATTCAAAAATACTTCAAGCTGAAAACAAAGAAACTATATTCATAAACAATTTGCTAAAGGTAGATATGGTTAAGGATGGGCGACCATTCTGCCCATTAAAGGATTATTTCACACTTTTAAAAACATTTTTCATGTCTTTCTATAAATATTTCAATCAATCCAAACTAGGATTGTAGTTTAGCTCCAAGACAATTAAAGGACATTTTCAGTTTCTCAGAAAAGTTCATACTCATTAACTATACGGTTTAGAGTCAGCTTTTCAGCATCCACATGAGTTTTCAACAGGAAATCATTTTCTAAATAAAACAGTTAGAATAAACATATGCATTATTGAATACAACTTTAAATTGATTCAAAAAAAGAAAATAAATGGTTTCAAACTATAAAAAGACAACTGCATGCAGAGCTGTTAAAACATTTCAAAAACGACACAATATTATAACATTTGACAAGACAGACCTCATCAAATCAAAATGTAAAAGAATTATTCTGATGGGGTCAGATAACCTCTTGGAAATGGGTTTACTAGATGAATGAGGGTCTAAAACAGAATCTTTTTATCCACATTGACAGGTGGAATTTCACATGAAAACAGGGCTCTGCATTTATTACATGATATATTCACAATGTCATATCCTGAAAGAAAAACCTAATATAATCTCTCACCTCCATGTTTTGATCTATGACAAACAGAAACAGTATATAATGGTTTGCTGATGCCTTAATAACTCTGATAATAACTGATAGTTTAAACACACTTGTGTTTCTTCAGGTAGGAGTTTCTGGTGAAGCTTTTCATACATTTGACACAACAGTACGGTTTGTGTCCTGTGTGGATTCTCTCATGCCGTGAGAGGTTAGACGATGAGTAGAAACCGTTTGTCACAGTGTTGACATTGGTACTCTTTGACTCCAGTGTGGATACGCTCATGCTCTGAGAGATGAGACGATGTGTAGAACCGTTTGTCACAGTGTTGACATTGGTGCTCTTTGACTCCAGTGTGGATACGCTCATGATATCGGTATGAGTCGTAGGAACTGAAGACTTTCCCACATTCCTGACATGGGTAGATTTTTTCCTTTGTGTGAATGTTTCTGTGAGTATTGTAATTACCTAGCTGGTTGAAACTTTGGCCACAGTCCTCACAGCTGTACGGCTTCTCTCCGGTGTGAATACGTTGGTGGCGTTTGAGGTGTCCTGATGTAATGAAGGTTGTCCCACATTGGTCACAGCTGTACGGCTTCTCTCCAGTGTGAATACGTTGGTGGTCTTTGAGGTGTCCTGATCGAGCGAAGGTTTCCCCACACTGATCACAGCTGTACGGCTTCTCTCCAGTGTGAATACGTTGGTGGAGTTTTAGGTGTCCTGATGTAGTGAAGGTTGTCCCACATTGGTCACAGCTGTACGGCTTCTCTCCAGTGTGAATACGTTGGTGGTCTTTGAGGTGTCCTGATCGAGCGAAGGTTTCCCCACACTGATCACAGCTGTACGGCTTCTCTCCAGTGTGAATACGTTGGTGGCGTTTGAGGTTTCCTGATGTAGTGAAGGTTGTCCCACATTGGTCACAGCTGTACGGCTTCTCTCCAGTGTGGATTCTCTGATGAATCGTTAAGTCTGACCTCCACCTGAACTCTTTCTTACACTGTTGACAGCGGTGAGGTTTAGGTTTCTTTGTTCCTTTTTGTTTCTGTAGCGACAGACAGACAGAAATACAAAGACAGAGTATGAGTGAGGCAGAGATGTGCAGTCAGGGTCGGCAGTAGGGATGGGAATCGTTAGGATTTTACAACAGATGAAAAGAAGACAAGGACTTTAATACTCAAAGACATTGGAGACACAGGTCACACACATTAGGGTGGGGCCAGTAATCACACAGAAGGCACCATAAAACAGGGAGCTTGACGAGTTGTAACAATTGCCAATAGCTATAGATATACACTCACCGGCCACTTTATTGGGTACAGTGGTTCAATTTCTTGTTAACACATACAACTTATCAGCCAATCACATGGCAGCAACTAAGTGCATATAGGCATGTAGACCTGGACAGGACAACTATTTGAAGTTAAAACCGAGCAACAGTGTTAAAGGAATTTTATCATTAAACAACCCAAGTGTTTGTAATAAAATTATTTGAGTCAAGGCAGGTTTGAAATCAGGTGAATATTTACTTGCACAGGGTTCGATCTAGACGCCACACGCCAAGTGTGGCATCATGATTGAGACAAAGACTGAAACAGTTGTACATGAGATCATATGCATGAACATGGTGTGTGCGTACACCACAAGTTCCCCCCCACCACTGAAAACACATATACATGTAGGGGAGCTTAAAGTTACTAGAACAAAGTTCATAGCAAGACAGTATGTAATGTGTTACCTTCATCAAAATGTTATAATATATACAATGAAACAAAGTTTCGTTGACAAACAGAATGGGAAAGAAAGAGGGTTTAAGTGACTTTGAACATGGCAATGTTGATGGTGCTAGATGGGCTGGTCTGAGTATTTCAGAAACTGCTGATCTAATGGAATGTTCAGTCCAAACCATCTCTAGGGTTTACAGAGAATGGCCCGAAAAAGAAAAAATATCCAGTGAGCGGCAGTTGTGTGGACGAAAATGCCTTGTTGGCAGGCCTGCCCAGACAAATGACTGGGCCCCTGAAAAGGTCCAGTCATTGGGCCCCCTTTACTCATACTGAACCTGTATCAATGTGCATGATGCGTTTATTCCTACATAAATGCATACCTGTACACAGGGCCGGTTCTAGCCAGTTAGATTAGGGTGGGCTACTGGAAATAATAGGGGGTAGAGACACCGACGATGCGAGCGCGCGGCGCGCGAGTGGACATTTTCTGCTCTTGCAAGATCTCTGCACCTGCTTTTTGGCACATTTACTGTAATATTTCCTGTAATGTAAGCTTTTAGACACACCAATGCTATATGGGGGGTTTACCATGATAGCACTGCTACCAGAAGCTTTCCTCATCAGTATAACAACCATCTGCCACCTTCATTTAAAGGCTAAATATGTAATTTTCTAATTTGCTTAGAAAATAATAGATCAAATATACAGAATCATTTCAAAGACACCTCAAAACTTGATGAAATATCACAGTATCTCTGAATTGAAAATACACTTCTGCTAGCAGAAATACTGATATTAAAGCTCCCGTATTATACACTTTTCGGTTCTATTATACACCATATTATATGGTCTTAGTGGTCCCCAATACGTTTTTCTTCAACTGTTTGCTGAAAAAAACTTTCAGATAATTTATTGTACTATGCTGATATTCAGCTAATCTCACAATGGCCTATTTTTTAAAAAGAGCTGCAGCTCCCCTCGTAAATATACAATCTTTGAGCTCCCCCTGTCCGGAAGCGAAGCCAGATACGCCTCGCCCTCTGTCTGTTTGTAAACAATGATGACGTATAGCCTGTTAGCACAGTTAGGTTTAGCCTACCCATGAGAAGAACCTAGTGCTAGTAACGCACTTTGAACAGTTTGACATGACCTATCCATGTCTACATGAAAGACTATGTTCATACAGATGCACTGACAGCCACACGCTAATGGAAACGGCATGTTCACAATAAAAATGCTGCAAAAGATGGTGGCTACTGCGAAGCTAGCTCGGGAGCTAGCTGCTAACAATACCACTAAAATCAGTGAAAAAATTCAAAGTCAGACTTCTTCAGTATACCTTCCAATCCTTTGTCCTGTTAAAAACGAGGCATTTCCAGACTGGTGTGGGGAATAGAAATATGTTTTTATGAGCAAAAGCTGAATGCTTGTCCCAAAGCTAATAGCTATACACAAGTCAGGCAAAAATACCAATAAAAACATTTATTTCAGTTTCACTGTTTGAAAAAAAGCACAAGTAGCTTCCTATCCGTTGTGTTATTAAAAACGAGGCTGCTGTGGTTAAGATAAATTGGTGGATTATGCAACATTCATCATGTTTTGCCGTACTACAGGCATCTTGTCGCTTAGCAACAAGCAAACAACATGGGGGTGAAGGAATATTTTTCGAGAGGATCTCGGGGCCGTGGACCAATAAGAAATAGGGGGGTGGACTGCACAGTGGAAGCTTCTGGCTTTCCAGTTTTTTATGTCAGAAACGGGGAGAATTCTGACTGGAGTATATTGGGTGGAGAGGTGGAGGGTTTCAGAAAAGGGGAGAGTGAAGTCTGTAGGCACACCGTAGACCCATAATTATGTTCAAAAACATCGGAAAAGTGCATTTGCACAATATGGGAGCTTTAAGGAATTTTCCGGGGGGCCTAAAGCCCTTGAAAGTTTCCTTTTTTTCCTTTCTTTTCTGGTACCCTGATTTATGTCCAGGTCCTGGCATCACTGAGCTTGCTAGGTTAGCTTGCTCATCATCAATGCATGCAACGGTTTTGAGGGGGAAAAAATGACCCATGATACTTAGTTTTTCAATATAAAATGTGATATATTTTACCCAAGTAACAATGAATAAGATGTTTTCTTTTATAGAAAGTTCTCTTGCGAATATAGCGTTCATAATAAAGGTTGGCTAAGTTAGGTAATCTGCAGAAAAAAATAAAAATAAATGTTTTTATAATTTCTTTTTTTTTAAAAGCTCACATATTATGCACTTTGCTGTCAGTTTTATATGGTCTAAGTAGTCCCTAATACTTGTTTTTTTAGATGTTTGCTGAAAAACCCGTTCAGAACATTTATTGTAGCAAGCCTCTATACCCTGATTGTCCTCTGGTCTCAGGATGACCTATATTTGTGCGATCTGGCTGGCCCCTCCCACCTCTCTGCCGGGCTTTCTTTATATGTCCATGGGGCTCTCCCACCGTCTCTGCCGTGCTCTCGCGATACTAGAGAGACACTGCGTGACTGCGAACACAGTATTTACCCGGCCGGAGCTAAGCCATACTTTGAGAACAGTTTGACATGACCTGACATGACTAAAACCAGTGAAAACAGTAGCTTCAAAGTTTGATTTCTACAGGAATACCTTCCCATCCTTTGTCATGTTAAGAATGAGTCATTTTCAGACTGCTGTGGGGAATATAAACAGCGTGTTATGAGCAAAACTTGGTGCTACAACCGACGCTACATGGGCGCCAACGCTAAAAATAAGACTCAGACGATAAAATAAACTAAAAATACCACTAAAATCAGTGAAAAAATAATCTTCAAAGTTGACTTCCACACTATTAAGTTCCAATCCTTTGTCCTGTTAAAAACAAGGCATTTCCAGACTGGTGTGGGTAATAGAATTATGTTTTTATGAGCAAAAGCTGAAAGCTTGTCCCAAAGCTAAATAGCTATACACCAGTCAGGCAAAAATACCAATAAAACATTTCTTTCTGTTGTTTGAAAAAACCCACAAGTAGCTTCCTATCCGTTGTGTTATTAAAAACGAGGCATAGACTGCTGTGGATACATTAGTGGAGTATGAGCAAAAGCATTCTGTGTTGGTGTATGTAACATTCAGGCTGTAGGCTACTATGGGCATCTTGTCGCTTAGCGGGGAAAGCAACATGGCTATCACTCAGAAAATGTTCCATTGGATCTCAGGGCCGTGGACCAATAAGAAATGGGGGAGGGTGGGGTTATCATAGACTACTGCTAATGTGGGGGGGAAGCATGGACATATAAAGAAAATATGGGGATGTGGCTGTGCAGTTTATGACGTCATAAACCGCGAGAATTCTGAACGGAGTATATTGGGGGGAGGGGTGGGGGTTTCAGAAAGGGGGAGAGTGAGAAAAGGAGAGATTGTTATTTTTTTTAATATTTTGGCAGTCTCAAGGCACACCGTGGACCCATGGATATGTTGGAACACATTTAGCATAATATGTGACCTTTAAATTATTATTTTTTTAAAACTTTAATAATCCCTATGTACTCCCTGGAACCGATTTTGACAGTATCTGCATATTTTGTTGAAGATTTACGCGCTCGGAGGTGAAGTAATGGATGCGCTATGACAGTGATGTTATATCCTCCTAAATGAGCAATACTACTACTACTACTACTACTAGGGGTGTGAACGTTTACAAAAATGCCTAACCGTGTACACGACAAATTTTTTTTCGTGTACACGGTTAACCGTGACGTCATTGTCCTCGTGCCCCCGCCGTCTTGTAGGCTGCGCGCGCGCGCACGCGCACACACACACACACACACGCGTTCGTTCGCCTGTAAACACACAATTGATATGAACTACGCTCGTTTACACACCTCTTATAATAGGTCCATGGTGTACACACACACACACACACACACACACACACGTTCGCCGTCATAATCGCGCTTCATTCATTTCCTGATTAATATAGCCTATCGCTTTCTACATGTCCACGTTAAATGCATGTTGAACAGGTGTTATAAAGTTGGGGCTACTTACGAGCGTAGTTCACGTCAACCGGGTAACTTTAATCTTTAGGTTATCTTTCATCACTCTTCCGTGGCTGTGAGTCGAGCCCCAGCACGGCGACTCCCCGTGTGTGTGTGTGCGCCGATACACACACTCACTCACACACACACACACACACACACTCGCCGAGGGACAGACAGATTCTCGGCAGACTAGCTTTTATCCTCCCCAATTAGTTTATTAGTGATGTAAAATCAATAAACGTGTGTCTCCAGAACATATTTAAAAACTTTGAAATTTGAAAAAAAAAAAAAAAAAAAAAAAAAACGGTTTTCGTTTATTGATTTTTCCTAAAGGGTTATGATTTACTAAACGGTTACACGTGTACACGTGCACACCCCTAACTACTACAACATTACTAACTTTTATATCCAAATATAAAATTATTTGATGACATTATATTGCAGTACTAGCTTCTTGCAAAAGAAAAATGTTAAAAAAAAAAAAAAACTGAGCTCCGAATACTAATTTTCCGAACGAGTATCATTCGAATATTCGGGCCAGCCCTAACCAGTACCGTGCTGATCTGCTTGTAGGCTATCACTTGCTCCACTTCAGAGGTGTCGGCCAGAACACCACTTATGGCCAAAAACGTCAGACTATAAGCATGAGACAAAGAGAGGAGGAGTATGGTTTATCCGCTCTTTATTTTCCTTCTTTCACAGACACAGCAGCATAGATCGCAGGAAAAGAAACATTGGCTTAAACTCCGCTCGTGAGGAGACGTTACAACAGCTGTTGCGACCCCGAATCGTGGCCGTTAATAACATGCATAAACTATATAACAGCGATCGGGACTGCATGTAGGCTATTTACTCACACACGTTCACATAAACTTAAATAAACACGATTACTCGATTACCCGATTACTGCGGCAACGCTCACACATCCGACCGAGGGAGAAGAGAAAGGAAACTTACTAAACAGACTCTCCGGCCGACTGACGTCACGGCCCTAACTGACAGTTATCCACACTGAATAAAACACATCTTAACACACTGTTATAAATATCAAACAGTAACTTATGAAGATTGGGGCCTTTTCTACACACATTTTTAGTACTTTATTTGCGCCCACAATTAATAATAATATACATAAGGACACAAATGTCATAGATGCAAAGTTTTCTCCGACACAACTCTGAAACGTGGCCAATGCCAGTCAAACAGCTGATATTATGGGTACACACAACACCTTCTCCTCCAAATATGGCGACTGCCAATGATGGAGGACACTGAGCAGTATTTGGCAAGCTGTTTTGCGCTTGTTTTTGTAAGGCCGACAATCCTAAGACCACTAGTGACAAGCCTATGCACATGGCCTAGACTGCCAAAAATGAACACAAGTAAATGACAGTTGTAACCCATGGAGTTAATTGTCTGTACTAGAGGGTAATATTTCACCAGCTTAGTTAAATAAGCCTCCTCTAAACTTGAGTCAAAGGTGCAGGCTACCTCCAGGATGTGCACTTTTCTACGGTGCTCATCTATTATCAAAATGTCAGGCCTGGTGGCACTTAGATCAGTAAACACAGACATTTCAGCTTCACACAAAGAGAACATATGAGGTCTAACAAAGCAATTGACATGGGTGGAGGATGTTGGTGAAAGTATAGGTGGTAAGCTTTGTACAATCAAGTTCACAATCCTGTCATGCCTGGCTATATAAAGGCTTTTATAAAAGTAGCAGCCATTTAATATATGTGACATTGTCTCAGTGAACTGTTCTTGTCCATGATGAATACATAATGATGTGTGGGTGTGTGGGTACCAGATTGACAGGTTCAGCTGGGACGGTAGAACCTGCAATCTGGCTTTGATGGCAAACGTTTGTATGTCCTCATCAATGGATGCATTATTGAAGATGATGTGGGACACAGAATGGTCAGCAGAAGGCAAGCAGGCTAGTTTGCCTTGTAGTCTTAGTCCCGTCCAGTGTTTTTGGCGTTGTCTGTGTTTTATTGCCAGCAGGGCTGCGCGACAGTTAGTGGGTGGGAGTGTGAACTCGACTCCGTCTTCCACCAAGGTGGCAGTGACGGCGATGTCCCCACTAGTAACCACTGATTCGGATGGGGCTACATTCTTTCCATTATGTGTCCAACGCAGAACGATACCAGTCCAACTACAGAGGTCGTTAAGATCCGGCCAGTCAGACCTGACACCGAACCCGATGGCGCGAGTGTCCAGTTTGCCGTTCGGTTTCCTTCTGAATCCCAGAAAGTTCGGCTCAGATTCGGAGGCGAGAGGGACTTTGCGCTTCTTAAGGTCTAATAATAGCGATGCACGGGCCATTTTCCTGACAGAGGGATCATCGTTGTTCAGCATATTTAATAAATGTGCCAACCTGGTGGCGATGTAGACCCACTCAAAATCGGGTACTCCCAAGCCCCCCTCGTGCCTACTGTGGTGGATGACGTCCCGAGTTGTGTGGGTGTTTAGGCCACTCCAGCCTCTAACTATCTGAACCGTTTTATTGTTTAAGTCTTGCAGTGTTTTACGTGTTAAGTGAACATTGGCAAAGAAGTGGTGAACCTTTGATAAGGCAATTTGCCCAATGGCATCCAGTTTCATTGTAAGCGGCAAAGGAGATGTGTCAATTTTATGTAACCTTGAAGTATAATCGGATATTATTTCTTGCACTTGTTGGTCCCAGTCGCCAGCTACATTAAATTTGTGTCCCAAGTATGCATATGTTTCATTTCGGGAATAGACTCGAATGGTTTTATTGTTGATTTTGAATTGGGGGTCGCGGTCTAGCTTCGACCGATACCACCTATTCCCGCCGCTCCTCCTTTCAAAGAACGTCGCGCACTTGGACTCCTTGACCTCCAGGCCCGACCACTGAAGGAAGGCATCAGTCTTGTGCAACATGTCCTGCACAACCTTTTCCTGGCGGGATGCCATTTGCACATCGTCGGCAAAAGCTTGTACAGGATTTGGGGAGATGGTTCCAGGTGGAGCGCTTTGGCACATCCACTCTATCCACTTATTGATTGACAGAATGAAGTTAACTGCGCTCCACGGGCAGCCCGTCTTGATCCCGATGCGCAGTGGAATGTGTTCAGTGAGCTCGGCTCCGCAGATGACCTGAACGAAAGAGCCTTGGTACACATCTTTAACGATGTCGATGTAACATTGAGGGAGATGTATTTCCTCCAGAGCTCTTAACATGATATTATGAGGGAGTGTGCCAAATGCGTCACGGAAATCGAGAAACACTGAATAAAACTTTGCACTTTCGTGTTTAAAGTCATCTATGGCAGTTTTTAGACAGAATACATGTTCATTCATGCCTTGCCTTTCTATATATGCCTTTTGTTTAGTGGACATCATGTTTGCGTCCACCAGCCATGGTAGTATGCGCCCAAGAATGCATTTCATAAACAGTTTGTAGATCGTAGGTAGGAGAGAAATGTCTCTCCAAGTGGTGGGGTCATTTGGAATATTATCTTTTTTGGGTATTCTGTGGATTAGCGCTCCCTTCCATGACTCGGGCACGCGCCTGTTAGTGAGACAAGTGTTGAAGATTGGCAGCAATTTTTCTTTCACGCTTGTTAGCTTTAACATTTCATAAGTGACCCCATCACTACCACTGGACTTATTGTTTGGCAACCTGGCTAGGACATTTCGCACTTCATCCTCTGTGAAAGGAGAGGATACTGGAGGAAACTCTGGCTCTGGTGAGAGAAGTGAGTCGGCCCATGGTGGAAGCAGAGGGGCGTCGTCTATTGAGGTACTGCCTTCACATTTATTATGATAATATGCCTGCACATCTTGAGTGTTACTGGGGCAAGGTGGTGTCAGAGGATACTCGCTGTTATTCAGTATGATTTGAATGGCTTTCTTTCTGCGATGTTGCCACAAATAAGCCAATTTGTCACGGGTTATCTTTGTTGCACGAGAGTTCCGATGTCCGAATTGCGGTTGTATTACGTCTCTCAGAAAGCGCAATTGCGCTTCAATCCACGGGCACAGGGCCTCGGTAGACGCGTCCGATGGGCAGGATTTAACCAGCGGTAGCTTTTTTAATACTCTACAGGTGAATTTCAGAAAGGGCAGTCCGTACGGCCTCCCACTACGGCTCTCGGCAGAGAATATCCCATTCCGAAAATAAACACCATTTAGAAGAGATATTAATTTAAACCACTTAGCTGGGTCCGCTGAACATTTGTACTGGTTCTTCTCGTGGAGATGTTTTGTATCCAGTGTTTGTCTGAAGGCCCTCTCCTTGATCTGGAAAGTAATCCATTGTTCATTTGTCAGTTTGTTGTCGGTAGTAAAATCCACAGATTGAAGCTCCTCTCCCGACAGGTGTAGCTCCGGAGTCGGGTCATAGCCGCGCCACTTCTGTTTGTAGATCCTACCGCTCGTTAAGGCTTGCTTATGCGCTGTTTTGATCGCTGACAGTAGACACATTATCAGGATCGTCTTCTGGAGCATTTTGCATCTATTTGCGTTTACGGCGGCATCTTAACACACTGTTATAAATATCAAACAGTAACTTATGAAGATTGGGGCCTTTTCTACACACACACACACACACACACACACACACACACAAACTGCAATCAGGTTGTATTCAGGAATGCAAAACCATGGATTTACCAAATAAATTCTATAGCATATGCTATATTTGCTCAAAGACATAGGAATAGAGACAGACAAATTGAAGTATGGTGCGGTAGCATATGTTTTAGTTGATATAATTAATTTGCAGTATTTATTTTTCAATTATTTTCAATTAATAAAAAACTACCTTTAAATGTATATATTCACCTTCTGTCCTTTATCTTTCCATTCATACAACAATATACAGAGAAAATGGTCATTTTTCAAATGGTAGAATTAATCGTGATTAATCCACAGAATCCTGTGATTAATCTGATTAAAAATGTTAATCGTTTGACAGCCCTAAAAAGAACATAAGCACGACAAGGAGCATACACACAGACAAGGAGCATACACACAGACAAGGAGCATACACACAGACAAGGAGCATACACACAACTAGTAAACACAAAGACACACTGAAGTGAACCCACTATCCCAGATTATAGCAGCATGTTTGATTGGTCAGTAACCAGTGTTTAATAGATTCTGAGAAGGATGTGATGTTCCTTGGTTCTGTGGGTATAGTATTCCAAGTATGTGCTGCTTGATATGAAAAGGCTGACTGCCCAAAATAACTTCTTCTATGGTATTTCACAATCTTGTGGATGCTCTGGTGGGAGAGTTTATATTTTGTTGCAAACATTAGGCAACAATTCAGTTAACTGTCTTTATAAAGAATTCACTGCCCACAACTTATACTTTAACTGCAACATGATATGTTAAGTGAAAAAATCAGCAAGCTGTCAGTATAACACCATAGTAACATAAAGTGTATAGTCACCGTTTGTGGAGAACTCATGCTTCTTCCTCGGTGGCAGCAGATAGTAACCAGAGACGGTGTGTGAACCAGAGCAAGACCCTAAGAAAGAACATTAAAATAAATCAAATTCATTTGTATCATTATATTATAATACGTTATATTATTTCCATGAATTCAGTCTTAAAAATTCAAATACAAATTAAATTGTCCCCTCTTGTATCTTTCAGACATAAAGCTCTCCCATCCCTTCTCTTAACTGTTCCCTGTTCTCTTCAGACCTCAGGGCAAATGCTCAACTGTTTCTGATTCTACATTACAGCTGCCTGATCCTGATGGATGCTTACCTATACAGTAGGGTTGCTGAAAATTCCCGGAATAATTTATAAACAGAAATGTCACACTTTCGATTGTAGTATTTATGATTAAAGTCTTTTCATTCATCTACTATAAACTTGGTCTTGCTTATTATTTTACATGAATTATTGCATTCATGTGGTATGGCATGCTGCGTTTAATATTACTTCTGTAAATGTCCCATCAATGTCTTCTAGTGTAACCCAGAACATACAGAGAAGAACCTTGGCGACACAGAAAGGTTTCCTTGTGTTGTGATTACGTATGAAAGAGCAGGAGCCTTTAGTAAAAGTTCACTCCAGATATGGGCGGTGTAGCTCTGAGACTGTGCTGTGTGTAAGACAAGCTGAGGCTAATACTGTAGTGGAAAACTATCTACAGTATCTATATAGTGTGTATAGTATAGCTCTGGACTACCACCATCCAGGTTGCCCAGTCCCAAAGCTTTCTCTTCAATCAGCTCAGGCTGCCTACAGCTAATACTGCGATTAAAAAAATATATACATTATGATGTATATAATGTATATTATATGTTATTCATAAACATTTTGGAAAAAAAACATGCAAGAATCAAATCTCCCACACAGCAACACTCAAAGTTTATTTGCATATTGTGTTCTACACAATTCATAGTAAATGTGCCAAAAAGCAGACGCAGAGATCTTACAAGGGCAAAAAAATTCTCGCATCTTCGGTCTCTCTGCCCAGTGTGCCAACCTAAAATTTCTACAGGCCCACCCTAATCTAACTTTCTAGAACCGGGCCTGGGCTGATGGCGAGTATTTTCAATTAACATGTTTTTAACTGCGTAATTATGCTACACATATGTTTAAATTGTGCCTTTTGACCTGTGAGCATGTACAAATGTGCATGTAGCCACTGGCTTTGCTGCTGAATATAGAAATAAAATTATAGGCTTTTCTATGTGTTAACTTTACCAGACTCGGAAAAGTTTTCGCAGTGGTGGGGGAGGTGGGGTGTAAAATAACGTGATTCTGTAGTGGGAGCATTATTTGATAGAGACAATTGATCTCACATTATACCCTACTAAATCTATAATAACGTTATGAAGGAGCATCAAAATATGCTCCCCAAGCTTTCAGTGTAGGCTACATGGGGTGAGTAGTGGTGTAAGTAACGTGATTCTGTAGTGGGAGCATTATTTGATAGAGACAATTGGTCTCACAAAGCTTACTGTACCCCTGAAATCTTCAATAAACACGTTATAAATCAGCATCAAAATATGCTCCCAATATTCCTACAGTGTGGATGAGTGGTGTAAAATTACGTGATTATACTGGGAGCATCGTTTGATATAGAGTAAGGTAGCATTTTCTGATAGGGTAGCATGATTTGATATAGGCTATTAAACACTAACAGCATCAAAATATTCTCCCCATATTCCTACACTGTAGGCTACACTGTGTGTAGTGGTGTAAAATAACGTGATTCTGTAGTGGGTGCGTGCATTTGATAGAGGTAATTGTCTATACGCTACCAATGACGTAGGGTAGCATTTTCTGGTAGCAAAATCTGACAAGGGAGCAGAAAATGTCAGAACACCGCCATGTTTGTTTCTCTGCAGCTACACTTTAGTGAAAGTAAGACAAACTCCGCTCATTCCACTATATTACCTTAAACTAAAACGATCTCTCAACATTCGTTAACAAACTACAACAATCACGGTGAGGTTTAGAAACATTACCAACCTGATAAATAAAGATGAGACGGCGAAGAGGCTTGCGTTGTCTGCTGAATCTTCCAGTGTTGTGAGAAAATACCACGCATGCGCAGATCCTAACCAGATTCTTCTTCTCCTTGATATAGACTTCCGTCAGTGTAGACGCTGAGCGCATTACTACCACCTAGTGGTCAAAGTCGAGACACTGCAGGTGAACGGGATATAATCATAGATATCATTTCAACATATAAATATCATGCTAGTTGATTACTGATATAAAACTATAATTTTTTGTACAATATGTTTTTTCATGGAGCGTGAGATTGGCCGTAGAATCGGAGCAGCAGGGGCGGTTTTGCACTCGCTTTACCGCACTGTTGTGACGAAAAGAGAGCTGAGTCGTAAGGCAAAGCTTTCGATCTACCGGGCGATCTTTGTTCCCACCCTCACCTATGGTCATGAAGGCTGGGTAATGACCGAAAGAACGAGATCGCGGGTACAAGCGGCCGAAATGGGCTTTCTCAGGAGAGTGGCTGGCGTCTCCCTTAGAGATAGGGTGAGAAGCTCAGTCATTCGTGAGGAACTCGGGGCAGAGCCGCTACTCCTTTGCGTCGAAAGGAGCCAGTTGAGGTGGTTCGGGCATCTGGTAAGGATGCCCCCAGGGCGCCTCCCTAGGGAGGTGTTCCAGGAGCGTCCAGCTGGAAGGAGGCCTCGGGAAGACCCAGGACTAGGTGGAGAGATTATATCTCCACACTGGCCTGGGAACGCCTCGGGATCCCCAGTCAGAGCTGGTTGATGTGGCCCGGGAAAGAGAAGTTTGGGGTTCCCTGCTCAAGCTGCTGCCCCCGCGACCCGATTTCGGATAAGCGGTTGATGATGATGATGATGATGATGATGATGATGATGATGATGATGTTTTTTTCAGAAAATTCGCCAATATCCAGCAAATATGTTTAGGATTATTTTTGCTTCTCTTTAAAAACCAAAATTCTAGATGATGGATGAAGCCAGTTTAAATCTTTATTTATTTTTTTACAACACATTAGAGTCCAAAGAGTTTCAGAACAGATTTAGGTTAGAGCCTATTTTCATCTTAACAAGAACAAATTATGTTACCATAATTATGCAGATGACACACAAATTTACATAACCATATCACCAGGAGACTACAGTCCGATTCAAGCACTGAGTAAGTGCATTGAACAAATCAATGACTGGATGTGCCAAAACTTTCTTCAATTAAACAACGACAAAACTGAAGTCATTGTCTTTGGTACCAGGGATGAACAATTAAAAGTCAGCGCACAGCTTAAATCTGTTATGTTAGAAAGCACACACCAAGCTAGAAATCTTGGAGTAGTCATAGATTCAGACTTGAATTTCAAAAAACACATTAAATCAATTACTAAGTCAGCCTACTACCACCTTAAAAATATATCAAGAATTAAAGGGCTACTGTCTCAACAGGACTTAGAAAAACTTGTCCATGCATTTATTTTTAGTAGACTTGACTACTGTAATAGTGTCTTTGCAGGCCTTCCTAAAAAAATCAATCAGACAGCTTCAGCTAATTCAAAACGCTGCTGCTCGAGTCCTCACTATGACCAAAAAAGTGGATCACATTACCCCAGTTCTGAGGTCTTTACACTGGCTTCCTGTCACTCAAAGAATTGATTTTAAAATATTGATGTTGGTCTATAAAGCCCTAAATGGTTTAGGCCTCAAATACATCGCTGACCTGCTGATCCCATACAAACCAGTCAGAGCTCTCAGGTCGTCTGACACTAGGCTATTGACAGTCCCCAGAGTGAGGACTAGACAGGGAGAGTCAGCCTTCAGTTTTAATGCACCCAAGCTCTGGAATAAACTTCCAGGGGACTTGAGGTCCGCTTCAACACTCGGCTTTTTTAAATCAGGCCTGAAGACTTTACTGTTTCTGTTTTAACCTGTAATTTTACAGTATTCTTCTTACAGTTTTATTGTAATTAATTCTTACAGTAGAGACTGTTTCACATGAGTCAGTGATTCTGGAGAACGCTTTTTGTCAAAATCAGTGAATATCTCCTCATGATCCACTACCTGTCTGTACTGTGTGTGCGGCATGCGCTGAAAATAAATACCCAGCCTAGGCTCTGTAAACGGGCATGTAGCTAGCTATGGTGGGCCCTCTCTGTTCATATACCAGTTTACAGAACCTAGGCATTCTTTTAGCACAGAGTACACACACACACACACACAGTACAGACAGGTAGCGGATCATGAGGAGATATTCACTGATTTTGAGAATCACTGACTACACCTTTAATCGGCCCATCGTCTCTTGTCAGTGGGAAGTTCCACATTTTTACTTTTTACACGTTTTATCACATTCTGTAGTTCAGTCTCACACACACACACACACACACACACACACACACACACACACACACACACACACACACACACACACACTCACACACACACAGACACACTCACACACACACATGGACTTACCGGTACTATAAAGCAGAGAGGGAGTTTTGTCTTATTCGAGCCACTTACTGACCCTAGAGGTCATCTGCCTTCATCATTTCTTGTGTTAAAGGTAAAGAAAGCGGCTTATTTATGTTAATATAAGTGTTAAAATCGCTCTTTATTCATACAGTGATCACTTTATTCATACAGTGATCCGAAATTTTTATCCAATCAGAAGAGAGAACGCTACAAACCGACACTCGTCTCACTCATATATAGTATATACACTCCATGGTCTCACTGCCGGGGCACGCCAGAGCAACAGATGGGTGAATGTGTATGCGCCTACAATGGCGGAGCAGGTAAAAATCCTTCCCAATGTCTGTTTTGATGGTGATCATGTTTTATCACACTTATGGATCTGAGATGATGCTAGATAACTCGCTGCTTGGAGACCGCAGTGCATTAATGTGGTGACGTGGGGACGAGCGAGGGGACTGCTAACTGCAGCAACTGACAGGAAGTTAGCTAAAAGAACCATTCCGCTTACAGCACCTTTAATTGAAAGAATACAAACAAATCAATAATGACAGAGAAACAGGAAACTTTGATTAATTAAGTTTATTCTCTGATCAGTGATTCAAACCTTCATTTCATATAAACCAAAATGTGTCAAATTGCTTGTTGTGGATATTATCACAATTCAAGATTTCCTTCATTGTCATTTCCCTGAGAATTTATTTACAGAATAAAACATAAAGCTGTTTCTCTCCAGCTCCTACCAGTATCAGAAGACAGTAGGAAATAATACAAATTCCCAATCTCCCATATAACAATACAAACAAACATTATTTTCATAGGGGGCTCCCTTAGCTCAGTTGGTAGGAAGTCCCCCCCATGGGCCTCGAACCGGGTTCGATTCCAGCCCGCGGTCGTTCTCTGCATGTCACTCCCCTCTCTGCCCCATTTCAACTCTGTCTCTACACTATCAATAAAGCATAAAAATGCCAAAAAAAATCTAAAAAAAACATAAAACATTATTTTCATATTTACCCTCACATGTTATTGTCACTTTTTTTATACTTTTTGTTTTTTTTGTTTTTTTTTGTTAAAGAACACAAACACACAACTGAGAAAATGAACACAAAAACAAAAGACAAAAAAAAACTAATGGCGTACTCTACTTTACATGTTTCTAAGGACATTGTTTAAACTAAAAGTAAATGTTAAGCAGAACATAGTAGGACACTTCTTTCAACATTATTATTATCAGTCCTATAGTAATGTTGCATGTCCCTTTCCCCACTGTAGGCTCAATCACTCACTATATAAACAGCTGATTGAGTCATGGTGTGTTTCACTATTTTACATAATTAAAGAGAATATCCAGGATACTCCTCACACACTATAGGACACAGAGAAGTGATGTCATAATATATTACCGTCACCGTCCAAAACATAAACTATAAAGTTACATAAAGTGGACCCCTGATCAGACACAGTTTCCAACAGACACAAAAATACTTTCTGTCATGAAGAAACAACTTAGAACTAATTGAGTTCCAGAGAGTCCCTCCCAGTTCTCTATTCTGTGTAACAGGATTGTTTGCTCCACACTGTCAAAAGTTCATCAATATTGTCAAAAGTTACATCTACGGTGCCCACCTCCATATGTCCCTCAGGAAGCTCACTGTACTTATCCTTATTCCTAGGCTGCCTCCATATGTCCCTCCCAAGGTGCTGTGAGTTCTGCCAGTCTTGGCAGGAATGGACCACAGGACCATGTCTGGCTGAAGGGAAGTTGCTGTTATTTCAGGGGGAAATTTAAGATGCGATTTGCAGCCAGTGAGAATGTGCTTTAAATTGGGATTTTGGATCACAGAGACCGCATTTAGTTTCGTGCCGTACCAGAGATGTGCTGGGGGCTTGGAAGGGTTTCATGTGTGGACCTGGTGAGGAAGCTAAGCCTCGCCTGTGGGGCTTTAACCCCAAACCGCTCCAGGGGCGATGCAGCTTAACATGGGGCTTAGGGCTGCACAGATTATTGATCGAATTGTTATCCTGATTACGATATTGGCGTCACACGATCAAATTTACATGATCGTGGGATTTTTTCTAAACGTGTGCTCTGCTGCGGAGCAAATCATACTCGCTGATCGCTGATTCATATATTCCTTTGTGGAAATGCATTGAATTCAGGTTATTAATGAGGATTAATCTTTTTTTTTATGCAAAGATTTGTACATTAGCAGGAATATTGCATAGTCGATCACATGGATATGAAAGCTGTGTTATGTTTACGTGACAGTCCAATAAAAATATGTTGTCACTAAAATTACTGAATAAAGTAAAATATCGTGATCTCAATCTTGGCTTGCATGTCTTGACTTCCCAAGGCCGGGCCTGAGTTCAGATTGATAAGCGCCTTTCTCAGATCCATAACACCGATCTGTTGGGGTTGGAACGCGAGTGACATACTGTTCATAAGTCCTCAAAGTGTTTCCGTGATAACACTTGTTAAAATCTCCAAGGAGGAACTTGGGGGCATCCGGGAGATTGAGTTGAGTCGGGCAGTGAGGGAATCGTTCCTCTCTCCCGATCTGCATCTGTGGCATTTTGCTGTGAGACAAAACTGCACTTTTCAGAGTGGCCTTTTATTGTGGACAGTCTAAGGTACACCTGTGCACTAATCATGATGTCAGATCAGCATCTTGATGTGGCACACCTGTGAGGTGGGATGGATTATCTCAGCAAAGCAGAAGTGCTCACTATCACACATTTAGACAGATTCGTGAACAATGTTTGAGAGAAATGGTAATATTGTGTATCTGGAATGAATTTTAGATCTTTAAGTCCATCTCATGAAAAATGGGAGCAAAAACAAAAGTGTTGTGTTTATATTTTTGTTGAGTGTAGATAGACAGATAGACAGATAGACAGACAGATAGAGCAATGGATAGGCCTGTATGCAAACTGCAGGGAAACCAGTGAGTCATAATTGTTTGCTGATGCCTTAATAACTCTGATAATAAAATGCATGTGAAATACAGATTTGTCTGTTTTATCTGTTCCACAGAAACAAAGCTGAAATGTATTTGATTTATTCAGTCCAATATTTAATAAAATTACAAAATAGCTCAAAACGTTACGCAGTATAAGAATCTGGAAATAACATGATATAATGCTCAATTAAAACATTCAAAAATACTTCAAGCTGAAAACAAAGAAACTATATTCATAAACAATTGGCTAAAGGTAGATATGGTTAAGGATGGGTGACTCATTCTGCCCATTAAAGGATTATTTCACACTTTTAAAAACATTTTTCATGTCTTTCTATAAATATTTCAATCAATCCAAACTAGGATTGTAGTTTAGCTCCAAGACAATTAAAGGACATTTTCAGTTTCTCAGAAAAGTTCATACTCATTCAACTATACGGTTTAGAGTCAGCTTTTCAGCATCCACATGAGTTTTCAACAGGAAATTCATTTTCTAAATAAAACAGTTAGAATAAACATATGCATTATTGAATACAACTTTAAATTGATTCAAAAAAGAAAATAAATGGTTTCAAACTATAAAAAGACAACTGCATGCAGAGCTGTTAAAACATTTCAAAAACGACACAACTATTATAACATTTGACAAGACAGACCTCATCAAATCAAAATGTAAAAGAATTATTCTGATGGGGTCAGATAACCTCTTGGAAATGGGTTTACTAGATGAATGAGGGTCTAAAACAGAATCTTTTTATCCACATTGACAGGTGGAATTTCACATGAAAACAGGGCTCTGCATTTATTACATGATATATTCACAATGTCATATCCTGAAAAGAAATCCTAATATAATCTCTCACCTTCATGTTTTGATCTATGACAAACAGAAACAGTATATAATGGTTTGCTGATGCCTTAATAACTCTGATAATAACTGATAGTTTAAACACACTTGTGTTTCTTCAGGGAGGAGTTTTGGGTGAAGCTTTTCATACATTTGTCACAACAGTACGGTTTGTGTCCTGTGTGGATTCTCTCATGCACTGTGAGGTTAGACGATGTGTAGAACCGTTTGTCACAGTGTTGACATTGGTACTCTTTGACTCCAGTGTGGATTCTCTCATGCTTTGAGAGGTTAGACGATGAGTTGAACCGTTTGTCACAGTGTTGACATTGGTACTCTTTGAGTCCAGTGTGGATTCTCTCATGCACTGTGAGGCTAGATGATGTGTAGAACCGTTTGTCACAGTGTTGACATTGGTGTGGTTTGACTCCAGTGTGGATACGCTCATGCACTGTGAGGCTAGATGATGAGTAGAACCGTTTGTCACAGTGTTGACATTGGTACTCTTTGACTCCAGTGTGGATACGCTCATGCACTGTGAGGCTAGATGATGTGTAGAACCGTTTGTCACAGTGTTGACATTGGTACTCTTTGAGTCCAGTGTGGATACGCTCATGAGCCCGGTGTGACCTGTAGGAACTGAAGACTTTCCCACATTCCTGACATGGGTAGATTTTTTCATTTGTGTGGATGTTTCTGTGTCTATTGAAAGAACTTAGCTGGGTGAAACTTTGGCCACAGTCCTCACAGCTGTACGGCTTCTCTCCGGTGTGAATACGTTGGTGGTGTTTGAGGTTTCCTGATTGATTGAAGGTTGTCCCACACTGGTCACAGCTGTACGGCTTATCACCAGTGTGAATACGTTGGTGGACTTTGAGGGTTCCTGATGTAGTGAAGGTTTCCCCACACTGGTCACAGCTGTACGGCTTCTCACCAGTGTGAATACGTTGGTGGCGTTTGAGGTTTCCTAATTGAATGAAGGTTTCCCCACACTGGTCACAGCTGTACGGCTTCTCACCAGTGTGAATACGTTGGTGGACTTTCAGGGTTCCTGATGTAGTGAAGGTTTCCCCACACTGGTCACAGCTGTACGGCTTCTCACCAGTGTGAATACGTTGGTGGCATTTGAGGTTTCCTAATTGAGTGAAGGCTTCCCCACACTGGTCACAGCTGTACGGCTTCTCTCCAGTGTGAATACGTTGGTGGTCTTTGAGGCTTCCTTTTGTAGTGAAGGATGTCCCACATTGGTCACAGCTGTACGGCTTCTCTCCAGTGTGAATACGTTGGTGGACTTTGAGGGTTCCTGATGTAGTGAAGGTTTCCCCACACTGGTCACAGCTGTACGACTTCTCTCCAGTGTGAATACGTTGGTGGACTTTGAGGTTTCCTGATGTAGTGAAGGTTTCCCCACACTGGTCACAGCTGTACGGCTTCTCACCAGTGTGAATACGTTGGTGGACTTTGAGGGATCCTGATTGATTGAAGTTTTCCCCACACTGGTCACAGCTGTACGGCTTCTCTCCAGTGTGAATACGTTGGTGGACTTTGAGGTTTCCTGATGTAGTGAAGGTTTCCCCACACTGGTCACAGCTGTACGGCTTCTCACCAGTGTGAATACGTTGGTGGACTTTGAGGGATCCTGATTGATTGAAGGTTTCCCCACATTGGTCACAGCTATACGACTTCTCACCAGTGTGAATATGTTGGTGGACTTTGAGGCTTCCTTTCGTAGTGAAGGATGTCCCACATTGGTCACAGCTGTACGGCTTCTCTCCAGTGTGGATTCTCTGATGAGTCGTTAAGGCCGACCTCCACCTGAACTCTTTCTTACACTGTTGACAGCGGTGAGGTTTAGGTTTCTTTGTTCCTTTTTGTTTCTGTAGCGACAGACAGACAGAAATACAAAGACAGAGTATGAGTGAGGCAGAGATGTGCAGTCAGGGTCGGCAGTAGGGATGGGAATCGTTAGGATTTTACAACAGATGAAAAGAAGACAAGGACTTTAATACTCAAAGACATTGGAGACACAGGTCACACACATTAGGGTGGGGCCAGTAATCACACAGAAGGCACCAGAGAACAGGGAGCTTGACGAGTTGTAACAATTACCAATAGCTATAGATATACACTCACCGGCCACTTTATTGGGTACAGTGGTTCAATTTCTTGTTCACACATACAACTTATCAGCCAATCACATGGCAGCAACTAAGTGCATATAGGCATGTAGACCTGGACAGGACAACTATTTGAAGTTAAAACCGAGCAACAGAATGGGAAAGAAAGGGGGTTTAAGTGACTTTGAACATGGCAATGTTGATGGTGCTAGATGGGCTGGTCTGAGTATTTCAGAAACTGCTGATCTAATGGAATTTTCAGTCCAAACCATCTCTAGGGTTTACAGAGGATGGCCCGAAAAAGAAAAAATATCCAGTGAGCGGCAGTTGTGTGGACGAAAATGCCTTGTTGGTGTCAGAGGTCATAGGAGAATGGGCAGACTGGTTTGAGATGATAGAAAGGCAACAGTAACTCAAATAACCACTCGTTACAACCAGGGTATGCAGAATACCGTCTCTGAACACAAAATATGACCAAGCTTGAAGCAGATGGGCTACAGCAACAGAAGACCCCACCGGGTGCCACTCCTGTCAGCTAAGAACAGGAAACTGAGGCTACAATTCGCCAAGGCTCACCAAAATTGGACAATAAAAGATTGGAAAAATCTTGCCCGGTCTGATGAGTCTTGACTTCAGTTGAGAACATCAGATGGTAGCGTCAGAATTTGGCATTAAAAACAACATGAAAGCATGGATCCATCCTGCCGTGCACCATCAACCATGACACATTCAAAGTCACCATGTGATTGGCTGATTAGCTATTTGTTTTTATAACCAGTGAAAATATCTTCAACCACACCAAGGTTGCAGATATATGCATAGTGCGCCTTATAACTGGAGTGCGCTCTTGGTGTGATTACTAGTAGGGGTGTGAACTGTTACAAAAATGTCAAATAGTTTGTGTATTTTTTATTTGAAATTAACTTATGCGTGTTTCCAGAACACTTTGAAGTCATTTTCAAAACCTAAAAAAATAAAAAAAGGTTTATTAATTTATTGATTTTTCCTAAACGGTTATAATTTACTAACCAGTTACACGTGCACACAGCCCTAGGTGCTAGGATATCCATTAGTGGCTTGTTAGAGTAAATCCCAGAAGTCACTTCATTTGTTACTCTAGGGGAACCTATAGACCCCTTTTCTGTTTATCAACACGGCGGATGCGCGCGCTGCCATCCTGCAGAAAGAAAAATTGTTTGGCTGGTCGCCATGGTTACCCGTTTGGTTATATTGCACTTGTGGTGTTTTCTTTATAGGTCCATGGTGCTAAATAGCGATGTTGTCAGGTTACTAAAAACAGTTTATCAGCGAGTGATAACATTGGTTATGCGGAAACATTAACACAATTGAACGAGATACGTCTTAATGACCCATACGCGTTGCCGGCAGTTGAGTGGATAAATGATGAGAAGAAATGGCCCGACGACTTCAGTGGCCGGACTGCTGTTGGAGAGTGACAGTTAAGACCGGCAGACAGATAGACAGAGAGAGGCAGAGATGCCTTTATTTCATAATTTAGCTTTTTGATTTAAAAGTGATCATAACTAGCCTGTGATCATCTGTTTTTAGACTGACTCCTGCTTTCGGGGCCGTTGGGCTCACGAGCGACAAGTTTATCAGACCAGCTGTTTGAGACGGAGATGAAAAGGAAAGTGAAATTTATGGTGGAGCAGTTAAATAGTTAAATGAATAAATATTATAACCAAACACAATAATGTGTTGTGTTATCTGCTTTAGTAGCCTACAGTATGCTAGCACATGTCGACCCCACTCGGTTTTCGTTTATTGATTTTTCCTAAATGGTATGATTTAGCCTACTTACCGGCTACACGTGTACACGTGCAAACCCCTACTGCCTAGTCGAACCATAGAGTCAAACACAAGGGAAGAGGACGGAGATGTATAACGTTGGGTCATTGTAAACAAGCCTCCATTGCTATAGCCTCGTCTCCGGTCACTGTCCTTATTGTAAACATTTCACAACTCATTTATGTAATTATACAGCGGTGCATTTGGGCATTTACTAGCTTTATCACCATTCAAACTAAAAATAAACGGTTTGTGCATCCAACAGCACAACAAGACATGATTGTGGCTCGTGTCGCTCTTGTCTCTTTCTGCATTGGGCATGCGCAGTTGAGCGGGGAGTGACACTGTGTGACGTAGACTGATAAGGGGTCTATAGCACATTAAAACACATAAGCACTTAAACACAGACAAAAGCACATAAGCACAAACAAGGAGCATAAACACAACTAGTAAACACAAACACAAACACACTATCCCAGATTATAGCAGCAAGTTTGATTGGTCAGTAACCAGTGTTTAATAGATTCTGAGAAGGATGTGATGTTCCTTGGTTCTGTGGGTATAGTATTCCAAGTATGTGCTGCTTGATATGAAAAGGCTGACGCCCAAAATAACTTCTTCTATGGTATTTCACATCTTGTGGATGCTCTGGTGGGAGAGTTTATATTTTGTTGCAAACATTAGGCAACAATTCAGTTAACTGTCTTTATAAAGAATTCACTGCCCACAACTTATACTTTAACTGCAACATGATATGTTAAGTGTAAAAATCAGCAAGCTGTCAGTATAACACCATAGTAACATAAAGTGTATAGTCACCGTTTGTGGAGAACTCATGCTTCTTCCTCGGTGGCAGCAGATAGTAACCAGAGACGGTGTTTGTGTGTCGAGCTCACAGACGTTTGGTCAGACAGGACGTGCTTCTTCTTCTTGGTTTTGTTTTACTGGCGGGTGGCACCTAGTGTTAAAGGAAGAAATAAAAAAATGAAATTAAATAAATACAACTCATTTGTATGAATATAATACGTTATATTCGTACGTTACTAACCTTTCCTGTTCTCTTCAGACCTCAGGGCGAATGACATGCTCAACTGTTTCTGATTCTACATTACAGCTGCCTGGTCCTGATGGATGCTTACCTATAAGATGCACAGTACTGTTTAACCCTGTTTGCCCTAATCTAAGGGTGTATTCACACATGCCGTGTTTAGTTCGGTTTGAAACGAACTCAGATGCACTTCCACCTTCGGTGCGATCTTTCAGACAGTTGTGAATACAGCAATCGCACTCGGGGTGCGGACCAAACAAACGCTCGAGACCCAGCTGAAGAGGTAGTCTCGATGCGCTTCAAAACGCACTCTGCTGCAGTTCGTTTGTGGTGTGAATTTGGCCGGACTCGATCCGACCCAATTGCAGGAAGCACTGCGCCTTTTCTTTCTTTTCTTTTTTAATAAATCGCCATCAGCTTCACATTATGAGAAAGTGTTGTTGTCGCCATTGTTAGGAAGATTAGTTGTGGTTTGACCGGGAGCCCCGAGCGAAAATAGCCTATTACATTTGATAATGACGCTGTGCGGATCAGCGATCAGATGGAGAGGGGAGCGTCTCCCGCACAGTGCCAACAGGTTCACGCTGCGCTTTGCATGAAGTGTGTGTTTTTATTTTTCTTCCCAACGTGACCGTCAATACTGTCCCCGTGTCAGTTTGGTGCTGAACTGCGCCGAACTGACACCCAGCTGATACACTGCTTAATCAGCTGTGTTTCAGTTTGAGCCTATTCTTCACGCGAGCCGCGCGTTCTAGCAGCAAAAATACAGTAAAAAATTATGTTTCACATCGTAGGCTAGAAGCCACATAACGTGGCATTGTCATAGGGCTACATATTATAACCATATGAAACAATAAATTGATGTTTTTCTTCTTTATTTATAGGCTAGATGTAGGCATTTTTATTATTTTTAACCCCATATTATATCAATGATAAATTCGCAGTTTTTACTTCGTTCTTCCTGCTTCTCTCCACCCCAGAATGTCTGTCCAATGAATGAATGACCTCAGATCACGTGTGGTTTTGCTTCGTAATGCTGGTGCACTTACAAAAGGGGCAATATGAAAGTGGACCACATCAAAAAAAAAAATCCGATTTCTATTTGGTCTGGACCAAAGCAAGTGAACTAACGGACTTTCCATGTGTGAATACACCCTAAGTCTTGTAATGATGGTTTGTTCTCTGGAGTTCCTTCCTCAGATGTCCCTTCCTCCTACTTTGGACTCTATATTGTGTAGATGGCCTTTAGTTCCTGTGTGCCACTGTTTATAGACACTATTTCTGCCTTATCTTCATTGGACACTGCTGTCTTCTCTGTATCTTTTAGCACTGGGTACAGCAACTCTCTGAACCCCCCTCATCTTTTCTACATTCCCCATACCGTACTTATAGGAGTTGACCTGCCTGTGTTATTACAAAACTCCCTCCAACTTTATTTCTTTGCCTTCTTCACTACTAGAGAGAGAGAGAGAGAGAGACACTAGGTTAGTACTACACACTGCATGGAGAGAGAGACTTCTCGTACCTGAGCCAGAGCTTTTTTATAATGTACTGGGTTTCCTAGTTCACTACTTTAATTTAAGGTCGGCCGAGAATCAAGAGGAAGGCGGAGTTTGGAGTTCTCAAAGATGGCTGGCTTATTGAAGTTGCAGACATCACATGGCATTTCAGCAGTCAGGTCACAGTTAACGGCTACATTCTAACGAAGCAACAGGAGCAGCTCAGATCTGTGTGTGTGTGTGTGTGTGTGTGTGTGTGTGTGTGTGTGTGTGTGTGTGTGTGTGTGTGTGTGTGTGTGTGTGTGTGTGTGTGTGTGTGTGATTAGGCAACTACATGTGTGTGTATGCTGTTGTGTGTGTGTGTGTGTTTAGGCAACTACGTGTGTGTGTGTGTGTGTGTGTGTGTGTGTGTGTGTGTGTGTGGTTAGGCAACTACATGTGTGTGCTTGTGTGTGTGTGTTTGTGTGTGTGTGTTGCAGCTATGCATGTGTTGCAACAGGGAGATTGACAGCAACAACTGCTAGTAGCTGACAAGGCTGACCTCATGTGCTCCCTACATCAGAATAGCTTCTGTAATAAGAGACATATCCCTCTCTGTCCTTCATAACCTTTCCCTATTGGCCTAAATCCTATCTGTTTATAATAAGTTAGTATCATAAGTATCATAAATAAGTTTATAAATCAATTAGATTCTGAAGAGTATGAGTTCTCTGTAACATTCTAAACGCTCTATTCCTGTCTTTAACAGCTGTGCTGCATTCCTCTGTCCCCCATATCTTCATTCTCCCTGTACTTCTGGGTATGGCTATGTATGCTGCCGTTAATATTACTTCTCTAAATGTCCCATCAATGTCTTCTAGTGTAACCCAGAACATACAGAGAAGAACCTTGAAGACACAGAAAGGTTTCCTTGTGTTGTGATTACGTATGAAAGAGCAGGAGCCTTTAGCAAAAGTTCACTCCAGATATGGACGGTGTAGCTCTGAGACTCTGCTGTGTGTAAGTCAAGCTGAGGCTAATACTGTAGGCTACATGTCCTGCTGGGAGTTTGAAAGATAATAACGACCACCATCTTGTGTAGAAAACGACCTATACAACAGTACCTATACCAGAGGCGAGTAGACGGTACAATGTAGCGGGAAAGAGCCTTAACAGTAAACAGTGAAGGCGGGAGGCGCCGCCATGTTTGTTTCTCTGCAGCTACACTTTAGTGAAAGTAAGACAAACTCCGCTCATTCCACTATATTACCTTAAACTAAAACGATCTCTCAACTTTCGTTAACAAACTACAACAATCACGGTGAGGTTTAGAAACATTACCAACCTGATAAATAAAGATGAGACGGCGAAGAGGCTTGCGTTGTCTGCTGAATCTTCCAGTGTTGTGAGAAAATACCACGCATGCGCAGATCCTAACCAGATTCTTCTTCTCCTTGATATAGACTTCCGTCAGTGTAGACGCTGAGCGCATTACTACCACCCAGTGGTCAAAGTTGAGACACTGCAGGTGAATGGGATATAATCATAGATATCATTTCAACATATAAATATCATGCTAGTTGATTCCTGATATAAAACTATAATTTTTTGTATAATATGTTTTTTCAGAAAATTCGCCAATATCTAGCAAATATGTTTTGGTTTATTTTTGCTTCTCTTTAAAAACCAAAATTCTAGATGATGGATGAAGCCAGTTTAAATCTTTATTTATTGTTTTACAACACATTAGAGTCCAAAGATTTTCAGAACAGATTTAGGTTAGAGCCTATTTTCATCTTAATAAACACGATAAGAATGAATGTATTCGTATATATTAAATTGACACAACATGCACTACTTCAGACAAAACGAACACTGCATTTGCTACACAATGCTCCACTATAGGAGACATGGGTCTGTGGTTCATTAAAGCTGGGGTGGAGAATTTGGGAAGAAAATGACAGTTGGGATAGAGATTCGAATCCAAATACCTCAAATGCTCCCACTTGTTCTCTTTGGTCCCTCCCCTGTCTGTCTGTCTGTCTGTCTGTCTGTCTGTCTGTCTGTCTGTCTTTATCTATCTATCTATCTATCTATGTGATAGGACAATACAGGTAAGATAAGATATGAACGCCCTTATTATTTAATCTTTCAGTGTTTTGTGTGTGTGCGTATGTAAGGGAATATAATATAATAGACTGCTTTTAGTTATACACACACACACAACACACACACACACACGGTAGACAGGTTCATAGAGATAGTCTGGTATGGACGTACAGCTGAAACAAACAAGAAGTTTAATCAGATATGGCAGCCTTCACATGACACCTCAAATAACGTTTATTTATTATGTGTGTATGAGCGTCCCCAAAGCCACTTGAAAACTACATTCCATGATGATGCTCTCTCAACACTGACTCTATGCACCTGCACTGGCTCCATTTATTGAACACATTTACGTGATCATTTGCTCTGGTGTGTGGTGTGTTGTGTGTGTGTGTGTGTGTGTGTGTGTGTGTGTGTGTGTGTGTGTGTGTGTTTTGTGTGTGTGTGTGGGTGTGTGTATGTGGAATAGCAATCATCAGTGTGTGACAGCAGGGCTATACAGGTGTGCCACATCAAGATGCTGATCTGACATCATGATTAGTGCACTTGTGGCATCTGTGGCATTTTGCTGTGAGACAAAACTGCACATTTCAGAGTGGCCTTTTATTGTGGACAGTCTAAGGCACACTGTGCACTAATCATGATGTCAGATCAGCATCTTGATGTGGCACACCTGTGAGGTGGGATGGATTATCTCAGCAAAGCAGAAGTGCTCACTATCACACATTTAGACAGATTTGTGAACAATGTTTGAGAGAAATGGTAATATTGAGTATCTGGAATGAATTTTAGATCTTTAAGTCCATTTCATGAAAAATGGGAGCAAAAACAAAAGTGTTGCGTTTATATTTTTGTTGAGTGTAGACAGACAGATAGACAGATAGACAGATCAGACAGAGCAATGGATAGGCCTGTATGCAAACTGCAGGGGATCCAGTGAGTCATCATTGTTTGCTGATGCCTTAATAACTCTGATAATAAAATGCATGTGAAATACAGATTTGTCTGTTTTATCTGTTCCACAGAAACAAAGCTGAAATGTATTTGATTTATTCAGTCCAATATTTAATAAAATTACAACATAGCTCAAAACGTTACGCAGTATAAGAATCTGGAAATAACATGATATAATGCTCAATTAAAACATTCAAAAATACTTCAAGCTGAAAACAAAGAAACTATATTCATAAACAATTGGCTAAAGGTACATATGGTTAAGGATGGGTGACTCATTCTGCCCATTAAAGGATTATTTCACACTTTTAAAAACATTTTTCATGTCTTTCTATAAATATTTCAATCAATCCAAACTAGGATTGTAGTTTAGCTCCAAGACAATTAAAGGACATTTTCAGTTTCTCAGAAAAGTTCATACTCCATTCAACTATACGGTTTAGAGATCAGCTTTCAGCATCACATGAGTTTTCAACAGGAGATTAATTTTCTAAATAAACAGTTAGTCAATAAACATTAGATATTGATCATTGTAATTGATTCAATTAAGAATATATGTGTTTGAACTGTAAAAAGACAACTGCATGAGAGCTGTTACAAAATTCTCATAATAAAGACATAACTATTAAACTTTGACAAGACAGACCTCATCAAATCAAAATGTAAAAGAATTATTCTGATGGGGTCAGATAAACTCTTGGAAATGGGTTTACTCAGATGAATGAGGGTCTAAAACAGAATCTTTTTATCCACATTGACAGGTGGAATTTCACATGAAAACAGGGCTCTGCATTTATTACATGATATATTCACAATGTCATATCCTGAAAAAAAACCTAATATAATCTCTCACCTTCATGTTTTGATCTATGACAAACAGAAACAGTATATAATGGTTTAGCTGATGCCTTAATAACTCTGATAATAACTGATAGTTTAAACACACTTGTGCTGCTTCAGGTTGGAGTTTGGTGAAGCTTTTCATACATTTGCACAACAGTACGGTTTGTGTCCTGTGTGGATTCTCTCATGCTCTGAGAGATGAGACGATCTGTAGAACCGTTTGTCACAGTGTTGACATTGGTACTCTTTGAGTCCAGTGTGGATAAGCTCATGACATGGTATGAGCCTAGGAACTGAAGACTTTCCCACATTCCTGACATGGGTAGATTTTTCCTTTGTGTGGATATTTCTGTGAGTATTGTAATTACCTAGCTGGGTGAAACTTTGGCCACAGTCCTCACAGCTGTACGGCTTCTCTCCGGTGTGAATACGTTGGTGGACTTTGAGGTTCCTGATATAGAAGGTTTCCACATGGTCACAGCTGTACGACTTCTCTCCAGTGTGAATACGTTGGTGGACTTGAGGTTGTGAGAAGGTTCAACTTCCCTAGACTCCTCCAGTGTGAAAGGGCTTTGACGGAAGGTTTCCCACATGGTCACAGCTGTACGGCTTCTCTCCAGTGTGAATACGTTGGTGGATTTGAGGGATCTGATGGTGAAGGTTGTCCACATGTCCAGCTGTAGGCTTCTCCCAGTGTGAATACGTTGGTGGACTTTGAGGTGTCTGATCGCGTAAGGTTTCCCACATTGGTCACAGCTGTACGGCTTCTCTCCAGTGTGAATACGTTGGTGGCGTTTGAGGTGTCTGATGTAGTGAAGGTTGTCCCCACATTGGTCACAGCTGTACGGCTTCTCTCCAGTGTGGATTCTCTGATGAGTCGTTAAGGCCGACCTCGACTGAACTCTTTCTTACACTGTTGACAGCGGTGAGGTTTAGGTTTCTTTGTTCCTTTTTGTTTCTGTAGCGACAGACAGACAGAAATACAAAGACAGAGTATGAGTGAGGCAGAGATGTGCAGTCAGGGTCGGCAGTAGGGATGGGAATCGTTAGGATTTTACAACAGATGAAAAGAAGACAAGGACTTTAATACTCAAATACATTGGAGACACAGGTCACACACATTAGGGTGGGGCCAGTAATCACACAGAATGCACCAGAGAACAGGGAGCTTGACGAGTTGTAAAAATTGCCAATAGCTATAGATATACACTCACCGGCCACTTTATTGGGTACAGTGGTTCAATTTCTTGTTAACACATACAACTTATCAGCCAATCACATGGCAGCAACTAAGTGCATATAGGCATGTAGACCTGGACAGGACAACTATTTGAAGTTAAAACCGAGCAACAGAATGGGAAAGAAAGAGGGTTTAAGTGACTTTGAACATGGCAATGTTGATGGTGCTAGATGGGCTGGTCTGAGTATTTCAGAAACTGCTGATCTAATGGAATGTTCAGTCCAAACCATCTCTAGGGTTTACAGAGAATGGCCCGAAAAAGAAAAAATATCCAGTGAGCGGCAGTTGTGTGGACGAAAATGCCTTGTTGGTGTCAGAGGTCATAGGAGAATGGGCAGACTGGTTTGAGATGATAGAAAGGCAACAGTAACTCAAATAACCACTCGTTACAACCAAGGTATGCAGAATACCGTCTCTGAACACAAAATATGACCAAGCTTGAAGCAGATGGGCTACAGCAACAGAAGACCCCACCGGGTGCCACTCCTGTCAGCTAAGAACAGGAAACTGAGGCTACAATTCGCCAAGGCTCACCAAAATTGGACAATAAAAGATTGGAAAAATCTTGCCTGGTCTGATGAGTCTTGACTTCAGTTGAGAACTTCAGATGGTAGCGTCAGAATTTGGCATTAAAAACAACATGAAAGCATGGATCCATCCTGCCGTGCACCATCAACCATGCCACATTCAAAGTCACCATGTGATTGGCTGATTAGCTATTTGTTTTTATAACCAGTGAAAATATCTTCAACCACACCAAGGTTGCAGATATATGCACATGCGTCTTATAACTGGAGTGCACACTTGGTGTGATTACTAGTAGGGGTGTGAACTGTTGCAAAAATGTCAAATAGTTTGTGTATTTTTTATTTGGAATTAACTTATGCGTGTTTCCAGAACACTTTGAAGTAATTTTCAAAACCTAAAAAATAAAAAAAAAGGTTTATATTTATTGATTTTTCCTAAACGGTTATAATTTACTAACCGGTTACACGTGCACACACCCCTATTGATAGGATATCCATTAGTGGCTTGTAGAGTAGAACCCAGGAGTCACTTCATTTGTTAGTCTAGGGGGAACCTATAGCACATTAAAACACATAAGCACTTAAACACAGACAAAAGCACATAAGCACAAACAAGGAGCATAAACACAACTAGTAAACACAAAGACAAACACACTATCCCAGATTATGGCAGCATGTTTGATTGGTCAGTAACCAGTGTTTAATAGATTCTGAGAAGGATGTGATGTTCCTTGGTTCTGTGGGTATAGTATTCCAAATATGTGCTGCTTGATATGAAAAGGCTGACTGCCCAAAATAACTTCTTCTATGGTATTTCACAATCTTGTGGATGCTCTGGTGGGAGAGTTTATATTTTGTTGCAAACATTAGGCAACAATTCAGTTAACTGTCTTTATAAAGAATTCACTGCCCACAACTTATACTTCAACTGCAACATGATATGTTAAGTGAAAAAATCAGCAAGCTGTCAGTATAACACCATAGTAACATAAAGTGTATAGTCACCGTTTGTGGAGAACTCATGCTTCTTCCTCGGTGGCAGCAGATAGTAACCAGAGACGGTGTTTGTGTGTCGAGCTCACAGACGTTTGGTCAGACAGGACGTGCTTCTTCTTCTTCGTTTTGTTTTACTGGCGGGTGGCACCTAGTGTTAAAGGAATAAATGAAAAAAATGAAATGAAATAAATACAACTCATTTGTAGGAATATAATACGTTATAGGGCTGGGCGATATGGGCAAAAATCAATATCTCGATATTTTTTTACTATATCTCGATACACGATATATATCTCGATATATTTCAAATCTCCTCTTGAACACATCCTAAATGCTCAATTTAATTAATTTTTTGCATAACATTACACCAGTAATATGATTTAAATAGTCCCTGCAAAATGTGCACTAACAATGCATTAGGCTACATGAAACATGTTTATATTCTTTAGTGCTTTCTATTGGAACAATTTGAAACTTGCACATGGCAAAGAGTTTGCACATTGTATTGATTATTCCACAACCTTCCACTCCCATACAATGGATCCAGCATTATTTTATTTGGAAACAGTTTTTTTTCCATTTTCTGTTTATCTGTAAACTGAGAACACTAATTATGACTCATTACAACCACTTACTAATTGTTTATCACCACTAACCCCTGAAGATAGCAGCCACACTTTAAATGCAGAACCGGTTTTGATCCATAATAGTAGTCTATGTGTATAAAAGGCTCTGACATGTATAATGGTTACTGTCGCTTTAAGAGCAGTTGCTCCCAGTCTATAGTGTATAAGTTAAGTTTGGTTTTCTGCCTGTTAGTCCGAGAGAGAGATTCATGCGAGCGCAAACAGCAGGTGGCTCATCGTCCCTCTGTTACCTGCCTTATTGTTTGATTCTCCTGTATTTAGTTAATGAAAATAAAACTGGAAGACAATCAGAGGATTTAAATAAATATGGCTGAGAATAATAGCCTATAGTCTAAAGAAAGCAAAGTCTCATCATCATCATTCCTTGCATTCTAACCGATGCACCATTCCTGGATGCTATTCATACCTATTGATCTAGCCCTCCTGCATTATCACTAAAACACTGTTTTATTTTATAAAAAATACTCGCAAATGTAGCCTACTTTACATAGACTTTTAGTTAATAAACGGTGTGCACCTCCCTTGGTGCTGACATGGACCTATTATAAAAGGCTGCCCGTAATAAATGGGATGCCGTGGTTGTGTGACGTTGGACCAAAAACTCCCCCGGCGCTCGTTCGCCTTCCTCTCATAAGGACCAGGTTCTGTACAGCGGCCGCTTATGCTGTCAAGCGCCCGTCTACAAAAAAGGTCCATGCTATGAACGACGGCCACCATCGCCGTCTTTCGCGCCCCCTCCAGCCGCTCGTTCGGCTGTCATAAGAGCATCAGAGCCCTCGTCTTTTTTTCTCCCCCTCTCGTCGTTGTTTTCACATGGCGATTAAAGTAAACACTCACAAGGCACAGACTACGTCACAGGTGCACGCCCAGGAGACTCTGGTTGGGAGGGGTGAGTGAGTGAGTTGCCAATGCATGTGAGTCTGTGAGGCAGAGAGCCACAGGAAAGAGCGAGAGAAGCGAACACCAGCGAGTTTGCCGGTGGCGGCGGCGGCTAAAAAAAACACATTACGTGCCAATTTGTATTCGATGGTCGCGATAGGGTCATTTTATACATCCCCTGGAGCACATCTCGCGATACATCGAATATATTCGATATATCGCCCAGCCCTAATACGTTATATTCGTACGTTACTAACTTTTCCCTGTTCTCTTCAGACCTCAGGGCAAATGACATGCTCAACTGTTTCTGATTCTACATTACAGCTGCCTGGTCCTGATGGATGCTTACCTATAAGATGCACAGTACTGTTTAACCCTGTTTGCCCTAATCTAAGTCTGGTAATGATGGTTTGTTCTCTGGAGTTCCTTCCTCAGATGTCCCTTCCTCCTACTTTGGACTCTATATTGTGTAGATGGCCTTTAGTTCCTGTGTGCCACTGTTTATAGACGCTATTTCTGCCTTATCTTCATTGGACACTGCTGTCTTCTCTGTATGTTTTAGCACTGGGTACAGCAACTCTCTGAACCCCCTCATCTTTTCTACATTCCCCATACCGTACTTATAGGAGTTGACCTGCCTGTGTTATTACAAAACTCCCTCCAACTTTATTTCTTTGCCTTCTTCACTACTAGAGAGAGAGAGAGAGAGAGACACTAGGTTAGTACTACACACTGCATGGAGAGAGAGACTTCTCTTACCTGAGCCAGAGCTTTTTTATAATATACTGGGTTTCCTAGTTCACTACTTTAATTTAAGGTCGGCCGAGAATCAAGAGGAAGGCGGAGTTTGGAGTTCTCAAAGATGGCTGGCTTATTGAAGTTGCAGACATCACATGGCATTTCAGCAGTCAGGTCACAGTTAACGGCTACATTCTAACAAAGCAACAGGAGCAGCTCAGATCTGTGTGTGTGTGTGTGTGTGTGTGTGTGTGTGTGTGTGTGTGCGTGTGTGTGTGTGTGTGTGCGTGTGTGATTAGGCAACTATATGTGTGTGCTTGTGCGTGTGTGTGTGTTTGTGTGTGTGTTGCAGCTATGCATGTGTTGCAACAGGGAGATTGACAGCAACAACTGCTAGTAGCTGACAAGGCTGACCTCATGTGCTCCCTACATCAGAATAGCTTCTGTAATAAGAGACATATCCCTCTCTGTCCTTCATAACCTTTCCCTATTGGCCTAAATCCTATCTGTTTATAATAAGTTAGTATCATAAGTATCATAAATAAGTTTATAAATCAATTAGATTCTGAAGAGTATGAGTTCTCTTTAACATTCTAAACGCTCTATTCCTGTCTTTAACAGCTGTGCTGCATTCCTCTGTCCCCCATATCTTCATTCTCCCTCTACTTCTGGGTATGGCTGTGTATGCTGCAGTTAATATTACTTCTCTAAATGTCCCATCAATGTCTTCTAGTGTAACCCAGAACATACAGACAAGAACCTTGGCGACACAGAAAGGTTTCCTTGTGTTGTGATTACGTATGAAAGAGCAGGAGCCTTTAGTAAAAGTTCACTCCAGATATGGGCGGTGTAGCTCTGAGACTGTGCTGTGTGTAAGGCAAGCTGAGGCTAATACTGTAAGCTACATGTCCTGCTGGGAGTTTGAAAGATAATAACGACCACCATTTTGTGATAGAAAACGACCTATACAACAGTACCTGTACCAGAGGCGAGTTGACGGTACAATGTAGTGGAAAAGAGCCATAACAGTAAACAGTAAAGGGAGGCGCCGCCATGTTTGTTTTTTTGGCAGTTACACTTTAGTGAAAGTAAGACAAACTCCGCTCATTTCACTATATTACCTTAAACTAAAACGATCTCTCAACATTCATTAACAAACTACAACAATCACGGTGAGGTTTAGAAACATTACCAACCTGATAAATAAAGATGAGACGGCGAAGAGGCTTGCGTTGTCTGCTGAATCTTCCAGTGTTGTGAGAAAATACCACGCATGCGCAGATCCTAACCAGATTCTTCTTCTCCTTGATATAGACTTCCGTCAGTGTAGACGCTGAGCGCATTACTACCACCTAGTGGTCAAAGTTGAGACACTGCAGGTGAATGGGATATAATCATAGATATCATTTCAACATATAAATATCATGCTAGTTGATTACTGATATAAAACTATAATTTTTTGTATAATATGTTTTTTCAGAAAATTCGCCAATATCCAGCAAATATGTTTAGGATTATTTTTGCTTCTCTTTAAAAACCAAAATTCTAGATGATGGATGAAGCCAGTTAAAATCTTTATTTATTTTTCTACAACACATTAGAGTCCAAAGAGTTTCAGAACAGATTTAGGTTAGAGCCTATTTTCATCTTAACAAGAACAAATTATGTTACCATAATTATGCAGACGACACACAAATTTACATAACCATATCACCAGGAGACTACAGTCCGATTCAAGCACTGAGTAAGTGCATTGAACAAATCAATGACTGGATGTGCCAAAACTTTCTTCAATTAAACAACGACAAAACTGAAGTCATTGTCTTTGGTACCAGGGATGAACAATTAAAAGTCAGCGCACAGCTTAAATCTGTTATGTTAGAAAGCACACACCAAGCTAGAAATCTTGGAGTAGTCATAGATTCAGACTTGAATTTCAAAAAACACATTAAATCAATTACTAAGTCAGCCTACTACCACCTTAAAAATATATCAAGAATTAAAGGGCTACTGTCTCAACAGGACTTAGAAAAACTTGTCCATGCATTTATTTTTAGTGGACTTGACTACTGTAATAGTGTCTTTGCAGGCCTTCCTAAAAAATCAATCAGACAGCTTCAGCTAATTCAGAACGCTGCTGCTCGAGTCCTCACTAGGACCAAAAAAGTGGATCACATTACCCCAGTTCTTAGGTCTTTACACTGGCTTCCTGTCACTCAAAGAATTGATTTTAAAATATTGATGTTGGTCTATAAAGCCCTAAATGGTTTAGGGCCTAAATACATCGCTGACCTGCTGATCCCATACAAACCAGTCAGAGCTCTCAGATCGTCTGACACTGGGCTACTGACAGTCCCCAGAGTAAGGACTAGACAGACAGACAGACAGACAGACAGACAGACAGACAGACAGACAGACAGACAGACAGACAGACAGACAGACAGACAGACAGACAGACAGACAGACAGACAGACAGGGCTACTGACAGTCCCCAGAATAAGGACTAGACAGGGAGAGTCAGCCTTCAGTTTTAATGCACCCAAGCTCTGGAATAAACTTCCAGGGGACTTGAGGTCCGCTTCAACACTTGGCTCTTTTAAATCAGGTCTGAAGACTTTACTGTTTCCGTTTTAACCTGTAATTTAAAAATGTTATTTGTTTTTATTCTATACTATATGTATGTATACTTGATGTATTTTGTTTTTGCTTCTGTAAAGCACCTTGAATGGCCTTGTGTCCGAAATGTGCTTGAGAAATAAACTTGCCTTGCTTGATGATACCAACCTGTCCAGGTAGGAAGCAACACTGATTCTTCAACAGTTTAACCTGCTGCTGTGTGAATGGAACAGAACAACAGGTGCTGCTGAGTTTCTCTATTTTACTCGTATATTGCATATTTCTATATTTTTTTCTTGGCATTCAGTCTGTGGAAAACAAAGGGAGAATGTCATTGTATGACTGAGAACATGTTTCTTATTGTGCAGAGAGACAGGGAGAGAGAGAGAGAGACACACACACACAGAGAGACAGAGACAGAGAGAGACACACACACACACACACACACACACACACACACACACACACACACACACACACACACACACACACAGACAGACAGAGACAGAGAGACAGTTTCACATGAGTCAGTGATTCTGGAGAACGCTTGATGTACAAATCAGTGAATATCTCTTCATGATCCACTACCTGTCTGTAGGGGAGAACGGGGTAAGTAGGCAAACTTTTTACTCTAGTGAGAATTGCTAACCACCTAAACATCTTTCAATAGTCATTCCTATATTAAATTGAAGCTTAAGGTGTTGGCTTGAAATGTGTACCCCTCACTTTTTCTATCTTATTGTAATAAAGAAGAAATTAATCATCAAAGACACCCTTACACATTGTGACAACCAACCCCATCAAGGGGTCGGTTGTCTAACACTATGGGGTTGTTTGTCACAATGTAATCTTAATGGGAATAATCTTAAAAAGAAGGCAAGAAAGTAGAACTAAATTTGAAAGTGTAATTGCATTGTCACGTTGACAAATAGGCCTACATAACTTAATGTAGCCTTGGCAGCTGGTCTAGTTTGGGATGCACTGGGCTGTTTTGATTTTGTTGCCCTTTTTTCTTTTGCATGCTAGCTGCCTTTTCCTGCTCTATTCTTTCCTTCTCTGGGGTGTCAGTGAGGATACAGCTTGACAATTTATTTCGTTATTGGGTTCCTTTTCTGGCTGCAGCCTTGAGATAACGTGACAACCAACCCCCAAAAAATTTGACGAGCAACCCCAACTTGAATTTCTTGCTAGCATCAAGGCCAACAACCATATGACAACTAATTAGCTTGCTAACCACAATCTAAACTATAGTTTACCCTTCACACTTTGTATAGGTAACAAGTGTCTTGTTATAAACCCATTGTGTAAAAGCCTAGAAGAAAAATACTGAGGAGCTAAATATTTTCAATTTGACATGAAAAACACAAACAGTCGTCTCACCTCAAATGCAGCAGTCTAACTCCAAGGAAGACTATGTACGTGACCTCTGATCCCAATTCTGGATATTTACATATCAAAATTTCACAGACAGCGCCTTCTGGTTCCGAGATATAACGATTGTGACAACCAACCCGTGTGACAAATTATCCCGTTCTCCCCTACTGTGTGTGAAAATAAATACCCAGCCTAGGCTCTGTAAACGGGCATGTAGCTATGGTGGGCCCTCTCTGTTCATATACCAGTTTACAGAACCTAGGCATTCTTTCAGCTCACACACAGTACAGACAGGTAGTGGATCATGAGGAGATATTCACTGATTTTGACAACAAGCGTTCTCCAGAATCACTGACTCCACCTTTAATCGGCCCATCGTCTCTTGTCAGTGGGAAGTTCCACATTTTGTTTTTACACGTTTTATCACATTCTTTAGTTCAGACACAGACACAGACACACACACACACACACACACACACACACACACACACATCACATGGACTTACGGTACTATAAAGCAGAGAGGAGTTTTGTCTTATTCGAGCCACTTACTGACCCTAGAGGTCATCTGCCTTCATCATTTCTTGTGTTGAAAGAATTCAAACAAATCAATAATGACAGAGAAACAGGAAACTTTGATTAATTAAGTTTATTCTCTGATCAGTGATTCAAACCTTCATTTCATATAAACCAAAATGTGTCAATCAGGTAGGATGGCCTAGAGGAAAAGGTGGCCGACAATGAATACATGATCATAACAAAAGCTCACTCTGAGGGGGGGCCTCACTTTGAAAAGAGTCCAGTGTGGAGGGTGAGGGGATGGTGTCGTCTGTGGACCTGTTTGCAAACTGCCATAGATGGATGATGGATAGGATGGATGGATGGATGATGGATGGATGGATGATGGATAGGATAGATAGATAGATAGATAGATAGATAGATAGATAGATAGATAGATAGATAGATAGATAGATAGATAGATAGATAGATAGATAGATAGATAGATAGATAGATAGATAGATAGATAGATAGATAGATAGATAGATAGATAGATAGATAGATAGATAGATAGATAGATAGATAGATAGATAGATAGATAGATAGATAGATAGATAGATAGAAAGGATAGGCCTGTATCAACTGCAGGGACAAATCAATTCAAGACTTATTTTCCGTGAGGAACTTCATCCCTCATGATCCAGTGAGTCATCATTGTTTGCTGATGCCTTAATAACTCTGATAATAAAATGCATGTGAAATACAGATTTGTCTGTTTTATCTGTTCCACAGAAACAAAGCTGAAATGTATTTGATTTATTCAGTCCAATATTTAATAAAATGACAAACATAGCTCAAAACTTTAAGCAGTATAAGAATCTGGAGATAACATGATATAATGTTCAATTAAAACATTCAAAAATACTTCAAGCTGAAAACAAAGGAAACTATATTCATAAACAATTGGCTAAAGGTAGATATGGTTAAGGATGGGTGACTCATTCTGCCCATTAAAGGATTATTTCACACTTTTAAAAACATTTTTCATGTCTTTCCATAAATATTTCAATCAATCCAAACTAGGATTGTAGTTTAGCTCCAAGACAATTAAAGGACATTTTCAGTTTCTCAGAAAAGTTCATACTCATTCAACTATACGGTTTAGAGTCAGCTTTTCAGCATCCACATGAGTTGTCAACAGGAGATTATTTTCTAAATAAAACAGTTAGAACAAACATAGTGCATTATTGAATACAACTTTAAATTGATTCAAAAAAAGAAAATAAATGGTTTCAAACTATAAAAAGACAACTGCATGCAGAGCTGTTAAAACATTTCAAAAACGACATAACTATTATAACATTTGACAAGACAGACCTCATCAAATCAAAATGTAAAAGAATTATTCTGATGGGGTCAGATAAACTCTTGGAAATGGGTTTACTCAGATGAATGAGGGTCTAAAACAGAATCTTTTTATCCACATTGACAGGTGGAATTTCACATGAAAACAGGGCTCTGCATTTATTACATGATATATTCACAATGTCATATCCTGAAAAAAAAATCCTAATATAATCTCTCACCTTCATGTTTTGATCTATGACAAACAGAAACAGTATATAATGGTTTGCTGATGCCTTAATAACTCTGATAATAAACTTGATAGTTTTAAACACACTTGTGTTTTCTTCAGGGTGGAGTTGTGCCTGAAGCTTTTCATACATTTGCACACAAAAGTACTCTTTGACTCCAGTGTGGAGATTCTCTCATGCACTGAGAGGGTAGATGATGTGTAGAAACGTTTGTCACAGTGTTGAACATTGGTAACTCTCTTTGTAGTCCAGTGTGGATTCTCATCATGATATCGGTATGATGTGTAGTGAACTGAAGACTTTCCCACATTCCTGACATGGGTAGATTTTTTCCTTTGTGTGGATATTTCTGTGAATATTGTAATTACCTAGCTGGTTGAAACTTTGGCCACAGTCCTCACAGCTGTACGGCTTCTCTCCGTGTGAATACGTTGGTGGACTTTGAGGGTTCTGATCGTGCGAAGGTTGTCCCACATTGGTCACAGCTGCACGGCTTCTCTCCAGTGTGATACGTTGGTGGGTTTGAGGGTCCTGCTTCAGTGAAGGTTACCCCACACTGGTCACAGCTGTACGACTTCTCTCCAGTGTGAATACGTTGGTGGACTTTGAGGTTTCCTGATCGAGAAAGGTTTTCCCACATTGGTCACAGCTGTACGGCTTCTCACCAGTGTGAATACGTTGGTGGACTTTTTGAGGGTTCCTGATCGAGCGAAGGTTTCCCCACACTGGTCCACAGCTGTACGGCTTCTCTCCATGTGTGAATACGTTGGTGGTCTTTGAGGTTTTCCTAATTGAGGAAGGTTGTCCCACATTGGTCACAGCTGTACGGCTTCTCTCCAGTGTGGATTCTCTGATGAGTCGTTAAGGCCGACCTTGATATGAACTCTTTCTTACACTGTTGACAGCGGTGAGGTTTAGGTTTCTTTGTTCCTTTTTGTTTCTGTAGCGACAGACAGACAAAAATACAAAGACAGAGTATGAGTGAGGCAGAGATGTGCAGTCAGGGTCGGCAGTAGGGATGGGAATCGTTGGGATTTTACAACAGATGAACAGAAGACAAGGACTTTAATACTCAAAGACATTGGAGACACAGGTCACACACATTAGGGTGGGGCCAGTAATCACACAGAATGCACCAGAGAACAGGGAGCTTGATGAGTTGTAACAATTGCCAATAGCTATAGATATACACTCACCGGCCACTTTATTGGGTACAGTGGTTCAATTTCTTGTTAACACATACAACTAATCAGCCAATCACATGGCAGCAACTAAGTGCATATAGGCATGTAGACTGGACAGGACAACTATTTGAAGTTAAAACCGAGCAACAGAATGGGAAAGAAAGAGGGTTTAAGTGACTTTGAACATGGCAATGTTGATGGTGCTAGATGGGCTGGTCTGAGTATTTCAGAAACTGCTGATCTAATGGAATTTTCAGTCCAAACCATCTCTAGGGTTTACAGAGAATGGCCCGAAAAAGAAAAAATATCCAGTGAGCGGCAGTTGTGTGGACGAAAATGCCTTGTTGGTGTCAGAGGTCATAGGAGAATGGGCAGACTGGTTTGAGATGATAGAAAGGCAACAGTAACTCAAATAACCACTCGTTACAACCAAGGTATGCAGAATACCGTCTCTGAACACAAAATATGACCAAGCTTGAAGCAGATGGGCTACAGCAACAGAAGACCCCACCGGGTGCCACTCCTGTCAGCTAAAAACAGGAAAAAGAGGCTACAATTCGCCAAGACTCACCAAAATTGGACAATAAAAGATTGGAAAAATCTTGCCTCCTCTGATGAGTCTTGACTTCAGTTGCGAACTTCAGATGGTAGCGTCAGAATTTGGCATTAAAAACAACATGAAAGCATGGATCCATCCAGCCGTGCACCATCAACCATGACACATTCAAAGTCACCATAGTTTATACTTCTTCCTACTCCTTTTCAAGCATATCAATTCAATATGTTATTTGTTTATTTTTTTTATTTCTTTTGTGAAATCATTTGAACATTTTTTATTGTATTTTCATTCTTTTAATTTTTCTTTTTTTTGATATGTCTGAAATAAATTTAATCAAATCAAATCAAACCATGTGATTGGCTGATTACAACCAGTGAAAATATCTTCAACTACACCAAGGTTGCAGATATATGCATATACGCCTTATAACTGGAGTGTGCACTTGGTGTGATTACTAGTAGGGGTGTGAACTGTTACAAAAATGTCAAATAGTTTGTGTATTTTTTATTTGAAATGAATTTATGCGTGTTTCCAGAACACTTTGAAGTCATTTTCAAAACCTAAAAAATAAAAAAAAGGTTTATATTTATTGATTTTTCCTAAACGGTTATAATTTACTAACCGGTTACACGTGCACACACCCCTATTGCTAGGATATCCATTAGTGGCTTGTAGAGTAGAACCCAGAAGTCACTTCATTTGTTAGTCTAGGGGAACCTATAGCACATTAAAACACATAAGCACTTAAACACAGACAAAAGCACATAAGCACAAACAAGGAGCATAAACACAACTAGTAAACACAAAGACAAACACACTATCCCAGATTATGGCAGCATGTTTGATTGGTCAGTAACCAGTGTTTAATAGATTCTGAGAAGGATGTGATGTTCCTTGGTTCTGTGGGTATAGTATTCCAAGTATGTGCTGCTTGATATGAAAAGGCTGACTGCCCAAAATAACTTCTTCTATGGTATTTCACAATCTTGTGGATGCTCTGGTGGGAGAGTTTATATTTTGTTGCAAACATTAGACAACAATTCAGTTAACTGTCTTTATAAAGAATTCACTGCCCACAACTTATACTTTAACTGCAACATGATATGTTAAGTACAAAATCAGCAAGCTGTCATTATAACACCATAGTGACATAAAGTGTATAGTCACCGTTTGTGGAGAACTCATGCTTCTTCCTCGGTGGCAGCAGATAGTAACCAGAGACGGTGTTTGTGTGTCGAGCTCACAGACGTTTGGTCAGACAGGACGTGCTGCTTCTTCTTGGTTTTGTTTTACTGGCGGGTGGCACCTAGTGTTAAAGGAATAAATGAAAAAAATGAAATTAAATAAATGCAACTCATTTGTATGAATATAATACGTTATATTCGTACGTTACTAACTTTTCCCTGTTCTCTTCAGACCTCAGGGCAAATGACATGCTCAACTGTTTCTGATTCTGCATTACAGCTGCCTGGTCCTGATGGATGCTTACCTATAAGATGCACAGTACTGTTTAACCCTGTTTGCCCTAATCTAAGTCTGGTAATGATGGTTTGTTCTCTGGAGTTCCTTCCTCAGATGTCCCTTCCTCCTACTTTGGACTCTATATTGTGTAGATGGCCTTTAGTTCCTGTGTGCCACTGTTTATAGACACTATTTCTGCCTTATCTTCATTGGACACTGCTGTCTTCTCTGCATCTTTTAGCACTGGGTACAGCAACTCTCTGAACCCCCCTCATCTTTTCTACATTCCCCATACCGTACTTATAGGAGTTGACCTGCCTGTGTTATTACAAAACTCCCTCCAACTTTATTTCTTTGCCTTCTTCACTACTAGAGAGAGAGAGAGAGACACTAGGTTAGTACTACACACTGCATGGAGAGAGAGACTTCTCGTACCTGAGCCAGAGCTTTTTTATAATGTACTGGGTTTCCTAGTTCACTACTTTAATTTAAGGTCGGCCGAGAATCAAGAGGAAGGCGGAGTTTGGAGTTCTCAAAGATGGCTGGCTTATTGAAGTTGCAGACATCACATGGCATTTCAGCAGTCAGGTCACAGTTAACGGCTACATTCTAACGAAGCAACAGGAGCAGCTCAGATCTGTGTGTGTGTGTGTGTGTGTGTGTGTGTGTGTGTGTGAGGTGTGTGTGTTGTGTGTGTGTATGCGTGTGTGTGTGTGTGTGTGTGTGTGTGTGTGTGTGTGTGTGTGTGTGTGTGTGTGTGTTGCAGCTATGCATGTGTTGCAACAGGGAGATTGACAGCAACAACTGCTAGTAGCTGACAAGGCTGACCTCATGTGCTGCCTACATCAGAATAGCTTCTGTAATAAGAGACATATCCCTGTCTGTCCTTCATAACCTTTCCCTATTGGCCTAAATCCTATCTGTTTATAATAAGTTAGTATCATAAATAAGTTTATAAATCAATTAGATTCTGAAAAGTATGAGTTCTCTTTAACATTCTAAACGCTCTATTCCTGTCTTTAACAGCTGTGCTGCATTCCTCTGTCCCCCATATCTTCATTCTCCCTCTACTTCTGGGTATGGCTGTGTATGCTGCCGTTAATATTACTTCTCTAAATGTCCCATCAATGTCTTCTAGTGTAACCCAGAACATACAGAGAAGAACCTTGGCGACACAGAAAGGTTTCCTTGTGTTGTGATTACGTATGAAAGAGCAGGAGCCTTTAGTAAAAGTTCACTCCAGATATGGGCGGTGTAGCTCTGAGACTGTGCTGTGTGTAAGGCAAGCTGAGGCTAATACTGTAGGCTACATGTCCAGCTGGAGTTTGAAAGATAATAACGACCACTATCTTGTGTAGAAAACGACCTATACAACAGTACCTGTACCAGAGGCGAGTTGGCGGTACAATGTAGCGGGAAAGAGCCTTAACAGTAAACAGTAAAGGCGGAAGGCACCGCCATGTTTGTTTCTCTGCAGCTACACTTTAGTGAAAGTAAGACAAACTCCGCTCATTCCACTATATTACCTTAAACTGAAACGATCTCTCAACTTTCGTTAACAAACTACAACAATCACGGTGAGGTTTAGAAACATTACCAACCTGATAAATAAAGACGAGACGGCGAAGAGGCTTGCGTTGTCTGCTGAATCTTCCAATGCTGTGAGAAAACACCACGCATGCGCAGATCCTAACCAGATTCTTCTTCTCCTTGAGATAGTAGACTTCCGTCAGTGTAGACGCTGAGCGCATTACTACCACCCAGTGGTCAAAGTCGAGACACTGCAGGTGAACGGGATATAATCATAGATATCATTTCAACATATAAATATCATGCTAGTTGATTACTGATATAAAACTATAATTTTTTGTATAATATGTTTTTCAGAAAATTCGCCAATATCTAGCAAATATGTTTAGGATTATTTTTGCTTCTCTTTAAAAAACAAAATTCTAGTAGGCGTCCCCCCCATGGGCCTCGGCCAGCAGCGGACCCGGGTTCGATTCCAGCCCGCGGTCGTTCTCTGCGTGTCACTCCCCTCTCTGCCCTATTTCAACTCTTTCTCTACTCTATCAATAAAGCATAAAAATGCCAAAAAATATCTTTAAAAAAATCAAAAAACTAAAAAAAAATTCTAGATGATGGATGAAGCCAGTTTAAATCTTTATTTATTTTTTTACAACACATTAGAGTCCAAAGAGTTTCAGAACAGATTTAGGTTAGAGCCTATTTTCATCTTAATAAACACGATAAGAATGAATGTATTTGTATATATTAAATTGACACAACATGCACTACTTCAGACAAAACGAACACTGCATTTGCTACACAATGCTCCACTCTAGAGACGTGAGTGTGACAAAAATACCAACTCTCTCAGTCTACTGTCAGAGTGCAGCAGTTTGTGGGAAAGATGTGGAAAGTTCTGCTGTTTAAAAGTTTTAGAAATAAATGAAAGAATCATGCCACAGCCCTGACCTCTCCCTCTCTCTCTCTCTCTCTGAGAGAGGGAGACAAAAAAAGCCAGCTAAAAGTTTGCGACATTGTTTTATTTTCAGAGAGTTTTTATTTATTTTATGCTGTAGGCCTATAGTTCAAGTCGCGGCCGGCAATTCACTTTTTCACTTTAAAATACTGCCGTGCTTTGTTATACTGTTTATTACTTAATTATTTAAATGTTATTATTTTCATTACAGTCGGCATTTTCTTATGGTATGCGCCCGTTTGTTTTACTGTACTTAGTATTGTCTAGGCTATTATTACTTTTGCCTTGCATGGCCTACCTAAATTATTTTTGTTTCAAGTCGGCACTTTAAAATTAAATGTTTAATTGTTCTGTCCTCCACCTGCCAACATTTTCATAAAAAAACAGCAGGCTATGAATCTACATGCCTTGATGATATCATTATTTACATAGCTTGTCTATTAATTGTTTTAATTGCAATAAACACGGACAATATCCGACCGCAGTTTTTCCAATTTGACCGTTACAATTAAACCTTCCAGGTCACATGACCGGCACCAAGTTTTTCTAGCGGAAACCCTGTCACACATACACAATCTCACACACACACACACACACACACACACACCTTTTCCTCTGTATTGTTAACATGTGTCTTAACCCCCGGAGTCTTTGTGAGTTCTCTGCTGATGATGTTTAGCGTTAACTCGATGCCTTTTAAGATAAACACACACACACAAAAAACACTGGGTGTGTGAATGACATTTAATTTCAATCATTTGGGCTGTCTGCCTATCTTTTTCACTCCGCTGCACACTCAGTCACTACTATCCATGCTTAAAGGAAGCAGGATTAAACCACTGGATTAAGATGTTCAAATGTATTTTAAAAAGGCAAAACAAAAAAATACTTAGATAAAGATGTTAAAATTTCGAGAAAAAAAACGTTTAAATCGCACAAAGATGTTTAAAATGTGTTTTAAATATTATTAATTAAAATATATTTCAAAACACACAAGGATTTAGATTTTTTTTTTGGGGGGGGGGGGGCTCCGCTGAAATTTGTTCTCTGAGGGGATAGATAGATAGATAGATAGATAGATAGATAGATAGATAGATAGATAGATAGATAGATAGATAGATAGATAGATAGATAGATAGATAGATAGATAGATAGATAGATAGATAGATAGATAGATAGATAGATAGATAGATAGATAGATAGATAGAGCAATGGATAGGCCTGTATGCAAACTGCAGGGGATCCAGTGAGTCATCATTGTTTGCTGATCCCTTAATAACTCTGATAATAAAATGCATGTGAAATACAGATTTGTCTGTTTTATCTGTTCCACAGAAACAAAGCTGAAATGTATTTGATTTATTCAGTCCAATATTTAATAAAATGACAACATAGCTCAAAACTTTAAGCAGTATAAGAATCTGGAGATAACATGATATAATGTTCAATTAAAACATTCAAAAATACTTCAAGCTGAAAACAAAGAAACTATATTCATAAACAATTGGCTAAAGGTAGATATGGTTAAGGATGGGTGACTCATTCTGCCCATTAAAGGATTATTTCACACTTTTAAAAACATTTTTCATGTCTTTCTATAAATATTTCAATCAATCCAAACTAGAATTGTAGTTTAGCTCCAAGACAATTAAAGGACATTTTCAGTTTCTCAGAAAAGTTCATACTCATTCAACTATACGGTTTAGAGTCAGCTTTTCAGCATCCACATGAGTTTAACAGGAAATACATTTTCTAAATAAACAGTTAGAATAAACATATGCATTATTGAATACAACTTTAAATTGATTCAAAAAAAGAAAATAAATTGTTTCAAACTATAAAAAGACAACTGCATGCAGAGCTGTTAAAACATTTCAAAAACGACATAACTATTATAACATTTGACAAGACAGACCTCATCAAATCAAAATGTAAAAGAATTATTCTGATGGGGTCAGATAAACTCTTGGAAATGGGTTTACTCAGATGAATGAGGGTCTAAAACAGAATCTTTTTATCCACATTGACAGGTGGAATTTCACATGAAAACAGGGCTCTGCATTTATTACATGATATATTCACAATGTCATATCCTGAAAAAAAAACCTAATATAATCTCTCACCTTCATGTTTTGATCTATGACAAACAGAAACAGTATATAATGGTTTGCTGATGCCTTAATAACTCTGATAATAACTGATAGTTTAAACACACTTGTGTTTCTTCAGGTAGGAGTTTCTGGTGAAGCTTTTCATACATTTGACACAACAGTACGGTTTGTGTCCTGTGTGGATTCTCTCATGCTGTGAGAGGTTAGACGATGAGTAGAACCGTTTGTCACAGTGTTGACATTGGTACTCTTTGACTCCAGTGTGGATTCTCTCATGCTCTGAGAGATGAGACGATGTGTAGAACCGTTTGTCACAGTGTTGACATTGGTGCTCTTTGACTCCAGTGTGGATACGCTCATGATATCGGTATGAGTCGTAGGAACTGAAGACTTTCCCACATTCCTGACATGGGTAGATTTTTTCCTTTGTGTGAATGTTTCTGTGAGTATTGTAATTACCTAGCTGGTTGAAACTTTGGCCACAGTCCTCACAGCTGTACGGCTTCTCTCCGGTGTGAATACGTTGGTGGCGTTTGAGGTGTCCTGATGTAATGAAGGTTGTCCCACATTGGTCACAGCTGTACGGCTTCTCTCCAGTGTGAATACGTTGGTGGTCTTTGAGGTGTCCTGATCGAGCGAAGGTTTCCCCACACTGATCACAGCTGTACGGCTTCTCTCCAGTGTGAATACGTTGGTGGAGTTTTAGGTGTCCTGATGTAGTGAAGGTTGTCCCACATTGGTCACAGCTGTACGGCTTCTCTCCAGTGTGAATACGTTGGTGGTCTTTGAGGTGTCCTGATCGAGCGAAGGTTTCCCCACACTGATCACAGCTGTACGGCTTCTCTCCAGTGTGAATACGTTGGTGGCGTTTGAGGTTTCCTGATGTAGTGAAGGTTGTCCCACATTGGTCACAGCTGTACGGCTTCTCTCCAGTGTGGATTCTCTGATGAATCGTTAAGTCTGACCTCCACCTGAACTCTTTCTTACACTGTTGACAGCGGTGAGGTTTAGGTTTCTTTGTTCCTTTTTGTTTCTGTAGCGACAGACAGACAGAAATACAAAGACAGAGTATGAGTGAGGCAGAGATGTGCAGTCAGGGTCGGCAGTAGGGATGGGAATCGTTAGGATTTTACAACAGATGAAAAGAAGACAAGGACTTTAATACTCAAAGACATTGGAGACACAGGTCACACACATTAGGGTGGGGCCAGTAATCACACAGAAGGCACCATAAAACAGGGAGCTTGACGAGTTGTAACAATTGCCAATAGCTATAGATATACACTCACCGGCCACTTTATTGGGTACAGTGGTTCAATTTCTTGTTAACACATACAACTAATCAGCCAATCACATGGCAGCAACTAAGTGCATATAGGCATGTAGACCTGGACAGGACAACTATTTGAAGTTAAAACCGAGCAACAGTGTTAAAGGAATTTTATCATTAAACAACCCAAGTGTTTGTAATAAAATTATTTGAGTCAAGGCAGGTTTGAAATCAGGTGAATATTTACTTGCACAGGGTTCGATCTAGACGCCACACGCCAAGTGTGGCATCATGATTGAGACAAAGACTGAAACAGTTGTACATGAGATCATATGCATGAACATGGTGTGTGCGTACACCACAAGTTCCCCCCCCACCACTGAAAACACATATACATGTAGGGGAGCTTAAAGTTACTAGAACAAAGTTCATAGCAAGACAGTATGTAATGTGTTACCTTCATCAAAATGTTATAATATATACAATGAAACAAAGTTTCGTTGACAAACAGAATGGGAAAGAAAGGGGGTTTAAGTGACTTTGAACATGGCAATGTTGATGGTGCTAGATGGGCTGGTCTGAGTATTTCAGAAACTGCTGATCTAATGGAATGTTCAGTCCAAACCATCTCTAGGGTTTACAGAGAATGGCCCGAAAAAGAAAAAATATCCAGTGAGCGGCAGTTGTGTGGACGAAAATGCCTTGTTGGCAGGCCTGCCCAGACAAATGACTGGGCCCCTGAAAAGGTCCAGTCATTGGGCCCCCTTTACTCATACTGAACCTGTATCAATGTGCATGATGCGTTTATTCCTACATAAATGCATACCTGTACACAGGGCCGGTTCTAGCCAGTTAGATTAGGGTGGGCTACTGGAAATAATAGGGGGTAGAGACACCGACGATGCGAGCGCGCGGCGCGCGAGTGGACATTTTCTGCTCTTGCAAGATCTCTGCACCTGCTTTTTGGCACATTTACTGTAATATTTCCTGTAATGTAAGCTTTTAGACACACCAATGCTATATGGGGGGTTTACCATGATAGCACTGCTACCAGAAGCTTTCCTCATCAGTATAACAACCATCTGCCACCTTCATTTAAAGGCTAAATATGTAATTTTCTAATTTGCTTAGAAAATAATAGATCAAATATACAGAATCATTTCAAAGACACCTCAAAACTTGATGAAATATCACAGTATCTCTGAATTGAAAATACACTTCTGCTAGCAGAAATACTGATATTAAAGCTCCCGTATTATACACTTTTCGGTTCTATTATACACCATATTATATGGTCTTAGTGGTCCCCAATACGTTTTTCTTCAATTGTTTGCTGAAAAAAACTTTCAGATAATTTATTGTACTATGCTGATATTCAGCTAATCTCACAATGGCCTATTTTTTTAAAAGAGCTGCAGCTCCCCTCGTAAATATACAATCTTTGAGCTCCCCTGTCCGGAAGCGAAGCCAGATACGCCTCGCCCTCTGTCTGTTTGTAAACAATGATGACGTATAGCCTGTTAGCACAGTTAGGTTTAGCCTACCCATGAGAAGAACCTAGTGCTAGTAACGCACTTTGAACAGTTTGACATGACCTATCCATGTCTACATGAAAGACTATGTTCATACAGATGCACTGACAGCCACACGCTAATGGAAACGGCATGTTCACAATAAAAATGCTGCAAAAGATGGTGGCTACTGCGAAGCTAGCTCGGGAGCTAGCTGCTAACAATACCACTAAAATCAGTGAAAAAATTCAAAGTCAGACTTCTTCAGTATACCTTCCAATCCTTTGTCCTGTTAAAAACGAGGCATTTCCAGACTGGTGTGGGGAATAGAAATATGTTTTTATGAGCAAAAGCTGAATGCTTGTCCCAAAGCTAATAGCTATACACAAGTCAGGCAAAAATACCAATAAAAACATTTATTTCAGTTTCACTGTTTGAAAAAAAGCACAAGTAGCTTCCTATCCGTTGTGTTATTAAAAACGAGGCTGCTGTGGTTAAGATAAATTGGTGGATTATGCAACATTCATCATGTTTTGCCGTACTACAGGCATCTTGTCGCTTAGCAACAAGCAAACAACATGGGGGTGAAGGAATATTTTTCGAGAGGATCTCGGGGCCGTGGACCAATAAGAAATAGGGGGGTGGACTGCACAGTGGAAGCTTCTGGCTTTCCAGTTTTTTATGTCAGAAACGGGGAGAATTCTGACTGGAGTATATTGGGTGGAGAGGTGGAGGGTTTCAGAAAAGGGGAGAGTGAAGTCTGTAGGCACACCGTAGACCCATAATTATGTTCAAAAACATCGGAAAAGTGCATTTGCACAATATGGGCGCTTTAAGGAATTTTCCGGGGGGCCTAAAGCCCTTGAAAGTTTCCTTTTTTTCCTTTCTTTTCTGGTACCCTGATTTATGTCCAGGTCCTGGCATCACTGAGCTTGCTAGGTTAGCTTGCTCATCATCAATGCATGCAACGGTTTTGAGGGGGAAAAAATGACCCATGATACTTAGTTTTTCAATATAAAATGTGATATATTTTACCCAAGTAACAATGAATAAGATGTTTTCTTTTATAGAAAGTTCTCTTGCGAATATAGCGTTCATAATAAAGGTTGGCTAAGTTAGGTAATCTGCAGAAAAAAATAAAAATAAATGTTTTTATAATTTCTTTTTTTTTAAAAGCTCACATATTATGCACTTTGCTGTCAGTTTTATATGGTCTAAGTAGTCCCTAATACTTGTTTTTTTAGATGTTTGCTGAAAAACCCGTTCAGAACATTTATTGTAGCAAGCCTCTATACCCTGATTGTCCTCTGGTCTCAGGATGACCTATATTTGTGCGATCTGGCTGGCCCCTCCCACCTCTCTGCCGGGCTTTCTTTATATGTCCATGGGGCTCTCCCACCGTCTCTGCCGTGCTCTCGCGATACTAGAGAGACACTGCGTGACTGCGAACACAGTATTTACCCGGCCGGAGCTAAGCCATACTTTGAGAACAGTTTGACATGACCTGACATGACTAAAACCAGTGACAACAGTAGCTTCAAAGTTTGATTTCTACAGGAATACCTTCCCATCCTTTGTCATGTTAAGAATGAGTCATTTTCAGACTGCTGTGGGGAATATAAACAGCGTGTTATGAGCAAAACTTGGTGCTACAACCGACGCTACATGGGCGCCAACGCTAAAAATAAGACTCAGACGATAAAATAAACTAAAAATACCACTAAAATCAGTGAAAAAATAATCTTCAAAGTTGACTTCCACACTATTAAGTTCCAATCCTTTGTCCTGTTAAAAACAAGGCATTTCCAGACTGGTGTGGGTAATAGAATTATGTTTTTATGAGCAAAAGCTGAAAGCTTGTCCCAAAGCTAAATAGCTATACACCAGTCAGGCAAAAATACCAATAAAACATTTCTTTCTGTTGTTTGAAAAAACCCACAAGTAGCTTCCTATCCGTTGTGTTATTAAAAACGAGGCATAGACTGCTGTGGATACATTAGTGGAGTATGAGCAAAAGCATTCTGTGTTGGTGTATGTAACATTCAGGCTGTAGGCTACTATGGGCATCTTGTCGCTTAGCGGGGAAAGCAACATGGCTATCACTCAGAAAATGTTCCATTGGATCTCAGGGCCGTGGACCAATAAGAAATGGGGGAGGGTGGGGTTATCATAGACTACTGCTAATGTGGGGGGAAGCATGGACATATAAAGAAAATATGGGGATGTGGCTGTGCAGTTTATGACGTCATAAACCGCGAGAATTCTGAACGGAGTATATTGGGGGGAGGGGTGGGGGTTTCAGAAAGGGGGAGAGTGAGAAAAGGAGAGATTGTTATTTTTTTAAATATTTTGGCAGTCTCAAGGCACACCGTGGACCCATGGATATGTTGGAACACATTTAGCATAATATGTGACCTTTAAATTATTATTTTTTTAAAACTTTAATAATCCCTATGTACTCCCTGGAACCGATTTTGACAGTATCTGCATATTTTGTTGAAGATTTACGCGCTCGGAGGTGAAGTAATGGATGCGCTATGACAGTGATGTTATATCCTCCTAAATGAGCAATACTACTACTACTACTACTACTAGGGGTGTGAACGTTTACAAAAATGCCTAACCGTGTACACGACAATTTTTTTTTCGTGTACACGGTTAACCGTGACGTCATTGTCCTCGTGCCCCCGCCGTCTTGTAGGCACGCGCGCGCACACGCGCACACACACACGCGTTCGTTCGCCTGTAAACACACAATTGACATGAACTACGCTCGTTTACACACCTCTTATAATAGGTCCATGGTGTACACACACACACACACACACACACACGTTCGCCGTCATAATCGCGCTTCATTCATTTCCTGATTAATATAGCCTATCGCTTTCTACATGTCCACGTTAAATGCATGTTGAACAGGTGTTATAAAGTTCGGGCTACTTACGAGCGTAGTTCACGTCAACCGGGTAACTTTAATCTTTAGGTTATCTTTCATCACTCTTCCGTGGCTGTGAGTCGAGCCCCAGCACGGCGACTCCCCGTGTGTGTGTGTGCGCCGATACACACACTCACTCACACACACACACACACACACACACACACACACTCGCCGAGGGACAGACAGATTCTCGGCAGACTAGCTTTTATCCTCCCCAATTAGTTTATTAGTGATGTAAAATCAATAAACGTGTGTCTCCAGAACATATTTAAAAACTTTGAAATTTGAAAAAAAAAAAAAAAAAAAAAAAACGGTTTTCGTTTATTGATTTTTCCTAAAGGGTTATGATTTACTAAACGGTTACACGTGTACACGTGCACACCCCTAACTACTACAACATTACTAACTTTTATATCCAAATATAAAATTATTTGATGACATTATATTGCAGTACTAGCTTCTTGCAAAAGAAAAATGTTAAAAAAAAAAAAAACTAAGCTCCGAATACTAATTTTCCGAACGAGTATAATTCGAATATTCGGGCCAGCCCTAACCAGTACCGTGCTGATCTGCTTGTAGGCTATCACTTGCTCCACTTCAGAGGTGTCGGCCAGAACACCACTTATGGCCAAAAACGTCAGACTATAAGCATGAGACAAAGAGAGGAGGAGTATGGTTTATCCGCTCTTTATTTTCCTTCTTTCACAGACACAGCAGCATAGATCGCAGGAAAAGAAACATTGGCTTAAACTCCCGTGAGGAGACGTTACAACAGCTGTTGCAACCCCGAATCGCGGCCGTTAATAAAATACATAAACTATATGACAGCGATCGGGACTGCATGTAGGCTACTTACTCACACACGGGTGATTCACATAAACTTAAATAAACACGTTTCCATGTGGAATGCTCGATTACTGCGGCAGCGCTCACACATCCGACCGAGGGAGAAGAGAAAGGAAACTTACTAAACAGACTCTCCGGCCGACTGACGTCACGGCCCTAACTGACAGTTATCCACACTGAATAAAACATCTTAACACACTGTTATAAATATCAAACAGTAACTTATGAAGATTGGGGCCTTTTGTACACACACACACACACACGAACTGCAATCAGGTTGTATTTAGGAATGCAAAACCATGGATTTACCAAATAAATGCCATTCTATAGCATATGCTATTTTTGACATAGGAATACAGACAGCCAAATTGAAGTATGGTGCGGTACCATATGTTTTAGTTGATATAATTAATTTGCAGTATTTATTTTTCAATTATTTTCAATTAATAAAAAACTACCTTTAAATGTATGTATTCACCTTCTGTCCTTTATCTTTCCATTCATACAACAATATACAGAGAAAATGGTCATTTTTCGAATGGTAGAATTAATTGTGATTAATCCACAGAATCCTGTGATTAATCTTGATTAAAAATGTTAATCGTTTGACAGCCCTAAAAAGAACATAAGCACGACAAGGAGCATACACAAAGACAAGGAGCATAAACACAACTAGTAAACACAAAGACACACTGAAGTGAACCCACTATCCCAGATTATAGCAGCATGTTTGATTGGTCAGTAACCAGTGTTTAATAGATTCTGAGAAGGATGTGATGTTCCTTGGTTCTGTGGGTATAGTATTCCAAGTATGTGCTGCTTGATATGAAAAGGCTGACTGCCCAAAATAACTTCTTCTATGGTATTTCACAATCTTGTGGATGCTCTGGTGGGAGAATTTATATTTTGTTGCAAACATTAGGCAACAATTCAGTTAACTGTCTTTATAAAGAATTCACTGCCCACAACTTATACTTTAACTGCAACATGATATGTTAAGTACAAAATCAGCAAGCTGTCAGTATAACACCATAGTAACATAAAGTGTATAGTCACCGTTTGTGGAGAACTCATGCTTCTTCCTCGGTGGCAGCAGATAGTAACCAGAGACGGTGTGTGAACCAGAGCAAGACCCTAAGAAAGAACATTAAAATAAATCAAATTCATTTGTATAATTATAATACGTTATATTATTTCCATGAATTCATTCAAATACAAATTAAATTGTCCCCTCTTGTATCTTTCTGTTGGGGATATAAAACCTTGTGTGTAAGACAAGACCCAGGCGTTAGTTCAAACAGACCAAAAAGAGATACGGACACAAAGATACACGGAGACCAAGAGCTCATTTTACTTGCCAAGGAGAGTGGTATGCAACAGTACTACGTCGTAATGCTCAACTGTTTCTCATTCTACATTACTGGTCGGGACCAGGCTAAACGTAAAGGATAAATCTCCATGGTAACTTATGTCCCTCCACTTTTATGCAACCAGATCGTGGCTAATGCAAACCAGGATAACCGAAATATCCTAGGTTAATCCCTTATCCTAGTTTAATGCAATAGGCCCCAGATATGGGCGGTGTAGCTCTGAGACTGTGCTGTGTGTAAGGCAAGCTGAGGCTAATACTGTAGGCTACATGTCCTGCTGGGAGTTTGAAAGATAATAACGACCACCATCTTGTGATAGAAAACGACCTATACAACAGTACCTGTACCAGAGGCGAGTTGACGGTACAATGTAGCGGGAAAGAGCCATAACAGTAAACAGTAAAGGCGGGAGGCGCCGCCATGTTTGTTTCTCTGCAGCTACACTTTAGTGAAAGTGAGACAAACTCCGCTCATTCCACTATATTACCTTAAACTGAAACGATCTCTCAACTTTTGTTAACAAACTACAACAATCACGGTGAGGTTTAGAAACATTACCAACCTGATAAATAAAGATGAGACGGCGAAGAGGCTTGCGTTGTCTGCTGAATCTTCCAGTGTTGTGAGAAAATACCACGCATGCGCATATCCTAACCAGATTCTTCTTCTCCTTGATATAGACTTCCGTCAGTGTAGACGCTGAGCGCATTACTACCACCCAGTGGTCAAAGTCGAGACACTGCAGGTGAATGGGATATAATCATAGATATCATTTCAACATATAAATATCATGCTAGTTGATTACTGATATAAAACTATAATTTTTTGTATAATATGTTTTATCTAGTAAATATGTTTAGGATTATTTTTGCTTCTCTTTAAAAACCAAAATTCTAGATGATGGATGAAGCCAGTTTAAATCTTTATTTATTTTTTACAACACATTAGAGTCCAAAGATTTTCAGAACAGATTTAGGTTAGAGCCTATTTTCATCTTAATAAACACGATAAGAATGAATGTATTTGTATATATTAAATTGACACAACATGCACTACTTCAGACAAAACGAACACTGCATTTGCTACACAATGCTCCACTATAGGAGACATGGGTCTGTGGTTCATTAAAGCTGGGGTGGAGAATTTGGGGAGAAAATGACAGTTGGGATAGAGATTCGAATCCAAATACCTCAACCGCTCCACTTGTTCTCTTTGGTCCCTCCCCTGTCTGTCTGTCTGTCTGTCTGTCTGTCTGTCTGTCTGTCTGTCTGTCTGTCTGTCTGTCTGTCTGTCTGTCTGTCTGTCTGTCTGTCTGTCTGTCTGTCTGTCTGTCTGTCTGTCTGTCCGTCTGTCCGTCTGTCCGTCTGTCCGTCTGTCCGTCTGTCCGTCTGTCCGTCTGTCTGCCACGGCCTTGAAGGAGCGTTTCCTCTTCTGCGCGTTGAGAATAGAATGGTTTTAGGTACACACACACACACACACACACACACACCACACACACACACACACACACACACACACACACAGGGCCACAGAGGAAGACAGGTTCATAGAGATAGTCAGGGTGGTGGACTGGATGTACAGTTGAAAGGGAATAGAATAGAATGTTTTTAGTTATATACACACTCACTCACTCACTCACTCACTCACTCACTCACTCACTCACTCACTCACTCACTCACTCACTCACTACACACACACACACACACACACACACACACACACACACACACACACACACACACACACACACACACACACACACACACACACACACACACACACACACAACACACACACAACACACACACACACACACACACACACACACACACGGTAGACAGGTTCATAGAGATAGTCTGGTATGGACGTACAGCTGAAACAAACAAGAAGTTTAATCAGATATGGCAGCCTTCACATGACACCTCAAATAACGTTTATTTATTATGTGTGTGTATGAGCGTCCCCAAAGCCACTTGAAAACTACATTCCATGATGATGCTCTCTCAACACTGACTCTATGCACCTGCACTGGCTCCATTTATTGAACACATTTACGTGATCATTTGCTCTGGTGTGTGTGTGTGTGTGTGTGAGTGTGTGTGTGTGTGTGTGTGTGTGTGTGTGTGTGTGTGTGTGTGTGTGTGTGTGTGTGTGTGTGTGTGTGTGTGTGTGTGTGTGTGTGTGTGTGTGTGTGTGTGTATGTGTGTGTGTGTGTGTGTGTGTGTGTGTGTGTGTGTGTGTGTGTGTGTGTGTGTGTGTGTGTGTGTGTGTGTGTGTGTGTATGTGTATGTGAATAGCAATCATCAGTGTGTGACAGCAGGGCTATACAGGTGTGCCACATCAAGATGCTGATCTGACATCATGATTAGTGCACTTGTGGCATCTGTGGCATTTTGCTGTGAGACAAAACTGCACATTTCAGAGTGGCCTTTTATTGTGGACAGTCTAAGGCACACTGTGCACTAATCATGATGTCAGATCAGCATCTTGATGTGGCACACCTGTGAGGTGGGATGGATTATCTCAGCAAAGCAGAAGTGCTCACTATCACACATTTAGACAGATTTGTGAACAATGTTTGAGAGAAATGGTAATATTGAGTATCTGGAATGAATTTTAGATCTTTAAGTCCATCTCATGAAAAATGGGAGCAAAAACAAAAGTGTTGCATTTATATTTTTGTTGAGTGTAGACAGACAGATAGACAGATAGACAGATAGACAGACAGGTAGAGCAATGGATAGGCCTGTATGCAAACTGCAGGGGATCCAGTGAGTCATCATTGTTTGCTGATGCCTTAATAACTCTGATAATAAAATGCATGTGAAATACAGATTTGTCTGTTTTATCTGTTCCACAGAAACAAAGCTGAAATGTATTTGATTTATTCAGTCCAATATTCAATAAAATGACAACATAGCTCAAAACGTTACGCAGTATAAGAATCTGGAAATAACATGATATAATGCTCAATTAAAACATTCAAAAATACTTCAAGCTGAAAACAAAGAAACTATATTCATAAACAATTGGCTAAAGGTAGATATGGTTAAGGATGGGTGACTCATTCTGCCCATTAAAGGATTATTTCACACTTTTAAAAACATTTTTCATGTCTTTCTATAAATATTTCAATCAATCCAAACTAGGATTGTAGTTTAGCTCCAAAAATCTTGCCTGGTCTGATGAGTCTTGACTTCAGTTGTGAACATCAGATGGTAGAGTCAGAATTTGGCATTAAAAACAACATGAAAGCATGGATCCATCCTGCCGTGCACCATCAACCATGCCACATTCAAAGTCACCATGTGATTGGCTGATTAGCTATTTGTTTTTACAACCAGTGAAAATATCTTCAACTACACCAAGGTTGCAGATATATGCACATGCGCCTTATAACTGGAGTGCGCACTTGGTGTGATTACTAGTAGGGGTGTGAACTGTTACAAAAATGTCAAATAGTTTGTGTATTTTTTACTTGAAATTAACTTATGCCTGTTACCAGAACACTTTGAAGTCATTTTCAAAACCTACAAAAATAAAAAAAGGTTTATATTTATTGATTTTTCCTAAACGGTTATAATTTACTGACCGGTTACACGTGCGCACAGCCCTATTGCTAGGATATCCATTAGTGGCTTGTAGAGTAGAACCCAGGAGTCACTTCATTTGTTAGTCTAGGGCAGGGGTGGCCAACCAGTCAGAGACAAAGAGCCACATTTTTTACTGTGTTACTGCAAAGAGCCACATCGTACACACGGGTACACACAGTGGCGATTCCAGGAAATTTTGACTGGGGGTGGCCAAGGTGGGCCACAGAGTTAGAGTGGGGTGGCCATCGCACCCCTGAATGAATAGCATGTGATATGCTGTACAACCAATTCAAAGATGATTTATAATCCCAAATGCCCAAATCATGTTAGTATCCATTGTAATGTTTGTCAGAAAACTAAACCTCTGAAGGGGGGTCTGGGGCATCCCCCCCCCCCAGAAGATTCTTTTGTGTTTTTAACATGTAATCTAAGCATTCTGGTGCATTCTGGCGAAGATAATAAAGGAAAAAGTCAATATTTATTTCAGCACAGATGAATAGTAAAATTAGCAAGACAACATAACTTGCTAGCAGCCAGATGCCTAACAACTGCACAGAGGGACGGATGACCACTAGCTTTTGACCAAATATCTTGTTAAAAAAATAAACCTTTATTTATGAAAGTCTGCCCTTGCTAAGAACATGTTACACTCGCTAACTACAAACTTACATTTTTTTATTCAGATTTCAAAAATCTGCTGGGACACTTGCCTATACACATGCATGGGTGGCACGCATGTCACAAGCACACTTATGCTGTTTTCAAGACATTTGCTGACCAGAGACCAGTTCTAGTGGCCACAGTACTACCATTAATTTAGTAATTGAAAATTGCAAACTGATCTCATATCAGTGGATTGGAGTGTTTGTGTGATGAACTTGGCAACTACCTATCAAAAAAAGTTAAGAAAGAAAACAAAATACATATCATCTCTGAACTAGGATACATATCAGGAAAACAATTTAATAAAAAAAATAAAATGAAAATAAAAAATAACATTTGAACTGGGGGGGGGGGCACTGGGGTGGCCAGTAAGATTTCAGTGGGGGGGCGTTTTTTATTTCGCGGGGAGCTTGCACATGAATGCACAAGCATTACTTATTAAAAAAAAAACAAAAAAAAAAAACAGGGGGCCCCACACTAGGACTTGAAACGGGCCCCCAGATCAAGACGACAGGGCAGTCATTTTCAACAATGAACATTGTGTGCACTGCCTCACACACAAACTCTCAGTTCAACCAAGTCCACAAACAAAAATATAACAATTTAAAATAGCGTTTTTCTCTTACTATGCATGTTGCTTAGTGGGACTTACTTTTAGCATGGATAGAGCTGAAGTGGCGCCGAAGATTTGAAGCCTTGAAATGCGCAAATGACACCTGGCATACAAGGCAGAATGGCTTGCCATAACGTTCAACAAAAAATATGAACTCTCCCACTCTGTTTCGGAGCGAACTTGACACAAATAGTTTACTCACGGAAAACCTCCCTCCAAGCTGAGCGGGAAGTTTTATGTTGCGTCCGCACCAAACGTTTGCGAACGTTATGTTGCGTCCTCAATTAAACATTTGCGAACAGGCATACACATAGGGCCTACACATTAATAAAATAAAAAATTCAATAATAGACAACATGTAAAACGAACGCATGAAACGTTTGCGAACATGCACACACATAGGCCCACACAAAAAAAAAAGTATAAAAAAAAAAAAAAAAAAATATTATCACATAATTTGATATGAACTGAAGAGCCGCACGAAGCTGGGCAAAGAGCCGCATGCGGCTCGAGAGCCGCGGGTTGGCCACCCCTGGTCTAGGGGAACCTATAGCACATTAAAACACATAAGCACTTAAACACAGACAAAAGCACATAAGCACAAACAAGGAGCATAAACACAACTAGTACACACAAAGACAAACACACTATCCCAGATTATAGCAGCATGTTTGATTGGTCAGTAACCAGTGTTTAATAGATTCTGAGAAGGATGTGATGTTCCTTGGTTCTGTGGGTAGTATTCCAAATCAAAATCAAATCAAATCAGTTTTATTTGTATAGCCCAAAATCACAAATAAATTTGCCTCGGTGGGCTTTACATTTCATACAATATGATATATGATACAATATGACACCCTGCCCTTAGACCCTTAGCTCGGCTGAGAAAAAACTCCCAGTAAAAACCCTTTACCGGGAATAAAAAATTGAAGAAATCTCAGGGAGAGTCGACAGAGTAAGGGATCCCTCTCCCAGGACGGACATGCTGCAATAGATGTCATAAGTAGCGAAAAGTCACGAAGGAATTTGTTCATTGACCAGGTGATTACATGGTAATACTAAGTAAAGTGCGAATAGTGTGGATGCAGGAAGACTTCAGATGCTGCCAGAGGATCCACACCGTCTCGCCTCCACCAGGGAAAACTAAGGTTTCCATCGCCGGGATTACGTCTCCAGGTGGCGCCCTTAAACACTGCAACATCATTCGCGTTGATGGTAAGTATGTGCTGCTTGATATGAAAAGGCTGACTGCCCAAAATAACTTCTTCTATGGTATTTCACTATCTTGTGGATGCTCTGGTGGGAGAGTTTATATTTTGTTGCAAACATTAGACAACAATTCAGTTAACTGTCTTTATAAAGAATTCAGTGCCCACAACTTATACTTTAACTGCAACATGATATGTTAAGTACAAAATCAGCAAGCTGTCATTATAACACCATAGTAACATAAAGTGTATAGTCACCGTTTGTGGAGAACTCATGCTTCTTCCTCGGTGGCAGCAGATAGTAACCAGAGACGGTGTTTGTGTGTCGAGCTCACAGACGTTTGATCAGATTATAAATCTATAATTTTTTGTATAATATGTTTTTTCAGAAAATTCGCCAATATCTAGCAAATATGTTTAGGATTATTTTTGCTTCTCTTTAAAAAACAAAATTCTAGTAGGCGTCCCCCCCATGGGCCTCGGCCAGCAGCAGACCCGGGTTCGATTCCAGCCCGCGGTCGTTCTCTGCGTGTCACTCCCCTCTCTGCCCTATTTCAACTCTTTTTCTACTCTATCAATAAAGCATAAAAATGCCAAAAATATCTTTAAAAAAATCAAAAAACTAAAAAAAAATTCTAGATGATGGATGAAGCCAGTTTAAATCTTTATTTATTTTTTTACAACACATTAGAGTCCAAAGAGTTTCAGAACAGATTTAGGTTAGAGCCTATTTTCATCTTAATAAACACGATAAGAATGAATGTATTTGTATATATTAAATTGACACAACATGCACTACTTAAGACAAAATGAACACTGCATTTGCTACACAATGCTCCACTATAGGAGACATGAGTGTGACACAAATACCAAATCTCTCAGTCTACTGTCAGAGTGCAGCAGTTTGTGGGAAAGATGTGGAAAGTTCTGCTGTTTAAAAGTTTTAGAAATAAATGAAAGAATCATGCCACAGCCCTGACCTCTCCCTCTCTCTCTCTCTGAGAGAGGGAGACAAAAAAAAGCCAGCTAAAAGTTTGCGACATTGTTTTATTTTCAGAGAGTTTTTATTTATTTTATGCTGTAGGCCTATAGTTCAAGTCGCGGCCGGCAATTCAGTTTTTCACTTTAAAATACTGCCGTGCTTTGTTATACTGTTTATTACTTAATTATTTAAATGTTATTATTTTCATTACAGTCGGCATTTTCTTATGGTGTGCGCCCGTTTGTTTTACTGTACTTAGTATTGTTTAGGCTATTATTACTTTTGCCTTGCATGGCCTACCTAAATTATTTTTGTTTCAAGTCGGCACTTTAAAATTAAATGTTTAATTGTTCTGTCCTCCACCTGCCAACATTTTCATAAAAAAACAGCAGGCTATAAATCTACATGCCTTGATGATATCATTCTTTACATAGCCTGTCTATTAATTGTTTTAATTGCAATAAACACGGACAATATCCGACCGCAGTTTTTCCAATTTGACCGTTACAATTAAACCTTCCAGGTCACATGACCGGCACCAATTTTTTCTAGCGGAAACCCTGTCACACATACACACTCTCACACACACACACACACACACACACACACACACCTTTTCCTCTGTATTGTTAACATGTGTCTTAACCCCCGGAGTCTTTGTGAGTTCTCTGCTGATGATGTTTAGCGTTGACTCGATGCCTTTTAAGATAAACACACACACACAAAAAACACTGGGTGTGTGAATGACATTTAATTTCAATCATTTGGTCTGTCTGCCTATCTTTTTCACTCCGCTGCACGCTCAGTCACTACTATCCATGCTTAAAGGAAGCAGGATTAAACCACTGGATTAAGATGTTCAAATGTATTTTAAAAAGGCAAAACAAAAAAATACTTAGATAAAGATGTTAAAAAAAAAACGTTTAAATCGCACAAAGATGTTTAAAATGTGTTTTAAATATTATTAATTAAAATATATTTCAAAACACACAAAGATTTAGATTTTTTTTTGGGGGGGGGGGGCTCCGCTGAAATTTGTTCTCTGAGGGGATAGATAGATAGATAGATAGATAGATAGATAGATAGATAAATAGATAGATAGATAGATAGATAGATAGATAGATAGATAGATAGATAGATAGATAGATAGATAGATAGATAGATAGATAGATAGATAGATAGATAGATAGATAGATAGATAGATAGATAGATAGATAGATAGATAGATAGATAGATAAGATAGATAGATAGATAGATAGATAGAGCAATGGATAGGCCTGTATGCAAACTGCAGGGGATCCAGTGAGTCATCATTGTTTGCTGATGCCTTAATAACTCTGATAATAAAATGCATGTGAAATACAGATTTGTCTGTTTTATCTGTTCCACAGAAACAAAGCTGAAATGTATTTGATTTATTCAGTCCAATATTTAATAAAATGACAAAATAGCTCAAAACGTTACGCAGTATAAGAATCTGGAAATAACATGATATAATGCTCAATTAAAACATTCAAAAATACTTCAAGCTGAAAACAAAGAAACTATATTCATAAACAATTTGCTAAAGGTACATATGGTTAAGGATGGGTGACTCATTCTGCCCATTAAAGGATTATTTCACACTTTTAAAAACATTTTTCATGTCTTTCTATAAATATTTCAATCAATCCAAACTAGGATTGTAGTTTAGCTCCAAGACAATTAAAGGACATTTTCAGTTTCTCAGAAAAGTTCATACTCATTCAACTATACGGTTTAGAGTCAGCTTTTCAGCATCCACATGAGTTTTCAACAGGAAATTAATTTTCTAAATAAAACAGTTAGAATAAACATATGCATTATTGAATACAACTTTAAATTGATTCAAAAAAAGAAAATAAATGGTTTCAAACTATAAAAAGACAACTGCATGCAGAGCTGTTAAAACATTTCAAAAACGACATAACTATTATAACATTTGACAAGACAGACCTCATCAAATCAAAATGTAAAAGAATTATTCCTGATGGGATCAGATAAACTCTTGGAAATGGGTTTACTCAGATGAATGAGGGTCTACAACAGAATCTTTTTATCCACATTGAGAGGTGGAATTTCACATGAAAACAGGGCTCTGCATTTATTACATGATATATTCACAATGTCATATCCTGAAAAAAAAAATCCTAATATATTCTCTCTCCTACATGTTTTGATCTATGACAAACAGATACAGTATATAATGGTTTGCTGATGCCTTAATAACTCTGATAATAACTGATAGTTTAAACACACTTGTGTTTCTTCAGGTTGGAGTTTGTAGTGAAGCTTTTCATACATTTGTCACAACAGTACGGTTTGTGTCCTGTGTGGATTCTCTCATGCCGTGAGAGATCAGACGATGTGTAGAACCGTTTGTCACAGTGTTGACATTGGTACTCTTTGAGTCCAGTGTGGATACGCTCATGCTCTGTGAGGCTAGATGATGTGTAGAACCGTTTGTCACAGTGTTGACATTGGTACTCTTTGAGTCCAGTGTGGATTCTCTCATGCACTGTGAGGCTAGATGATGAGGAGAACCGTTTGTCACAGTGTTGACATTGGTGTGGTTTGACTCCAGTGTGGATACGCTCATGATAATGGTATGAGCCGTAGGAACTGAAGACTTTCCCACATTCCTGACATGGGTAGATTTTTTCCTTTGTGTGGATATTTCTGTGATTATTGTAATGACCTACCTGGGTGAAACTCTGGCCACAATCCTCACAGCTGTACGGCTTCTCTCCGGTGTGAATACGTTGGTGGGTTTGAGGGTTCCTGCTTCAGTGAAGGTTGTCCCACATTGGTCACAGCTGTAGGGCTTCTCTCCAGTGTGAATACGTTGGTGGACTTTGAGGGATCCTGCTTCAGTGAAGGTTGTCCCACATTGGTCACAGCTGTACGGCTTCTCACCAGTGTGAATACGTTGGTGGCGTTTAAGGTGTCCTAATGTATTGAAGGTTGTCCCACACTGGTCACAGCTGTACGGCTTCTCTCCAGTGTGAATACGTTGGTGGAGTTTGAGGCTTCCTTTTCTAGTGAAGGTTGTCCCACACTGGTCACAGCTGTACGGCTTCTCTCCGGTGTGAATACGTTGGTGGACTTTGAGGGATCCTGATGTAGTGAAGGATGTCCCACATTGGTCACAGCTGTACGGCTTCTCTCCAGTGTGGATTCTCTGATGAATCGTTAAGGCCGACCTCCATATGAACTCTTTCTTACACTGTTGACAGCGGTGAGGTTTAGGTTTCTTTGTTCCTTTTTGTTTCTGTAGCGACAGACAGACAGAAATACAAAGACAGAGTATGAGTGAGGCAGAGATGTGCAGTCAGGGTCGGCAGTAGGGATGGGAATCGTTAGGATTTTACAACAAATTAAAAGAAGACAAGGACTTTAATACTCAAATATATTGGAGACACAGGTCACACACATTAGGGTGGGGCCAGTAATCACACAGAAGGCACCAGAGAACAGGGAGCTTGACGAGTTGTAACAATTACCAATAGCTATAGATATACACTCACTGGCCACTTTATTGGGTACAGTGGTTCAATTTCTTGTTCACACACACAACTTATCAGCCAATCACATGGCAGCAACTAAGTGCATATAGGCATGTAGACCTGGACAGGACAACTATTTGAAGTTAAAACCGAGCAACAGAATGGGGAAGAAAGGGGTTTAAGTGACTTTGAACATGGCAATGTTGAGGGTGCCAGAAGGGCTGGTCTGAGTATTTCAGAAACTGCTGATCTAAAGGAATTTTCAGTCCAAACCATCTCTAGGGTTTACAGAGAATGGCCCGAAAAAGAAAAAATATCCAGTGAGCGGCAGTTGTGTGGACGAAAATGCCTTGTTGGTGTCAGAGGTCATAGGAGGATGGGCATACTGGTTTGAGATGATAGAAAGGCAACAGTAACTCAAATAACCACTCCTTACAAACAGGGTATGCAGAATACCGTCTCTGAACACAAAATATGACCAAGCTTGAAGCAGATGGGCTACAGCAACAGAAGACCCCACCGGGTGCCACTCCTGTCAGCTAAGAACAGGAAACTGAGGCTACAATTCGCCAAGATTCACCAAAATTGGACAATAAAAGATTGGAAAAATCTTGCCTGGTCTGATGAGTCTTGACTTCAGTTGCGAACTTCAGATGGTAGCGTCAGAATTTGGCATTAAAAACAACATGAAAGCATGGATCCATCCAGCCGTGCACCATCAACCACGCCACATTCAAAGTCACCATGTGATTGGCTGATTAGCTATTTGTTTTTACAACCAGTGAAAATATCTTCAACCACACCAAGGTTGCAGATATATGCACATGCGTCTTATAACTGGAGTGCACACTTGGTGTGATTACTAGTAGGGGTGTGAACTGTTACAAAAATGTCAAATAGTTTGTGTATTTTTTATTTGAAATGAATTTATGCGTGTTTCCAGAACATTTTGAAGTCATTTTCAAAACCTAATTTTTTTTTTATATTTATTGATTTTTCCTAAACGGTTATAATTTACTAACCAGTTACACATGCACACACCCCTAGGTGCTAGGATATCCATTAGTGGCTTGTAGAGTAGAACCCAGGAGTCACTTCATTTGTTCGTCTAGGGGAACCTTTCAAGATGTTAAACACACTTGACGTAGTATTTTGTATTTTATTTTTTAGTTAAAAAGGGACAGCGAACATTAATAAAATTGAGCACCAGAGTTCAAAATGAAAATGTACCAGATTTAGCCATGCAGGCTCATTTCCACCTGTAGTCCCTGGCAGGTTGATAGCTTAAAGAGGAACTATTATGCTATTTTTCAGTCTAACTTTGGTACTGCAGTTTAGCCTCTCTGCAAAAACGCTCTGTCCCTCTGCACTCTGTTTGAACCTGGCCAATCAGAGAAGGCCTGTAACTGCATAGCAACAGACACGTCCCCTAGTTTCACGTTACACAGCCACCTGCAGCCACCCCAGACAGTAAGCAGGGAATACGTCTAAAATGCCTGTATGTCATTATCTGACACTTTGGTATCATTTAGCATGACTGTATAACATTATAACAGCATTTATAGGTCATAAAAGATGAAAAAGCATAGTGGGTGCTCTTTAAAGGATAACAATAAAAACTACAGAAATACAACACATACGCACAAAACAAAATGACACAAGAACCGACAAGTAAAATGACACGTCCACTATTCCAGCCCATAACAGGTTGGTGGTGTGTTAACAACATAAAGTAGTAGCAAACAGACAGATAAAAGAGCATGAACATATAGCACTTTAAAACACATAAGCACTTCAACACAGACAAAAGAACTAGGGCTGTCAAAATGAACGCGTTAACGCAGGGTGATTCATTTCTGGAATTAACGGCGTTACTTTTTTTAACGCAATTAACGCATGTGCAGAATGATCCGCCCTGTGCATCCCACCCATGGACCATAAAGTTACAAATTAACATTCCCATAGAACGTGGTTGTGCGTACAAACACACACAAACACACACACACACACACACACTGTACCAGTACCGCGCTGATCTGCTTGTATCACTGGCTTCACTTCAGAGGTGTCGGCCAGAACACCACTTATGGCCAAAAACGTCAGATTATAAGCATGAGACAAGGAGAGGAGGAGTATGGTTTATCCGCTCTTTATTTTCCTTCTTTCACAGACACAGCAGCATAGATCGCAGGAAAAGAAACATTAGCTTAAACTCCGCTCGTGAGGAGACGTTACAACAGCTGTTGCGACCCCGAATCGCGGCCGTTAATAACATGCATAAACTATATAACAGCGATCGGGACTGCATGTAGGCTACTTACTCACACACGGGTGATTCACATAAACTTAAATAAACACGTTTCCATGTGGAATGATCGATTACTGCGGCAACGCTCACACATCCGACCGAGGGAGAAGAGAAAGGAAACTTACTAAACAGATTCTCCGGCCGACTGACGTCACGGCCCTAACTGACAGTTATCCACACTGAATAAAACACATCTTAACACACTGTTATAAATATCAAACAGTAACTTATGAAGATTGGGGCCTTTTCTACACAAACACACACAAACTGCAATCAGGTTGTATTCAGGAATGCAAAACCATGGATTTACCAAATGAATGCCATTCTATAGCATATGCTATATTTGCTCAAAGACAGGAATAGAGAAAGACCAATTGAAGTATGGTGCAGTAGCATATGTTTTAGTTGATTATAATTTATTTGCAGTATTTACACCATCATTTGGATTTTCAATTAATAAAAATCTACATTTAAATGTATATATTCACCTTATGTCCTTTATCTTTCCATTCATACAACAATATACAGAGAAAATGGTAATTTTTTGGGCATATTTCGAATGGTAAAATTAATTGTGATTAATCCACAGAATCCTGTGATTAATCTGATTAGAAATGTTAATCGTTTGACAGCCCTAAAAAGAACATAAGCACGACAAGGAGCATACACACAGACAAGGAGCATAAACAAACTAGTAAACACAAAGACACACTGAAGTGAACCCACTATCCCAGATTATGGCAGCATGTTTGATTGGTCAGTAACCAGTGTTTAATAGATTCTGAGAAGGATGTGATGTTCCTTGGTTCTGTGGGTATAGTATTCCAAGTATGTGCTGCTTGATATGAAAAGGCTGACTGCCCAAAATAACTTCTTCTATGGTATTTCACAATCTTGTGGATGCTCTGGTGGGAGAGTTTATATTTTGTTGCAAACATTAGACAACAATTCAGTTAACTGTCTTTATAAAGAATTCACTGCCCACAACTTATACTTTAACTGCAACATGATATGTTCAGTACAAAATCAGCAAGCTGTCAGTATAACACCATAGTAACATAAAGTGTATAGTCACCGTTTGTGGAGAACTCATGCTTCTTCCTCGGTGGCAGCAGATAGTAACCAGAGACGGTGTTTGAACCAGAGCAAGACCCTAAGAAAGAAAATTAAAATAAATCAAATTCATTTGTATAATTATAATACGTTATATTATTTCCATGAATTCAGTCTCTTAAAAATTCAAATACAAATGAAATTGTCCCCTCTGGTATCTTTCAGACATAAAGCTCTCCCATCCCTTCTCTTAACTGTTCCCTGTTCTCTTCAGACCTCAGGGCAAATGAAATGCTCAACTGTTTCTGATTCTACATTACAGCTGCCTGGTCCTGATGGATGCTTACCTATACAGTAGGGTTGCTGAAAATTCCCGGAATAATTCATAAACAGAAATGTCACACTTTCGATTGTAGTATTTATGATTAAAGTATTTTCATTCATCTACTATAAACTTGGTCTTGCTTATTATTTTACATGAATTATTGCATTAATGTGGTATGGCATGCTGCGTTTAATATTACTTCTCTAAATGTCCCATCAATGTCTTCTAGTGTAACCCAGAACATACAGAGAAGAACCTTGGCGACACAGAAAGGTTTCCTTGTGTTGTGATTACGTATGAAAGAGCAGGAGCCGTTAGTAAAAGTTCACTCCAGATATGGGCGGTGTAGCTCTGAGACTCTGCTGTGTGTAAGGCAAGCTGAGGCTAATACTGTAGGCTACATGTCCTGCTGGGAGTTTGAAAGATAATAACGACCACTATCTTGTGTAGAAAACGACCTATACAACAGTACCTGTACCAGAGGCGAGTTGACGGTACAATGTAGCGGGAAAGAGCCTTAACAGTAAACAGTAAAGGGAGGCGCCGCTGACTTGTCATTTTCTGCTACCCGTCAGATTTTGCTCCCTAGTGGTTCTGCGCATGCGCATTCCGAAAATAATAATCCTGCAGCCGTCACATTCTGCTACCTTTTTGGCTGATGCAGGGCCGGCGGTAGCCAGGGGCCAGGGTGGGCCCACCCAAATGGGGGCTGTGCCCACCCAATCAAAAAAAAATCAAAAAAAAATTTTTTTTTTTGGTGGAAGTCCAGACCCACTATCGGACGGACCTGTTCATTCGCTGTCCAAGAAAATGTCAAATAAAATTCAGACAATTGATTAATACTAAAGAATATACCATTACCATGCATTGCTTCTAATTGTATTATTGGGTGGGCAGGACAGCCTGCCTCCAAGTTACCCACCCGCTTATAGTGGTCACTGGTCAGCAGAGCTGGCCCGAGGCATAAGCGAAATGAGCGGTTGCTTAGGGTCCCGACTGCCAGAGGGGCCCCCCATAATCTTTTTTTTTTTTTTTTTTTTTTTTTTTAGTTTGTGTGTTTGATATCAACATCATATTATATAAATGTAAATTATCATACAATAAAAGGAATACAATGTTTTGGTAGATAGTTAATAGCTTAATAATTGAATCAGTTCATCTGGGAGGTAATCTGAGGTTAACTGATCACGTCAAATTCAAGTCCAAGGCATGCACAGTGTGTATTGAGTTTATTTAAAAATATTTGAAAATGGGGCTGCCCTCAGTTGCCCATGCACTGTGTATAGTCTATAGCCTATTTCAGCCTCGTCTGTGGAAAAAAAGATAACTGGACAACAGAGTTCTTCTGCTTCGTTCCTCACACTGCATTTAAATGAATTCATTATATTACAGAAAAATATGTCTCGTAAAAGAAAAAGAGCACCAAGCCCAACCCAGAAGACCCTGCCTAATATTTTATTTCAAATTTATATTTCTATGGAAAATCCATGTGTCTTTCTTCAATAGCTTCTAATTCATCCGACCCAGTGTCTCCAAATTATTTGTTCACACAAAATTCCTCAGATTTAGCCTCTTAATTTTCCTCTCAAAGTGCACCAGATTCATGCATTTCACTTTAAAAAGGTAAAAAAAAATCTCCCGGGGGGCATACCCCCGGACCCCCCTAGCAGGGTCGTGACCTCGGCTGGCTACTACTTTCACCCAGCTGGACATCGGAGGCAATACTGGAAAACTATATACAGTATCTATATAGTGTGTATAGTATATAGCTCTGGACTACCACCATCCAGGTTGCCCAGTCCCAAAGCTTTCTCTTCAATCAGCTCAGGCTGCCTACAGCTAATACTGCCATTAAAAAATATATACATTATGATGTATATAATGTATATTATATGTTATTCATAAACATTTTGGAAAAAAAACATGCAAGAATCAAATCTCCCACACAGCAACACTCAAAGTTTATTTGCATATTGTGTTCTACACAATTCATAGTAAATGTGCCAAAAAGCAGACGCAGAGATCTTACAAGGGCAAAAAAATTCTCGCATCTTCGGTCTCTCTGCCCAGTGTGCCCACCTAAAATGTCTACAGGCCCAGTGGCCCACCCTAATCTAACGTTCTAGAACCGGGCCTGGGCTGATGGCGAGTATTTTCTTTAAAACATGTTTTTAACTGCGTAATTATGCTACACATGTTTAAATTTTGCCTTTTGACCTGTGAGCATGTACAAATGTGCATGTAGCCACTGGCTTTGCTGCTGAATATAGAAATAAAATTATAGGCTTTTCTATGTGTTAACTTTACCAGACTCGGAAAAGTTTTCGCCGGTGGTGGGGGAGGGGGGGTGTACATGGGTAGTGGTGTAAAATAACGTGATTCTGTAGTGGGAGCATTATTTGATAGAGACAATTGATCTCACATTATACCCTACTAAATCTATAATAACGTTATGAAGGAGCATCAAAATATGCTCCCCAAGCTTTCAGTGTAGGCTACATGGGGTGAGTAGTGGTGTAAGTAACGTGATTCTGTAGTGGGAGCATTATTTGATAGAGACAATTGGTCTCACAAAGCTTACTGTACCCCTGAAATCTTCAATAAACACGTTATAAATCAGCATCAAAATATGCTCCCAATATTCCTACAGTGTGGATGAGTGGTGTAAAATTACGTGATTATACTGGGAGCATCGTTTGATATAGAGTAAGGTAGCATTTTCTGATAGGGTAGCATGATTTGATATAGGCTATTAAACACTAACAGCATCAAAATATGCTCCCCATATTCCTACACTGTAGGCTACACTGTGTGTAGTGGTGTAAAATAACGTGATTCTGTAGTGGGTGCGTGCATTTGATAGAGGTAATTGTCTATACGCTACCAATGACGTAGGGTAGCATTTTCTGGTAGCAAAATCTGACAAGGGAGCAGAAAATGTCAGAACACCGCCATGTTTGTTTCTCTGCAGCTACACTTTAGTAAAAGTAAGACAAACTCCGCTCATTTCACTATATTACCTTAAACTGAAACGATCTCTCAACTTTCGTTAACAAACTACAACAATCACGGTGAGGTTTAGAAACATTACCAACCTGATAAATAAAGACGAGACGGCGAAGAGGCTTGCGTTGTCTGCTGAATCTTCGAGAAGGGTCTAGATGCAGCCGCTTCCACTTACCAGTGCAGCTGCCAAGCACGCCCATATCTGCCAAGCTCGCCCATATCGGCCAAGCACGCCTACAGCTCGTGCGCATGCGTAACGCTACAGAACTAATTCAAGCCCGCCGCAGCTCAGTCCCATTGTTGCTTACGTAGCGATGTTGTCGCTATATTTACCGACTTTTCAGACACCTCTGGCGACGTTTTCTTCAAAAAAGCGACCAGAGACAAATCTAGCTACTTTTTCTGGTGTTATTGGTGACTTTTTCGCTCAAGTATCGCTCTTTACTCTAATCAACGATCAGCGGGTGCTTCCCCTGCCTCTCCCCCTTCCCAGAGCACTGACAAGCGGCAGAGTCCTCACGCAGCAGTCCCTCCCAGCTGCGGACAGAGCAGGAGATATACACCTCTCTGCTCTAGTGTTCCTTTAGCATCCCTATTAGCAGTTGTAGTACCCCTCTTTTAAAGTCTATGAGTAGTGCAATTCAAAATGTTATGCAGTGCTTATTGAAACTGTGATCATGTATGATTACTGCTAGACTTAACATTATCACGTCGGTTTTCTATGCAATTGTCATGTGACTGTATAAAAAGTAAATAGCCTTCAGTCGCTAATAATATGATAAGAGACTGAAGTATTATTAAATTATAATAATGTTATATATAGGCTATATATTTATAAGTATTATTAATATTACATCTCACATGCTTTTCCCTACTGATTGTATGTGATGCACTTTTTTTTGTAAAGTGTCTAAGTATCTTAAAAAAAAATATTATTTTGATGAACTGTTCTGCTTTTGTTGTTGTGTAGTCAGACACTTTCCCAGGTTATTAAAAGATGGACTTCAATGACAAAAATATTCAAATAGTTTATTTACAGCCAAAACAATTATGAATATATTTTCTCAACAATGATATGAAAATGAGTTTTGTTTTAAAAATAGGTTGAAACATTGCACTTTGTGGGAAATCATCAAATGCACATGGCACTATGTCCTCATCAGAGTATCTGCTTGCGTTCAGAGTCATTCATCTGAAAATCTTGAGTGGACATTTTCAAACAGCTCCAGCTCTTCCCTACATGCAATCATCACAATAAAAAAGTACTTTTTGGGTCGCCAAGGTTGTTGGCCGTATGTTCAGGGGGCTGCCTTTTATTTAATATTTCTTAGTTTACTGACCAAGTTAAGGCTCACACTTCCGCTCTTTTTCCACCCCAAAGGTTTACGGTTAATTGACACTGAAGCTCAACTTGTATGTTCATGTAAACAGACTAGTATTCATTTGTTTGTACCTTGACATGTTTCGACTACTTCCTGCAGTCTTTAACATCAGCTGACACAATGAGCGTCACAGCAACAGCTGACACTTCTGAACAAGACAGCAGGAAGTAGTCGAAACATGTTAAGGTACAAACAAATGAATACTAGTCTGTTTATTTACATGAACATACAAGTTAATTTAACAAGTTAGACTAAATGAACCTTTTTGACACTAAAGCTTCTTTTAATTGGTCCATTTCCACAGCAGGCAAAGTGTAGCAAAAACAGACAAGAAGTTTTTGACACTGAATATGGCAGACCCATTGGTCAGTGACATCTTTGATTTGATATGAATTGCAGGCTCTCTGGGACAAAAAAAAACCTTCGTTATCAGAAAATACACAATATATTAAATAAAGGCAGCCCCCAAACCTGCGGACAACCACCTTGGCAACCCAGCAAGTACTGTTTAATTGTGATTACTGCACGTATGGAAGAGCTGGAGCTTTTTGAAAAAGCCCACTAAATATGTTCAGATGTATAGCTCTGAGACTCGCTATGTGGAACAGAAGCAGAGTCTCTCATGAGGCTCATTGCAATCAAACAAATATAACTGCCCTTAATCCATTTCTTCTGACTGAAAGGTATTTTTCAAGAGGGTCATGGCCGACACACAGCAGTACAGTAAAACATACACATCAACACAAGGTACACAGAAACATAAAACTAAAACTAAAAAGAATGATGTGCGAAAACACAGCATGTAGGCTGTGTATCAACATCAGATTTTTTCAGCGCTCAGACAGTACGGACAGGTAGCATATTGTGAGGAGATATTCATTGATTTTGACAAAATGTTGTACAAAGTTCATGTGCACCTAAAAATAGAGAAAAACAGTCACTTAATTACACTGATGTATTTGAGGGGACTGAGTCGCTAGTTTAGCCTTTAAGTCTACACAAATACAATGACATCTTGTTTATGTATTATAACGTATGTAACTACCAACAAAGCACCATTGAAGGACGTGCAGGTGTGACAACTTAATTTCTTTCGGCAGCTGATTTGGCTATGGAGACCCAGACCATTTTATTGATGCAAGGCTCCAAAATGTCATCAGGTGTTCGTAGCTTGCAAATCTATTCACAAAAGACACATCACATAAAAATCATGTTAGTCATTAATTAACATAGTCAAATAAATTATACATTTCCACTAAAATAATGTTAACAGTAACACCTAACCTGTTACCTCATATGCTGACCAGATGCCAGTCTAATTTAATATATAGGCTACAAACAAACAAACACATGTTAAACATTTTTTATCATATACTAATTATCATTCAGATAAGACTTATAAAGAAGCTATTTGGTCTGTAACGTTAAGCTATTTTCTAACCAACATAATCCTTTGAATAACACAAACATAACATTAGGTAACGAAGTAGGCGAATAAAACATTTGTATTGACTTACCTGATATAGAAGAGCAGGGGGGTGTCTGTTTCAGTCCCAGCTAACTGTTGTAATCCATACTCTCGCTGGAGACGTAACTCCTGTACTATGAGCACTTAGTATTCATGTTTAATGTAGCGGATGCTGATTCTCTTGTTTTTAACTGTGCTATAATGTCCTGTTTTAAACATTTTGCTGGTGAAATGGTCTCAACATTGACGGCAGCAAGAGCAGCTAGCTGGCTAGCGCGATATTAACCAACAGAACGGAACAGGAAGAACGTCACACAGCTTAGTGCAGAGGAGCAACCATAGCAACAAGCTGTAGGCGTGCTTGGCCGATATGGGCGAGCTTGGCAGATATGGGCGTGCTTGGCAGCTGCACTGGTAAGTGGAAGCGGCTGCATCTAGACCATATAGGAATCTTCCAGTGTTGTGAGAAAATACCACGCATGCGCAGATCCTAACCAGATTCTTCTTCTCCTTGATATAGACTTCCGTCAGTGTAGACGCTGAGCGCATTACTACCACCCAGTGGTCAAAGTCGAGACACTGCAGGTGAATTGGGTATAATTTCAACATATAAATATCATGCTAGTTGATTACTGATATAAAACTATAATTCTTTGTATAATATGTTTTTTCAGAAAATTCGCCAATATCTAGCAAATATGTTTAGGATTATTTTTGCTTCTCTTTAAAAAACAAAATTCTAGATGATGGATGAAGCCAGTTTAAATCTTTATATTTTTTTTTACAACACATTAGAGTCCAAAGATTTTCAGAACAGATTTAGGTTAGAGCCTATTTTCATCTTAACAAGAACAAATTAACACAAACAAGAACACAAACACACAACTGAAAAAATAACACAAAAACAAAAGACAAAATAAAATAAACAGCTACCATGGCGTACTCTACTTTACAGGTTTCTAAGGACATTGTTTAAACTAAAGGTAAATGTTAAGCAGAACATAGTAGGACACTTATTTCAACTCTATTATTATCAGTTCTAGGAATATTGTATGTCCCTGTGCATTCAAAATGTAGTATGACATCTAAGGTGCCCACCATAATAGTAATAAAAATAAACGTTATTCACATAGCACTTTTCAAACACAGTTACAAAGTGCTGAACAAATAAAAGCAAAAACAAAGAACATAAAATACATGTGATGAACAGACATTAATGAGCCATATAAAGGAGGGACTGGATTTACATGTTGGTCGACGGTCTTAAATAAAGATCTAGGATTGTGTTTCTGGGCAGATATGAGATTTGAATAATAGCATGGCCTTGTGTTCGTCACCATTATGTGAGATGAGCAAATGCTCTTTTTAGCCAGATGCACCTGGAGGCCTGATTTCTTCCACTGGCCTTCAGCTTTTCTGCAATTCCTTTTGCAGACCTGACAACTCTCATTTAACCAAGGCTGTTTCCCTGTTTTTAAGTTAGATCTTGGCTTAAGAGGGGCAGTGACATCCATGGTTGAGGAGCACAGCTGGTTAAAATAATTCAAGAAGTCATTTGTATCAGAGACATCAGGAATCGAAAGGCACTGGTAAATGGACTTGACTTATATAGCGCTTTTCTAGCCGATTTTCTCAGCCCCAAAGCGCTTTACATATCTTACCACATTCACACACACACTCATACACCGATGGCAGTAGCTGCCATGCAAGGCGCTCTCTGAATCATCGGGAGCAATTTGGGGTTCAGTGTCTTGCCCAGGGACACTTCGACATGTGGCGGGTAGGCGGGGAATCGAACCTCCGACCCTGCACTCCAGAGGCAATCTTCCCACCCACTTCGCCACTGCCGCCCAGGTAGTGGAGTAGAGCCGGTCAGCGGAGGGAAATCCTGCGTGTCCAAGGTGACGAACCGGTTGGGGAGCTGTAGTAGCATGAGGCAAAGGTTGCGGGGGTTTCACCTCCCTGCGATTTCTCTGGACCACGGACCACGGACCATGGCTCTTGGTTGAGGGTTGAGCTGTGTATCCTTGGATTAGGAGTAAAGGTGATTGTACCCGGTATCCGGGGTTTAGCCCGTCGTAGCCAGCCTTCCTCTACTCGAGTTTTGTTCGACCGGGACGGTGGAATCGTGCTCCGCTTCAGCTGTGACTGAACGAGCTGCACCCAACGTGACCAGGGAATCCATGTGTAGTTCTTCATCCCTGAGCTGGTAAAGGTTGGAGATGTTGGAGATTTTGGAGATGCGTTCTTCCAGTGTGGAGATAGTTTGGGTGGAGATTTGACCGTTAGCAGGAAGATTGCATAGTCGATCACATGGATATGAAAGCTGTGTTGTGTTTACGTCACAATCCAATACAAATATTTTTGTCACTAAAATCAATGAATAATCGTGGTAAAATATTGTGATCTCAATCTTGATCAAATTATGCTGGGCTTACACTACACGACTTTTCACGCAATTTGACAGTAGCAGACAATCTTCCAATGTCGGACTGAAATCACAGGAGTCGTGCTAGAGTTGTGGCGCGCGCACGTAATCTCAGTCGTTTGGTGTATGGTGGTCTTCTGACCCGATTTCAGCCAGTCTTCTTCCCGTCTTGACGTTCCGACATTATCAAACAGGTTTGATATTATCGTTAGTCTTAGGGGGTTGGCTCAAGCGAAATGACGTAAATACTGTCACACTCTCTCTAGCACCAAACACGATGCAGGAGGAGCGGCATTAGTCGCGACCTGTGTCTGCCTGGTGAGGCACTTATTTCGGATACTTTTTCATAGACGCCTCGGCTTGAAAACCAAGCTGACAGCTGCGCAACCTTAACACTTTACCGTCAAATTTAGGTTTAGGAGTTAAAGTTATTGGGGGACGAGATCAGCAAATAAAGCTGGTCAAATAACTAAAGGAAGTCCCCCGCTCGGAATATTGAATTAACTTTTTTTAAATTAAATAATCACAATCGCGTTTGCGGTTCTTAACGTGATCATGCATGAAATATCGCCTACGTGATAAGGGCATATAGTTGTATTGTATTTACTTAACACCCAGTCCGTTTTACCTGCTAAAAAATACTTTTTATTTGAATTAAATCACTTTTTTATTATATTAATCTCAAAAGGAATCTAGTTGTAGTCTCTAATATGAGACCCCTGTCTTTTAAAAATCTCACTCTGTGACTGAAAACTCAGAGAACTAATGACTAACTGTCTTCAGGTGTGAGTTGATTGTCTTTATATGTGAGAGGGTTTCAGTCTTTTCCAAGACTTTTAAAAGTCCTCTAGTGTAAGCCCAGCATTAATCGTGATAATCATTTTGGCCATAATCGTGCAGCTCTACTTGGGGATTAAATACACGCTTGCATGGTCTGACGCCCCGAGGCCGGGCCTGAGTTCAGATTTATAAGCGCCTTTCACAGATCCATAACACCGATCTATGGAGGTTTCTTTTGTGTTTTGAGTTGTAACGCAAGTGACACATTGTTCATAAGTCTTCAAAGTGTTTCCGTGGATGTGTGTACACTTGTTAAAATCTCCAAGGACGAACTTGGGGGCATTCGGGTATTTTGAGTTGAGTCGGGCAGTGATGTCGTCGATGATCTGTCCGGCCTTGGCTGGTTTAGCATCCGGGTGAATGTAAACAACCGTGAAGAAAAGTTGCAACTTTTCATTATCAGGGCGCAGTGAGATGGTCAAGAGTTCAATATGAGGAGTGCAGAGCTTTGCCCAAGATGGGATAACGACGTCCTGGCAGTACCGCTCGTTTACGAAAAAACACACTCCTCCAGCTTGATTCTTCCCCGTAATTTCTGGTGAGCGGTCCAGCCTAAAGGGGCCGATAAACCCATTTATCCTGTAGTCCTCATCCGGGTTATCTCTCTCAAACCACGTTTCAGTAAACGCTAGCAGGCCGGTATCTCTGATTTCCTGGTCAAATTCGACCCAAGCTCTCAGCTCAGCCATCTTGTTCCTGATAGAGTGAACGTTGGATAGCAGGATGGTGGGCAGCAGAGGAGGAGGAATGGTGAAATTGATGAGTCCATAACTAGGCTGGGGAAACTGTCCCGTGTAGAGGTTTTCTACCGGCAGGTTTGAGCAGCTCACAAGGTGACCGCGATTGTAGACATATGGGTTCAGAGGAACACTTTTCAGTACATCTGTAAAGTCAGATGAGAGCTTGTTTTCTGAGTCCATGAGGATATTAAAGTCACCGAGTACGAGCAGATATGGAGAGAGGGGTGAGGCTTTTGTGAGAAGTTCTGACAAATCTGCTGAGAACGAGCTATTTGAGATACTGGAAAGTATAGGTGGCCCGTAAATGAGTATTACTGTTGTGGAGAGCGCTTTGAAAGCGAGGAATTCAAAGGATTCTACTGGAGGAAAGGTGAGTTCTGTGATCCTGAAATCTTTCTTGTGTATAACAGCAAGGACACCTGGAGGTTTGTAAAGGTAACTGTAACCGGGGGGAGTTGCTTGGTTGAGAAATGTAAAGTTATTGGATGTTTTCCAGGTTATAGTGAGCAGAAGAAAGTCCAGCTCTTTGCTGCGGATTAGTTCACGGAGCTCACTGGCTTTCTTGTCGATTGCTAGGGTGTGAACGAGGGCACATTTCCCACATCCCACATCTGGATCTGTAAAGGTAAACGGTTGGACTTTAAGTATTTCTTGTTCAGTGTTAGGAATGCAGCAATTACAGGCTTTCATTATTGCATTATACACACACTGCGCGCACACACACAAGTTATTCAGTCACCTACGGGAATCATTTAACTTCCAAATTAACCACCATCTCAGGTCCCCTGGACATGATCACGTAAAACCTCTTTACGCCGCCTGTCTCTATGGAGAGGACGAAAGTGAAGGTGTCATTCTGGCCGCTGAGCTAAAAGTTCAAATTATGCTATTATGTACCATAAAAACTAAAAACACAGACCGAAAACAGTCAAGGAAGAGCTTGTGCCTTTTGGAATATTAACAGTGCTCATTTGCCATGAAACAAAATTCAACTGACAGAAAAAATACAAAGAAGTCTTCTGTAAAGATAAGACCACAACTATCAACATTGGCAAATTAACCATTTTTATGCAGAAAAATCATCATGTTTGCCCTCTCAGGAAGGATACGAGATATTTAATGTACATGCTGTTCTAATGTGCAGTGCGCTGTTTATTATTAATATAACGGCCCGTCATCAGACACATGTCCGGATGGTTTTGTACATCAATTGCTCCATCAAGTAATCCAGGTCAGAGCCTTTTGTATGGGCAGAGATCGTTATTTTAAGTTTGTCTTACTGTCTTTATAAAGCACATCACTGACTACAGGTCCACCATCAGCTCCACAGACAGCTTGCCGGATGAGCTCAACACCTTTTACACCCGCTTGGAGACCTCCAGCCCCACCACAGAGAGGAGGCCCTCACCCTCCCCCTCTCCCCCCACCAGCCGTCTCATCAGGACAGGTACACAGAGTCCTGAGGAGCATCAACCCCCGCATGGCAGCCGGACCAGATAACATCCCTGGGCGAGCTCTCAGAGCTGCTGTTCTCCACTATTCCCTCTCCCACCTGGAAAATAAAGACTCCTACATCAGGACGCTCTTTGTGGATTACAGCTCCACCTTCAATTCAGTCATCCCCCACAAACTCACCGACAAACCTCACCATCTGTGACTAGCTCCAGGACTTTCTGACTGGCAGGCCCCAGTCTGTCAGGATTGGAAACTTCAGCCTGCATCATCACAAACATTGGCACGCCACAGGTCTGCGTGATCAGCCCCATCCTCTACACCCTGTTCACTCATGACTGTGTCTCCTCCACATAGACAACACAATCCTGAAGTTTGTGGATGACACCGCAATGATAGGACGCATCACGGGCGGGGACGAAGCGGCCGTCAGGAGGGAGGTGGCCAGTCTGGTGTCATGGTGCGAGGACAATAACCTCACCCTCAACACGGACAAGACCAAGGAGATGATAGTGAACATGAGGAAGAAGAGGAGTCCTCATTGGCCACTGTTCATCGGGGAGCTTGAAGTAGAGAGGGTGAGCAGCTTCAAGTACCTCAGCGTCCACATCAGCGACGAGCTCACTTGGACACTCAACACCA